>JABMCL010003752.1:2500-45987 GCA_018857735.1 Alviniconcha marisindica
AAAAACAAAACAAAATAAAAATGTCATGCTTCGGGCCTGCTACGGACAGAAATTCTGTCTCATTTATGCTATTGCGGTTCATTTAGTCTCAACCCCCCCCCCCCCCCCCCCGAACCCCCCACCCCTTCTTCTTTGATTATTATTATTATTGTTATTATTATTATCATTATTATTGATGCTGTATTGCCGGTCTATATCCTTCTATCATAATATGAATATCTTGATTATTACTGAGTAGTACTGTAGCCGGCAACGGCCCGCAGATATGTGAGTCGGCCTTTGTGCTAATATCTTCACCGTCGAGAAATAAATAATCAATCAATAATCTATCAGTTGTGAAGCGCTTAGGGCTCATTTCGACTTGAGGAGCCTCAACAAGTTTTCGAAAGAGAAGAAAAAAGAAGAAAAAACAACAACAAACGAACTCTGCCCTGTTTCTCAGACGTTCCACAGAGTTGCCCTTGATACAGTTCTAATATTAATAATATGTACATTTATCATGCGCTCATCAACGCCCTGAGCGCTCACATCATGTGATACATATTAACCTAAATATGATATTCTATACGCACGTAGAGCATAGTCCTACCAAAACAATTTACATAAAGTATTATACAAAACAAAAACAAAAAACTACACACACACACACACACACACACACACACACACACACACACACACACACACACACACACACACACACACACATGACACACACACAATGACTGCAGCAGTAACTGAGTACTGATATTAGTTAGGATGGAAATACTGTGAGAAGAGGAAGGTTTTCGGTTTGGCTTTAAAAGATGACAGGGTTGAGCAGTGTCTAAGGTCTTGTGGGAGTGAATTCCAAATGTGGGGTCCAAGAGAAGGTGCCGCGAAAGCCATGAGTCTTGCGTTTGTATTCAGGTTGGATTTCCAGCATGCGGGTGTCAGAAGAAGAGCGTAGTGTACGAAACGGCTCGTTCTCGTCCTTTCAAACAAGACCGTCGAGCGTTTTCCGCGTCTCTCTACGCCTCTCTCCTCCAGACGATCGATGGAGTGATGGCGGCCTTGGCTTTGCAGTAGTTTGCGCGAGCCGGTGCAAGGGAAGCTACTCCAGCAGTTTCTGTTTCGTAAGATTGATACCAGCAGCTGGTTGTGTACCATGAAACATTATCTGAGTAATGTAGCATGCGAAAATCGGCGAAACCGACGTACTTCTAAAAAAAGAGAAGAATTTTAGTAATATGCCTCTTTTCTTTTAGTTTTTTTAAATTCTAAAGACAATTTTTAAAAAATGAAAAAAACGAAAAAACAACAACTCTTCACTCAGACTTGGACAAGACCCTCCCCGCCCCGACCCCTCGGCAAAAAAAGGGAAGCAAACAGAAAGAAAAGCAGTTTGTTTATAATGAGGACAGTTTAGCAGCTACCGCCTGATAGATGGGCATTCTGTTGATGAATGGGGGAAAATACACGTTTAATACAATTTTTGATTTTATTTAATATATATAATAAAATTCACAAATTAAAACAAACATTGAAAAGCAAAAAAACAAAAAAACAAAAACAACAACAACAAACAAACAATAACAACAAAAACACAACAACAACAATAACAAAAAGCAAAAACAAAACAAACACCAACAACACCAAAAACCACCAAAACAACAACACCAGAACACACCCGATAATGTTAAATAAATGAGAGAAAAAAATGAAAAAATACTTAAGTAATTACTAACACTGACATTCAGATAGTGAGCCGGTTTGGCCTAGCGGTAAGGCGTTAGGCTAGTAAGCAGAAGGACTCGACCTCGGTTCGAATCGGCTTCGACTCTCCTTTCTCTTCAGAAAGGTTGTGGTTTGTGGACGCTGTCTTGTGACTTTGTCCATCACTTCCTACTGAAACATTAAAATGGCTCTCATCGCTGCCCATCTTAATGCAAAAGTCATTCTGGTGGTGACATTGTAGCGATAGGTATATAATCTCCCTCTCCCCCCATCTCCATACACCCCCCCACCCCCACCCCCTTCTCCCCTTCCCTAATAAGCCTTATGGTTTCTGTGGACTTTAAGCACCATGTTTACTTACTTAATTTACCTGACATTCAAGTCCATTCAACCCTCGATCCACGGAAAGGAAGCAGTAGAAGCAAAAGTGTAAATTAAAATTCGTCCTCTACACTGGAAATTGTCATTGATTTGGAGAACGTGACAAGTAAGGTAGTAGTTAAATTGCATCAAAACTTGAAGAAGCTGCTTCCCTGTTGTTTTTTATTTTTATTTTTAAAGGTGCCCTCCTGCCAGTTAGGCTTAATAGTCTTAAAAGACAAAAGTTAACTTCAGTGAGCACAACAGAATAACCAACAAACGGCAAGAAGCAGCCGCATCAACAAAATTTTCACCACTTCCATCAATACATCAACTCATTTTTGTTTCATTGTGTGTGTGTGCGTGCGTGCGTGCGTGCGTGCGTGCGTGCATGCGTGCAGCGTGCGTGCGTGCGTGCGTGCGTGTGTGGTGGTGCGTGGTGGTGTGTGTGTGTGTGTGGTGTGTGTGTGTGTGGTGTGTGTGTGTTCTGTTGGAATCTGTGTGTCAGTGTGTGTGTGGTGTCGTGGTGGTGTGTGTGTGGTGTGTGTAGTGTGTGGTGTGGTGGTGTGTGTGGGTGTGTGTGTGTGTGTGTTGTGTCGTCGTGTGTGTCGGTGGGTGTCTTGTGTCGTCGGTGTGTGTGGGTGTGTGTGTGTGTGATGAATGTTCTGTCTGCATTTAGTATCGTATGTCTAATGACAAATGAAATCTCTGTTTCTCTGCTCTCTCTTCTGGACTCATGATTTTCGTCTGTCTAATTACTTTCCTCATCTAAACCCCAAACTCTCTCTCTCTCTCTCTCTCTCTCTCTCTCTCTCTCTCTCTCTCTCTCTCTCTCTCTCTCTCTCTCTCTCTCCTCTCTCTCTCTCCTCTCTCTCTCTCCTCTCTTCCCCCTCTTCTGGAACTCACGCAGAGTGTGAGGGTTAGAACTTACTGCCCCAAAAAAAAAAAAAACCCCCACAACGAGGGATGAAAGCATGTAAGGCTAGGGGGGAGGGGGGAGATTTTCGATCGTAAATGAATGCCATAAACAAGGGAGACAATCATGAGAGGACACCTGTTTCTTTTTGATAGTAGCTTCCCTTCCCATGTCGTCACAGTCACATGCCCTTGTTGATACCGCGTTGTTTGGGTTGGAGTCTGGCATCGGCGGCGCGGTCCGTCACAGTCACTCAAACTATCCACGCGTGTCCTAGAGAGAAATGAAACGAGCGTGACAGAACTTTCACGGTCTGCAGGCTGATCCATGCTATAAACTCTGCAGGTGACTCTCTCTCTCTCTCTCTCTCTCTCTCTCTCTCTCTCTCTGGATCTGGTTTCGTACGTTGCAGGGACCGCTAGTGGTCGACTTCTCAACGGAGCAGGGAGAGTGTGCAATGCGAAGCAAAACTTAAACCTTAAAATTGAGGGAATAATGTGTACCGTTTGTTATTGTACAGGCCTTACTAAAAACTGGCTAAAACATTTTTTGTTCTTGCTGCTACTGATGAAAATGCAGTTCCAGAGTCTGCAGTGACTAGTGTCTTCCAGTTTGTTCCAGTCAGCAACAGTTCTTACGAAGAATGAGCTCTTGTACTGTTCACCCTTGCTGTCTGGAATCTTGAAGCCACGGGAGTTTCGAATTTCATGTCTGGCGACGGTGTTGTCAGTATCGCAATCCTTGAAGGTGGTTGGGCGGATTCTTCTACAGTTTCTGTCTGCTGGTATCAGGAAGTTTTCTGGAGGTATGGCTGGGATGTGGTTGAAATGGAACGTGTCCCATGCTCAGCACAGTTTGGGCACACTTTCGGTCCAGCGTGAATGCTTCAACCCTGGCTGAACGCGCGCTCGTCATGGAAAATTTGGTCTGTGTGAACAGCCCCTCAGTCGCTTGCACCTATCTTGGAGTCGGGAGTTCATGCTTGTGGATAAGACCCGTCACAAAGCCTTTCTTCTTGTTGAGCTAAAGTCCCTCGCTGTGAAGCATGCTGCATTTCATTGGATTCACTCCAGCTTGTCCATGTCTTGCTGGAGGTAGGGGTCCCATATGATGGCTCCGTACTCGAGGAACAGGCAGACAAGAGCTAGGTTTGCAGGCTATGGGAGTATGGGGCAGTGTCTGAAGTTTCGATGAAAGAATCCCAGGGTGCAGTTTGGTCTCTTTGTGATGATGTTGATGTGGTGGGTTCGTTTAAGGTTGTCAGTTGGATTCCTAGGTAGGGATTATCATCAATCAGTCAGATATTCTGGCTGTTATTTTGTTTGACCAGTTCTCAAAAACAAAAACAAACAAACACAACAGCATAGCACAGTCAGAGAGAGAGAGAGAGAGAGAGATGGTGTGTGAGCATGGTGTGTGTGTGTGTGTGTGTGTGTGTGTGTGTGTGTGTGTGTGTGTGTGTGTGTGTTCTAGACAGGGAAGGGAGCAAGATGTTTGCTAGTAGAGCTCTTGTAGTAGAATGGATCTCTAGATGCTCATGTTTCTGACCAGTTGCAGTGCTAGAATGCTTTCTGTGTAAATATTTTGATACCTCATACAGTTATAGCTGTCACACTGGTTTGAAAAATGTCCAGTGTGATCACTGCTTGTAAGAGTAAACGATGTCTGTAGCATAATTCATTGTAAAGTTCTCAGAAGTATTTATCTTACATACTCAGTCACTCTATGCTAGAGTGACTATGTAAGACAAATACTTCTGAGAAGGTAAAAATTAATTACTCAGAAATTTATCAGTCCCATTATTAATACACAAGAACCTAAACTTGGATACTTTATTTTATTATATATATATACACACACACATACATATATATATATAATAAAACCAGGTTTAACCAGATACTAATACTGTGATGATATTGTGATAGGGCTGGGTAGCATTGTTCTTGTGACTGCTGTACCTTACCCTGGCAAGACAATCCAAACTGACTGCAAGAGGTTAATTAAATTATACGTTACCAATCCCCCCCCCCCCCCCCCTCCTCATCATCATACTGTGCAGGTATTCTACCATGATGATGAATGGATCAACCAATGGCATGCCAGGAGATGTGGTTCCGGATCACCGGTCCATGTCCACCTACTTCAGTCAAATTGACACTCTCACCAGTCATCCAGAAAATGAGGTGGAATTCTCCAAAGGTAAAGAAGCAGCTAAATACGCATGCACATGTGCACACACACACACACACATGCACATGCGAGCATATGCACACAGACACACAAACACACACACACACTTGTGGAAAAAGCATGTTTTTATTCAAACTGACTTGTTGAACAAAATATTGCACTGAAATAATGACTGTGATTTTTATTTTTATTATTTATTTTTTAATATATTTTTTCCTTCTAATTATTCAAACTGACTTGTTGAACAAAATATTGTACAGAAATAATGCCTGCTACTGTCACAATTTTCTTGAAGCAAACAAAAACCACATCTTAGGAAGATACACCATACCTCTAAATATATATTAATTTCTACAAAACACAAAATGTATTAAAAGCAGTCAGTGAGTTACTCTGTTTTGCCCTGAACATGGAAACAAGTTCACTGCACACCATCTTTTCAGAATTTATGGTTCCCGTTAATACATATTTCTGTTAAGATGTAGTGTCAGATAACTTCACAGTGAAAATTTCAGGCACTTTGTAGGTTTCATAGATCTGTAAAGGTTTTCAAGTTTGACAACTTTGAGTAAATCTTTATTGAATGAACATATGAAAGCAGTTGTGGAAAAATGAAGCTAACAGACAATTTAAAAACAACAACAACAACAACAGAAACAACAACAACAAAAAGACTGCAGATGAGTGATCAGTTTTGAATTTTGTAATACAGTGCTTATATTTCTTTTTATTATTTATTTATTTATTTTCCTTGAGATGATTTTTTCCCTTTACGTGTCATGCTAGGTGAAATTATTCATCCGCCATATATTTGTGTTTTTTCCCAACTGTATGAGCTCATCGCTTATAAGTTAAAGGCTTGTTGATGGGCGCATAACGATCCATTGTATCTATATTTTGTCTCAAATAAATTTTTGTTTATACCAACAGACAGTTGTTTTTTTTTAAAACAAAACAACAGCAACAGCAACAAAAACAGACTGCAGATGAGTGATCAGTTTTCAAATTTGGAATACAGTGCTTAGATTTATTTATATTATTTATTTATTTATTTATTTTCCTTGCAGAGATCACACACCAACACTGGAAGCCCGTGGACAGCTCGTCTGTCTGTAGCAATCGTTCGTGTCGCAAACAGTTCTCGCTGCTGGAGCGACATCATCACTGCAGGAGGTAAGCAGGACCAAATTCTGGCCACCCGAATCCCTCAAGACCTCGTCTGTTAAATTAGCAAAGCAGTAGGCAGGACTGAATTCCAGCCGCCTGAATCCCTCAGTTCTGCATTGCTAAAGTAGCAAAGTAGCAATGTTTTGATTTTGACTAATGAAGTGAAGTGATCAGATGAAGTTTGAAGATTAATGCATGTTGGATGTTCCCCTGTGCCTGATACTTTTAACCTTGCAAGCAAGCCTTTTATATAGATAGACAGACAGACAGATAGATAGATAGACAAAAGGTCATCATGAGTCATGTCAGTGTGATGTAGTTGATTTGTCTTGGTCAATGTTCATTATTGGGTGGTTCAGTGAAGCTGGTTTGCATGAGTGAATGCCCTTTGTAATCTTTTGCGCAAGAAGTCACAAGAGGTCACAGCGTCACTTCCAGGCCGATTTCTGAGTAGGCGTTGCTTCACATTGTGTATAACAATGGAAGTTGAACCTAGAATTGCGAAGCAGTACAAATGCCACCTCTGTTGCAGTTGCAAAAATTACCACGGAAAGGGGATGGAGGTGGAAAAAAAGTGTTGTTGCATCGTTTTTGGGCTGACCAGAAGATCGCAAGTTTGTGGACAAAATGCGTTTTGGGGCATCCTATAACACAAGCAACAAGTTATTGCTTGTTGCCAGACACATTCCGACTATGGGCCTCCAAAAATGCCTTTGAAGTTGGCAGTGTAAAATGTGCAAATTCACTGTCACTGCCTTCCAATTTGAAGAAAGTACGCACCGGAAGTAAAAGCAGCCAAGGGACTTAAGCGATGCAGGGCAAAAGTCAAGGGAGTTAACAACCCCACCTGAACCACCCAATAGCAAGCAAACCTTAGAAAGAGAGAGAGAGATCTTTAAAAAAAAAAAAAGGATATATATAATACATACAAGGTGGTCATGAGCCATATCAGTGTGATGTGACTGTTTTGTCTCAATCACTGTTCAGATGCGGAGACCTGTTCTGTGCTGGGTGCCTGAAGTACCGACGGAAACTCAACCAGCTGGCACACTTCGACCCACAGGGGCAACCTTACAAGGTCAGCAGTGCATTAACCTCTCTGGAAAGGCCACCTTTAAATTTGGAACCAAAAGGAAGTATGGGGTGTTGGATGCAAGAAGACTAGGATGCAGGGTTGGGGGATTTGGCAAGGAAATGGAATCGAAGACCAGAGGTGCCTAGCGGAGAAGTCTCCAAAATGACGCAAATGGAGATCCAGCATGAATGTATTTTTTATATATATATTTTTTTCTCTTCACTTCCTTTTTCTTTGTCATCCTCTGATTTGTCCTCTTCAATCAATCAATCAATTAGTAAGTCATTTAGTCATTATTGAGTAGGTCCAGCCATCCCTCAGTCGATCGTGTCGATCAGTCAATCATGTGAATCAGTCTGTCATGTCTTGTCATGTCAGTGCTGTGCTGTCATTCATTCATAAGGTCATTGGTCATGCCAGTCAGTCAGTATTGTCAGCCAGTTGGTCATGTCAGTCCATTAGTCAGTCATGTCAGTTGGTCATGCCAGTCGGTCAGTAATGTCAGCCAGTTGGTCATGTCAGTCCATCAATCAGTAGTCGGTGTTGTCAGTGGGTCATTTCAGTCACGCAGACAGTCCGTCAGTCGAATCTGTTGAAAACTGTACATTACGTGTGTCTCTAGGTTTGCAAGACATGCTATGAGGATGGCCAAAACTCAGACGGCTGCATGCGTGACATTTCTGCGGAGTTTGTCAAACTGCGAGAGCAGAGCCGGAGAGTGGGCGGCAACCAGGGGGGAGGGAGGCGGCGAGGGGGAGGGTGGCGGGGTCGGCTCAACCTCGAGCAAGAGTGCCAGAGACTGACGGAGGGCTTCAAGCGCAGCGTCGGCAAGTCAGAGTTCCGTCGCACGCTGCATGAGTTGCGGAGCGTGGTGTCCCTGCCAGACTGGCTGAAGTCGTCCCTGTGGCTGGTGAGATGGGACTTCACTTATTAGGGGTTCAACTTTGTGGAGGGTGGGGGGGGGTATCTGTTTTGTTGTTTCTCTTCTTCCCCACTGCCCCCTTTTTGGGGTGGGTGGGTGAGTGTTGTCTATTTTATGTGGTGGTTTTGGGTGGTGGTGGTGGTGGTAATAGTGGTTTGAGTGTGTGTGTGTTAGTTTTTTTGATGGTCGAGTGGTGTTGTATGCATGCATATTTGTCCATAGTAGATTTGTTTCTTTGTACTTGTGATATTGTAAAGCACCGCCATGAGCTTATATTCCCCCCCATGGTATAGCACTATAAAACTAAAAGCATTGTTTATTGTGATACAGTCATTAACAGTTAGAAACAACAAAAAGTTACTGATGTGTTTCTGTTCCTTTTTTTTCCCAGCAAGAGAGCACCGCAGGGTCATGCCAGATATGCCGTCAGACTTTTGGGTTGCTACGGAAACGCCACTTCTGCAAGGTGTGTGGGATGGCACTGTGTAAAACATGTTCGACAACGGACCTGTTGGTTTATGTCCCAGACAACCAGGTGCAACCAGAAACCGGTGGTTCTGAGGACGCTTCAGACTTTGAACCGTGCCTTGCTATCATCAAAATTGTCGGGGTGAGTTCTCGATGTTGTTTGTTATGCCAATGATTCAGATGACTGTAAATTTCTTGACGGAAAATCTACTACTGATAACATTTGATGGCATTCGATAATTTTGCCACACATTCCAACCTTGTTTATGTCAGTGATGCAGACTGCTTAGCAAAAAATGGCAGCATCCACGATGGTTTTTTTGCATTGATTTTTTAACAAATAAAACCTGAAATCAAGTGAAAAACTACTGTGTGCATATCTGTTATTCCATTTGTATTACAAATACAAACGTGAAAGAAGTTTATTATTCACAGTAAACACATAAAATGAAAACTTGCCTTTTGGGTCACTCAGATTCCACCCCAAAAGGACAATAAGACAGTTCAACATAACAAAGGTAAAAGTATGCAAATAAAACAGAGTAAAATGTAGTAAAACACTGTGAAACCATTGCTTCTGAGATCGATTAAGTTCACAGTCATTACTCATACTCCCACCCTCCACTTCCTGCCTATTGGTCGGTCCTGTCGTGCTCTTGGGGCTCATTTGCCCTTTAAGAACCTGTGGTAGTGTCCAGCGCTGACCCGTTGATCTGAAACTCTAGTTTCATCACAGTGCATACTGTGAAACTCAGATACGAGAATTTCACAGTCATTTCTCATATTCCTACCCTCCACTTTCTACCTGTCGAAGGGTCCCATGATGGATATGATGACATCAGCATGGACAGAGTTAACCCTTTTCCTCCAGCCAGTACTTGTGTGTTCATTTCCCCTTTAAGAGCAAGTGGTTGTGTACAGTGCTGACCTGTTGATCTGAAAATCTGTGTTTCATCACAGTGCGTGCAGATGCTGGTCAAGGCCAGTCAAAGAAATGACTGTAGCCCCATGTCCTCCAACCAGTGTATCCATGATGCCATGCCACCAGAATTGAAAGAGTGAATTGTTTTCATCATGAAATCACTGTTAAAGGGTTTTAAAAACTCTGTACTCATCCACCTCCAGTAGCCTTCTTGGAGTAGGTGTGGTGATGGCAGAATTCACCCTTTTCCTCCAACCAGCATCTGCATGATGTGTTAAAATGATGACATCAGTATTAAAAGGGTTAACCTGTATTTACTGACCCCTGGTGGTGTGTTGCATGGATGTGATGACATCAGCATGGACAGAGTTAACCCTTTTCCTCCAGCCAGTACTTGTAGGATGTCTTGGCATGGTGACATCAGTATTAAAAGGGTTAACCTGCATTCGTCAACCTCTAGTAGTGGAATGGATGTGATGACAGCACAGACAGAATTAACCCTTTTCCTCCAACCAGTCTCTGCATGATGTGTTGGCATGATGATATCAGTATTAAAATGGTTAACCTGCATTCGAATATCAACCTCTAGTAGTGTGATGAATGTGATGACATCAGCATGGACAGAGTTAACCCTTTTCTTCCAGCCAGTACCTGTGCTTAAAAGGGTTAACCTGCATTCATCAACCTCTAGTAATGTAATGGATGTGATGACATCAGCATGGACAGAATTAACCCTTTTCCTCCTACCAGTCTCTGCATGATGTGCTGGCATGGTGATATCAGTATTAAAAGGGTTAACCTGTATTCATCAACCTCTAGGTGTGTGTTGGGTGTGATCACAGCGGCACACACGGAATTAACTCTTTTTGCCCATGGATTCAGTGTCCAGAAGTGGAGCCAGAGATAAGCCTGTACCTGCGTGTGTGCACGGCGTGCCGGGAGGCGCTGATTGGTCGTCAGGTACGGCAGCGGAGTGGGAAAGAGGCGGTGGCAGGGCTGGACATGCTGGCAGAGTTGGCTCTGCTGCACATCAAGTTCTCGGCGGCGGAGGCCAACGTCAATTCACAACTCAGAGATGTGAGTGCTGCAAGTCTTTGTTTAGAAAGAAAGAGAGAGGAAGTGGGAGAGGATGGGGAGAGTGACAGATGAGGGGAGAGAGAGAGAGAGGGAGGGAGGGAGAGAGACAGAGGGAGGGAGAGAGACAGATATGAGTAGGGAGAGAGACATGAGGGGAAGGAGAGAGACGGAGGGAGGGAGAGAGACAGACAGAGGGAAAGAGACAGACAAGAGGAGAGAAAGAGATGGAGAGAGAAGGACAGAAGGAGGGGGAGAGACAGACAGAGAATAATATGGTGGGGGGGGGGGGGGGGGGAGAGGCAGGGAGACAGAAGACAGAGAGTGAAGGAGGGGGGGGGGGGGTAGACTACTGTTTCACTGGTAAGTATACTCAAGCCAAAATGTTAAGCAACTTTAAGAAGTAAGAAGTGTAATACATTTCATATTGTCATCAAGTAGAATCAGATAATTATTTCAGAAAGTCAATAACAGTTTGTCTCTTTGGACAATTATTTTTGTGGATATCTTCAGCCTTCCCTAGTTGTCTTTCTGTATTCTTACCAAAGAGCCTGCTGACGGCAGGTTGAGGCTGGAAACTGTCTAGAAATTGCATGATGAACAAGCCATGGCTTTGTCATCCAGTGACATGAGGTTAATGATTCCTGAGCCACAATTATTTCATTTGGATGCAATGCTGGCAAAACTGGTAATTTTTATATGCCTTAGGTGTGTTTCACACATCTCCTCTGCGCAGTTTAGGGTATGTGTCATACTGTTTTCATGTTCAGTGGAGACAGCCTGTGGAGGTTGTATGGACATAGTTTACTGAGGCTTGAACATACGTGCATTGTTGTGAGTAAGTAACTTGATGCTTTAAGCCCAGTCAACCAGTACAGTTATATCCGGGTGAGTGCATTGTTGTAAAAGGTTACGTAATTTTTGAGGTTGAGTATACGTGTCTTGTCTGACCGGCAGTATCAAGAGATCATTGACTCCCTGGAGAACAACGCCCGGTCATCTGGCCTCAGCCCCAGCAGCTCGACATCGTCGCTGACGGGGATGGCGGGCAGCGCCCCGCAAAGCAACATGCGCACGCTGGCCAAGGCTCAGGAAGACCTCACCGACTTTCTGGCCCAGCACATCCTCGTGGTCCAGCGCCTCAAGCGACTGGTACCCAAGACAGAGCTGCAGTCACGCCTCCTGAAGAACTACATCAGGGTGAGTCAACACCCCTTTGCCTGATTGCTTCACCCTGATATAACTGTACAGGTTGACTGGGCGTAAAACACCAAGTTACTTACTTACTTACTGCTATTCCCGGCAGCGTCCATGTAAAGCTAGCAAAGTTTTTACCTTTCTGTTGTCTTCAGATGTTAATTTTGCCAGGGCAGTCAGGGAATCTCTTCCTGTGTGTTCAAATGATAGTCGTCTGAGCCGTTCTCTTGTTCGAAATGGGAAGACATGTTGTTGCTGTTGTGCACATACATTATGGTGGTACATTTGCATCAATTCAGTTTGGAACTCGTTCTTCGAAGGACCTTAAATGTAGTATTTTGTGGGACTTACTCAGTGTTGTTTGATCAGATGCTACAACACCAACAAACAGAAACAAAAAGTCAGTGCAGTTATATTGATGTAGGTGAACAGTGTTTTTCACTTTTTGTCACAGTGAAACATTTTTGTGTTCAGCACCAGTCCTGTGGTCTCTGTCATTTCACTTTGAAGCCAAGTGTGACTTTTACATGGGTAACATGTCAGTGTTCCAGCTGTGTTTTTCACCCATTTGTCACAGTGAAACATTTTTGTGTTCAGCGCCAGTGCTATGACCTCTGTCATTTCACTTTCAGGCCAAGTGTGATTTTTACATGGATAACATGTCGACGTTCCGACAGATGAAGAGTAAGCTTGGAGAGTCATCTCCCCCTGAAGTCCTGGAATTTATCCAAAGAACCATGGATAAAAATGTGAGTGATCAATAAGTCAGTCAAATAGTATTTGTGTTGCGCAAATCCATGTAGTAAATTCTAAGCATTTTGCATAACATGATATATTGTAATGATAACACACACACAAAACATACATGCCCTTAATGTTATATACAATTATATAATAATACTAATACCACAAACACACACACACACACACACACACACACACACACACACACACACACACACACACACACACACAGTTACAAGAAGTTAAGTCTTTCAAAAAACTACTGGCAAGGACAATGAAAATGACTTCTTCCCAACAGAATGTCACACAGAGCACTCTCTTTGTCTTCAGCAGAATTTCCTCAGAAAAGGAGATCACACAAGAGGAATTCTTTGTGAAAAAGAGATCACACAAGAGGGATTCAATGTAAAAAGGCAATGATGCAAGAGGGATTCTATGTAAAAAGGTGATCTCACAAGAGGGATTCTATGTAAAAAGGAGATCACACAAGAGGGATTCTATGTGAAAAGGAGATCACACAAGAGGGATTCTATGTAAAAAGGAGTTCACACAAGAGGGATTCTGTGTAAAAAGGAGATCACACAAGAGGGATTCTATGTAAAAAGGATGATCTTAAAACACAAGAGGGATTCTATGTAAAGAGTCACAAGAGGTTGAAAAAGGAGATCACACAAGAGGGATTCTTTGATGTAGAAAAAGGAGATCACACAAGAGGGAATGTTCTTCTGTGAAAAGGAGATACCAAGAGAGGTTCACAAGAGGGATTCTGTGTAAAAAGGAGATCACACAAGAGGGATTCTGTGTAAAAAGGAGATCACACAAGAGGGATTTATGTAAAAAGGATCACAGGGCAAGAGAGGTATGCTAAAATGGTTGTTTTTGAATACGGGCTATGGTGGGTTCTGTGTAAGGAGTCCACGACTTTTAGGCAGATCACAGGCTCAACCTGTACCTGCGTCAGCTGGTGTATGAGTCCATACACCTGTGTGACAAGTACGAACTGCAGGAGGAGTCCCCGCAGCTCCTGGTCTCTTTAGAGCAGGTAATGCTAACAGCCATTTGTTGTTGCTTTTTATATAGCGCTATTTTCTGCTGTATGCAGCTCCTCATCTCTTTAGAGCAGGTACAGCTAACAACCATTTTGTTGTTGTTGTTAATCACTTTTTATATAGCGCTATTTTCTGCTATACGCAGCTCCTTGTCTCTTTAGAGCAGGTAATGCTAACAAAACCATGTTGTGCCTATTATAATCTGCCATGCAAATGTATACTACAGTGGGTATGGGTTGGCTGATTACACACACACACACACACACACACACACACACGCACACGTGCACGCACAGAGAGAGAGAGAGAGAGGAGGAGGAGAGCAATATCCTTACATACACATTTCGGACCAGTTTCAGTTTATTCTCTTTTTTCCCCCTTTTTTTTTCTAACACAAAATTCATTCCCCCCCCCCCCCCCCACCCCCCTCCTCCCAACTCCTCACACACACTCATATATTGTACTTCCTAGAAAATTGTAATCTGGCTGATTGTATTCCATGCTGGCTGGTTGACTTATTAACTGACTGGTTGATTAACTGGGTGACTGACTAGTTCTCTGTTACAAGAAAATAGCTGGAGGTTTCTGGGTGCCTTGGGAGGGATTGTTCAATGGGTTGACTGCTTAACTGACTGGTTGATTAACTGGTTGACTAGCTGACTGTTACAAGGAAAAATCTAAAGATGTCTGGGTACGTATGGAGGGATTGTTCAATGGGTTGACTGGTTAACTGTTGATTAACTGGTTGACTGACTAGCTGACTGTTACAAGGAAAAAGCAATGGCATACTGTTACAAGTGTGTAGTGTGTGCATGTGTGGGGTGTGCTCATATGTTCATGTTTTTTTAATTTTTTATGTGTGTGTGTGTGTGTGTGTGTGTGTGTGTGTGTGTGTGTGTGTGTGTGATGAAATGAGCTTATCTGTAGGCCTTTGTAAGCGCTCTGGGCTCTTAGGAGATTGGGAACATAAATAATCTATTCTCATTATTACAGAGTTGGAATTGCCTGGGAACCAAAGGAGGGATTGTTCAATGGATTGACTGGTTAACTGATTGGTTGACTGACAGGCTGACTGTTTCAGGTGATAGAGTACGATGTGTCTGGGTGTCTGAGGAAGGACGGGGAGGATGTGGGGCAACACCTGGAACTGATGAAGGAAATGATCCGTGCACAGATGCAGGTTTGTCCGATACTGTAGGGTTACCTCCCTTGCAGCATCTCACCATCACGTCAGTCATTGCGTAGTTACCTCCCTTAGACCATCTCCAGTTATACCTTCCCACGGATTTAAAAAAAGAAAAAAAAGAAAAGCAAATGCCGTATTATATCTTATTGATGTGAATCTGCTCCAACCTGTCTAAACCTCGTGAAGTGCCTGCAAGATTCTTGCAGCCAGCCCAGTGAAAAAAAATCTTGGGACTCTGCAAGACCGTGGGCTCCGTTTTACCAGGTGTTTTTTCGTTTTGCTGCTTGCACAAAGCGTTTGTGGCTGAAGCTACCAGAGCAGGCGGTTGTCTGTGGTATGTGGGATCAGAGAGTCTTTGGGGTTACGTCCCTTGAACTAGACCCACTTTTCTCAGATCTGTACTTCTAGTACAAACTGCAGGCACTGGTTTACAATACAATAACACTTTATTAAGCCTTAAAAAGAAACTCAGCTCATGGCAGCATCCTCCCTCCAACCACTTCCATAATTAATTATGCCATAGGTTTCCAAATAGGTTGATGCTCAAAAAGCAGTAAGTGTGTAGCAGAAGAGTCAAAGTACATCAGGCGTTTCTTTTATAACCATCCGCATTGCTTACGCTATCACAAATAAAACCCAGATCATTTGAACAGAGACAGATCTAATTTGTCACCCAGTGTAGACATGCCTCATGTTCACATGCGTGTTTTGTCACTGTGTTGCTTATTAGTACCCAAACCTTTTGGAGGGCACTGACCGCGTCAGTGGACAGCTGTGTAGAGATGAAGACTGACCCTTCGTTGGTATAACCAGTTCTGGCAGAGTTTGGAGGAATATGCTGGAAAACAAGCCTTGGAGTGTGCTACTAGTACTGTTTTTGTCAAAGAATTTGCAACACTGCTCTGCATGGTTAACTGCGACTCCAAGCACACAGGTAAAGACTGACAGTTTCACTGTACCGATGCCTAGACTCCCAGTTTATGAACCTGTATTTCCCTTATGCAGGCCGGGGTCTTTTGTTTCTTCGCTGGTAGCAGCGGCATTTTGAATTCCAACCGACATGTGTGGCAGTGGAAGGAAGAAGCAATGTTGTGCTAAATATGCATGCACGATGTCAAATCTCACTTCCGACAAGATTTCTTAGCCTATTGCACTAGGCCAGTCCGTGTGCATTTGGCGACGCCGTGCATCAGCTGCTCATTCAACAGTTTTTCAGTCTTTTTGCTCAGTTTAAAACAACAGCAAAATCTCATGAAAATTATGTTTTCCTGTATCCATTTTCCAATATGGCCATATCCCCCCCCAAATAATGATTTTTTAAATATTTTGTACTGGTTAACTGTATGGGTTGACAGGTATGGACTCCACAGTTTCATTTAGCTAACAAAAGGCTCCAGTTGCGACAGAGTCCACAGTTTTCGCACACAGGCAAACGCTGACAGTTCCAGTCACTGAGCCTGATTTCATGCCTGTCTACAGGAGCACAAGCTGATTCGCACATCACGCCGAGCTCTGGCGGAGCACGGCCGGGCGCATGTGCAGCAGATCATGGCCATACGCATACGCGAGGTCCTGGACCAGGTGATGCTGCAGCTGAGGTTCAAATCCGCCAACCGCAGCTTCTCTGCAACCAAGCAGGCCCTCAGCAAGACCGCTCAGCAACTGTCGCCCCTGCCATAGTCAGGCTGGTTGCTGTGTTGTGTTGGTGTTGGTCTGTGCTGCCTGGTTTGCGTGATTTGTTGGTATGATTGATGTTGTTATTTTCCGCAACATGTTATGGTTGGACAGGGGAAATGTGGTCAGTGTGTGTGTGTGTGTGTGTGTGTGTGTGTGTTGTGTGTGTGTGTGTGTGTGCTGTGTTGTGTGGCGTGTGTGTGTGTGTGTGTGTGTGTGCATGTGTGTGTGTGTGTGTGTGTGTGTGTGTGTGTGTGTGTGGTGTGTGTGTGTGTGTGTGTGTGTGTTGTGTGTGTGTGTGTGTGTGTGTGTGTGTGTGTGTGTGTGTGATGTGCGTGTGTGTGTGTGTGTGCGTGCATGTGCTGTGGTGTGTGTGTGTGTGTGTGTGTGTGTGTGTATGTGTGCATGTGTGTGTGTGTGTGTGCATGTGTGCATGGTAGTAGCTGTTGAGTGCTAAATTGTCTTATGTTGTTGCACGTATCTTTTCTGCCCCCACTTCCACCACCTCCACCTCCTCCTCTTTCTTCTTCTTGTATTTCTTCTTCTTCTTCCTCAATGCCACCCTCTCTCCCCTTCTTCTTCGTCTTTGTCAAAACACACCTTTCTAACAGTGTGTTTACACATCTTAACATTGGTTTGAAGTTCTCAAAAGCCTGTAAGGGTTGCATGCTTGAGTGAGATGCCCGAGTAACGTGTTTTATACAGATACGTGGCAAGTGTTCCACCTGTAGCAAGAAGATGGCTGTTGTGATGGTTGTTGTTTTCAACTTCCAAACACATAAACAGTTTAAAGGATCCCCAGTGTTCTTCCATACTCTCCAGGCATTGAGCAGCAGCAACCTGATAAGTATAGTGTTTTCATTTATCATTGTTTAACTGTTGTTTTGTCGCTTTGAAAAAGGGGCTAACCCCCGAAATGTGCAGTGGCTTTGTACTGTCTTATTAAGATTAGTGTTCGTTTTAACTGTTTATGTGTTTGGATCTTATTTTAGAATGCTAGCAGTAGCAGTCATATTAACCCCTTCACTGCCAAGATGTCGTTTGAAAACGACTCGTAAAAGTGTGAAATTTGAAAAGCTTTTTTGTCTTCTTTTTTGCATTGGTATGTGAAAGGATTTTCATCAAAATGCATAGCATTGAAGATAGATGTTACAGGACTGGAAACTATACTGTTTGCAGGTGCGTCCCTGCATCTTTCAGCCTAGAAATATTACTGGCTTGGGCAGTAAAGGGGTTAACTGTTGTTTTGTCGCTTTAAAAAAGGGGCTTACCCCCAAAATGTGCAATAGTTTTGTACTGTCTTACTAAAATTAGTGTTCTTTTTAACTGTTTATGTGTTTGGGATCTTATTTTAGAATGCTATCAATAGCAGTCATATTAACCCCTTCACTGCCACGATGTTGCTTGAAAATGGCCAATGAAAATGCATAATTTGAAACCCTTAAGCCTTCCTGTTTTCTTTTTTGCACTGGCATGTGAAAGGACTTTCATCAAAATGCATAGCATTGAAAGTAAATGTTATAGGACCGGAAAATATACTGTTTGTAGGCACGTTTGTGCACTTTTGAGCCAAGGCATCTTATTCTCTGGGGCAGTGAAGGGGTTAATATGTTTTAAGAGCAATAAATTCCCTTGAGCTTTTGAGTATCATCGTGCAAGTGTACGACATTCAGGGTGTTAGCATATGCGCATATATGTGGTCCTGTGAGTATGAGATAATGATCAAGCGAAACTCATTGTCAGCATGGATACTAACACAGATGTATATATGGTTGTTTCTTGACTGCCGTAAGGTTTGTTGTTGTTGTTGTTGCTATTGTTTTAATGTAAATTTCTACTGGTGCAACTTGCTGATACATGTTGTTAACATGATAATTATATATGATCAGTCACAAATGTGAAAACACTTTAAATAAAATAAAAAAAGGAAGAAGAAGAAGTTCATAGGCCTTATGGTTTCTGTGGACGTTAAGCAGCATGCTTACTTGCTGAGAACTCCACTGAGCTTCACACTTTCATACCAGTTTGGGTGACCTTGATGTGGCGTCGTATGCTACGTTCACAGAGGTATGAAAACAGGAAACTGGGTCATAATTATTTTGTTTGTGAATTTGTTTCCAATCAGTTTCAAACTTTGTGCGACTTATGGACATGATCATGCACAAATGCTTTTCATGACAACTTTTGGCTGTATTTAATGCAGGCAATTGACACGTTAACTTTAAGCATGTTGCTGGGATTAAAAGAACATTACGGTTCAGTTCTTCTTGAAGATGTTTATTGATAGTCTTCAAACTTTTTGATGATAAACTTCAGTGAGGTTTACACTTTTGTACCAATTTTGGTGACCATGGTCAAATTCTGGGGTCATGTTCGTGTCATGGAGGTCAAACTTGTTGGGGCGGGGATAGCTCAGTGGTTAGAGCACTGGACTCATGATTGAAAGGTCGTGGGTTCGAGTCCCTGCAGGAGCGGCGGGAGAATTTTCTTCTCCAGGGTCGACTTTCTGTGCTGACTCTTATTTCGGTATCCGTTCCACCCCCGTGTTACCGCAGTAGCACGTAAAAGATCCCGGTCATTCTGCCAAAAGTGCAGGTGGCAGGTTACAGCTAAACACGCATACACCTTACGTATGTGGCACCAGCCATGCCAGCGCTGTAAGTACACCACTTCAGTGGATATTCAAAACAAAAAAAACGCGCTATAAAAAGCTATTGACTCATGTAGAATTACATGCGAGCGCAGTGAGTCTGCTCAAGAGAGTGGAGAATAGCGCTATATAAGCGATCATCAAAAAACAAACAAAACCCCCCTGAAAATCGCATTAAACTTTTGTGTGATGGTTATATATCTATATAAGGGCGTTTTTCATGAGGCATGCATAATGCTCTAGATAAGTTTTAATGCGTAAGTATTCAGAGCACATAACTGAGGCATTTTGTACATCTGCTCAAAAAATGGAGAGAAAAAAACACACAAAAACAAAACCTTAACATTGCTTGGTTGCTGTTTTAATTTAAAAGCAAGATTTGTGAAACTTTGCAATTATGAAAACATTTATTGGGTGTGACTTATTTTTAGGGTCACATGAGTGTTCCAGTGAATTTTTTTTCTTTTTCTTTTTCTTCTTTTTTCTCCGTCTGGAATGCAGGTTGGCTGAGCTTTGTCATGCCTCTTGTTTTGCAGGTTCTTTGGTTTTTGTTTGTTTGGTTCTTTTTCAATGTTGTTATTCACTTTAAAGTTGATTCTAACTGCACAAAGCAGACACCTGTGATCTCATGATTTGTGTGTCAAAATGCAGCAATTGCTAAATGAAATCATGCAAGAAAAGGAACTGCAGCATTTTCTGGATGCTTTTGTTTTACACTGGTTCCCTAACAATTCTCAGAGTTGCCAAGAATCAGCATATATATAATGACACAGTTGTATGCAACTGATTTGCACATTTGAACAAAGGGAGTCACTGGATTTGAACATCCTGTCGGCAGCACAGGGATCACCTCAGGACAAAACGCACTCCATGAAAGAGAAAAAATGCACAAAGACAAAAAACAGGTTCCTTTATTTTAACTTATTTTTAGAGGATTGTGCCCTTGACACAGCTTATGTACCTTGTATTTACTCGCACGCCAGGTGAGAGTTACTGTAGGTGACTCACGTCTTTGTTGTTGCGTGACGTCCCTTGAGCACTCATTAACTCCCTTGTTTGTTGATTCTTTATTTTAAGCGTGTGTAAGTCAAGAGTGTTCATTCTTTTTGTTTGTGTTTCGGTTTTTTTTCCATTGTTTTGTCTGGCTGAATTTGCCCCCGTTTTCCACAGCAAACACAAATAGAAAATCAGATCAACACAGTTGTAGGTAGTTTTAACAGTGATCTGAATTGTACTTAACAGCTGGAATGACGTGATAATTATTGTTATTGTTTTTGCCTGTAGTTTTTATGATGCTGTTTGACTTTTTGATGATGATTTTTGTTTTTGTGATGATGCTTGTTACTGTTTTTTATGT
Source organism: Alviniconcha marisindica (assembly GCA_018857735.1). Taxonomy (NCBI): domain Eukaryota; kingdom Metazoa; phylum Mollusca; class Gastropoda; family Provannidae; genus Alviniconcha; species Alviniconcha marisindica. Next base: position 23,171 of record JABMCL010003752.1, read on the forward strand.
TAGCTGATTTTATGGTGCTGCTGCTTTTTATGATCTTGTTGTTGTTTTAATGATGGTATTTTTTTTAATTTTTTTTTTATTTTATATGATGATGTTTGTTATTTATGTGAGGTTTCTTGCCTAACTGCAGCAGTGAGTGTCTGATTATTTCCCAGATTTGTTTGTTTCCCGGGGAAAGGGCAGGTGACAGAATGAACGGTTTTCTGTTTGTTATTGTTGCTAAACGTTACTGACCTACGTGTTCTTGTGCTGACGCAGAATTGGGTCCTTATACAGAGTCCAGGGCAGCCAGTCACCACAACAGTTTGAGCCGATCAGAAGGTCGCAAAATAACAGCTTGAGCCAATCAGAACGTCGCAAAATAACAGCTTGAGCCAATCAGAACGTCACAAAATAACAGCTTGAGCCAATCAGAACGTCGCAAAATAACAGCTTGAGCCAATCAGAACGTCACAAAATAACAGCTTGAGCCAATCAGAACGTCACAAAATAACAGCTTGAGCCAATCAGAACGTCACAAAATAACAGCTTGAGCCAGTCAGAACGTCACAAAATAACATCTGCAGCCAATCAGAATGTCACAAAATAACATCTGCAGCCAATCAGAACGTCACAAAATAACAGCTTGAGCCAATCAGAACGTCACTAAATAACATCTGCAGCCAATCAGAACATCACAAAATAACAGCTTGAGCCTGTCAGAACGTCACTAAATAACAGCTTGAGCCAATCAGAACGTCACTAAATAACAGCTTGAGCCTGTCAGAACGTCACAAAATAACAGCTTGAGCCAGTCAGAACGTCACTAAATAACAGCTTGAGCCTGTCAGAACGTCACTAAATAACAGCTTGAGCCTGTCAGAACGTCACTAAATAACAGCTTGAGCCAGTCAGAACTTCACAAAATAGCAGCTTCAGCCTGTCAGAACGTCACTAAATAACATCTGCAGCCAATCAGAACATCACAAAATAACAGCTTGAGCCTGTCAGAACATCAGCAAATAATTTCCAGGCAAAAAACAGAAGAATGGCTGATATCTTTGTCCCACACGCGAAAACAAATCTGGGCACGCACATTCCTCCTCCCCCCCCCCACCCACACACAGCGTATAACAAAGCGGAGGTGACTCCGGGTTGAAGTTCTGTCAGGGGGTGAACGCCGTAGTGGCGGTCATAGCTCTGCTTCTGTCGTCGTTTGAACGCTTCGTCACGTTCTCGAGTGTTATCCCGACTGAAACGCCTTACAGGTTGTCTGATGGAGAACTAGGAGGTAAACTGAAGTGTACGTTTAGCCCTGATATAACCCTATGTGGTTGCCTGGGCTCAAAACACCAGCTAAATGAATTCTGGGCTCCAACTAACAAATCATCCCGACTGAAATGTTTTACAATAATTATGTCTTTGTGAGTAACTTGGAGATAAACTGAAGCTTAAGTTTAGCCCTGATATAACCCAGTGTGGTTGGCTGGGCTCAAAACATTTGTTATTTCTAGCCCTGATAATTATAACCCTATGTGGTTGGCTGGGCTCAAAACATTTTTTTATTTCTAGCCCTGATAATTATAACCCGATTTGGTTACTGGGCTCAAAGCATTTTTTATTTCTAGCCCTGATAATTATAACCCTATATGGTTGGCTGGGCTCAAAACATTTTTTTATTTCTAGCCCTGATAATTATAACCCTATGTGGTTGACTGGGCTCAAAGCATTTTTATTTCTAGCCCTGATAATTATAACCCAATGTGGTTGGCTGGGCTCAAAACATTTTTTATTTCTAGCCCTGATAATTATAACCCTGTATGGTTGGCTGGGCTCAAAACATTTTTTATTTGTAGCCCTGATAATTATAACCCTATGTGGTTGACTGGGCTCAAAACATTTTTTATTTCTAGCCCTGATAATTATAACCCTATGTGGTTGACTGGGCTCAAAGCACCAAATAAATACTGGGCCCAACTGAAACACCAACTAACAACTCATCCCGACTGAAATGTTTTACAGTTTGTCTTTATGAATAACTTGGGGATGTACGGAAGCTTATGTTTAGCCTTGATATGACCCTGTGTGGTTTGACTGGGCTCAAAGCACCAACCACCTAACTAACTAACTAACCAATCATCCCGGTTGACCGTGCGCGTGGGGAGAGTGTTCCTGGAAGGGAAGGCAGAGTCGTCCCCAGCCGTCTGTTGACGGCAAGTTCAGCCAGAATGTCCCCCAGTTCTGGAATCGGTGCTGAGCGGTCTGTCGGTGGGGCGAGAACACATCGTCCGGCTTGGGGATTTTCTGTGTCGTTCTGATAATAATAATGGATATCTGTATGGCGCAGGTGATCCCTAGCAAGATCTAGGGCACAATGCGCCGTACAAAAAGCTGCAGAAGAATGTATAAACCCATACAACGGACAAACTAAAAAGCTTCCAAGCCATACGACCGCCATCCACGCAAGAATTTACATACAGCAGTTTCAGTTGCTCAGTCGCTCCGCTGCTCCATTGGACTGCGGAAAGTCCGGGGCTGCTGGTCACGTGATCAAAGTTCCACTCAGCAACCCCCGAAGGGAGGCCGGGGATAAATTGCTCAGAATCGAGGATATCAAGGTATTGGATGACATTGTCAAATGCGGAGGAGAGTCGAGTATTGTTATCCCAATCCCAGAACATCTTTGGGATCTGACAGTCAGAGCGAAAGTTTGAAAAGCAAGCATTATGATATATATATACTACATCCCGGGCAACACAGTCTGGCAAAAATTCAATTTTCCCCTTGACATCTCGTGCCCACGAGTCCCCTCGGCTAGAACGTATTCGCAACACTGTCTCTTGAAACTCTACTGTTTGCACAGCCTTCAATTGTCCGACTAAGGATCGTTTACCGCCCCTCTTCTGTCCTTTTCTTCTTCTTTTCCACAAAACAAGCATTTTGGTTTAGAATCTTCTGACCTGGGCAGTCTTCTCTTTTTGGGAGACTTATGCTTTAACGTCTTCTTCAGCTTGCCTTCAATGGCCTTTTGGTTGGGGTGCTGACCCCGGCAAGTACGGTGAACCAAATCGCCTGCCTCTGCGTGAATGCCATCATGCTGTCGCTCACTGGCAAGATTTATGCTCTGACTTCCTTTTTCTCCCAGGGTGACTCTGTGTTTCTGGTCAAGAAAATCTTGTTTGCAGATGATGCAGACCTCTTCCGGATGCCTGTGAGAATGAGAAACAACGACATTATGAATGTTTGGGTTCTTTCATTACCAAAGCCAAGAAGACAGAAGTGAAATTCAAAGTTAAAGTGGTGTCACTGGTCACGTTCCTACGCGTACAGAGAGAGAGAGAGGGGGGGGGGGGAGAGAGAGCAAGGGTAGCTATTTTTCATGCGCTAAATTGTAACAGCTAATTTCTTCGCTGTCACCATTCTGAGAAAGTATACATTTACGGCTCAGCTTTAGCTTAATCGATGACTTCTGAAAGTTATTTCTGAGTTTAACAGTCATTTCAAGCATCATATTCATACAAAGCTACGCTGCTCGAAAGCAAAATTTGTTGCTTTTGGCAGAACTCGCTCACCGTACAAACGCATCCCAGACAATACAATTTACACAAAATATGGTATGTAAGTACAAAATAGGGACCCGCGTGGCAGCATTTATACTAAAATAAAAATTAAAAAAATCTAAAAAAAATCTGATAAGTGAAACGCATACATGTACTGAGAATTTCTATTCATCACGTCATCTAGATCTAAGCAAAAACTGAACGTAACTCCGGGCCTTGAACACCGCAACGAATCACGCTGAGCGCACGTGGCATTTTTTCCAAAGCTGACAATCGACACGAGCGCGGCGCAATGGCTGACTTTTTTACGATTTTTCCTCGTTAGCAACACAAGCAGTACATTTCATATCCATTTCTACAACACACTGATTTGAAAACTTACCAGCAGCTGCTCGCCAGATGCGGTTGGCACAGATGAAATGTCGCGTTCATCCATTGTCAGTCAGCGTCCGTCAAAACAAAAACATCCGGTAGATGTATGGTGGTTCGATCGCTTCAGAAGTGGTGCACAGCGAAAGTTTTATTAACAAAAAAATAATTTTCAACTATTTCCGCACCTGATATTTTGGTAGACTTTCTTGGATGTAATTATGCATACGGAAAACTTCTTAAGCAGACAAGTAAGGCGGTACTTTGTACCGTTTATCTCTACTGCCTGTATTAATGTTTTGTATTCCCCCTGTCTGGAATCTCAGGGTTGTCATTTGATTCCTCTTTCCCATTTCCTCTCTCGTTTTTCTGCCTATAATAATAACGATAATGGATCGTTTACGGCACCCCATCGCGTAAGAGCCCAAGCCGCTTCCAAAGACATGAGGATACTCTCGTTTTTGTGTTGTGTTTGTGTAGGGCTGGTTTTGTGGACTGACTTGAGAAAGGTTATATATATATATAACCGAGTGCATCTGCACATTGTGTTTGTGTTGTTGTACTCTGTGTGTCGCCCTGTCAGTGTTCTTTCGTGTGTGTACGTCATTCGATATTTTACGTATGTGTTACGTGTTATGATTGAGACGTCACTATAAGACTGAGCGAGACAGCGTGAGGGACTAACAACGACCTCTCGCGTGTAACATCAAAAGAAAAGATATAAAATCAGGAACCTCTGGCTGTGGCGCGTTTGTTGTTCCTTACTTCCAACCTGCTACTTCCATCGACCGATTTATATATATATATATATATATATATATATATATATATATATATATATATATATATATAAAGATATATATATATATATATATATGAGAGGTTTTGAAGTGTGAAATTGCTTATGCCTGAGTGTGATTGTCCTGTGGTGACCCCGTGCAGTTAAAAGGACGTTAAAATCAAATTACTAACTAACTAACTAGCTATCCACTCGGCTGAGAATTTCTGGAATTCCGAGGCCGATGAGAACTGCCGTCCGTTGTCGGAAACAAGCGTTTCCGGGATCCCGTGGTGTGCAACGTTGTTCTTCAGTTTATTCATGACTGAAGATGAGGTGATGTTGGGTAGATGAGCGATGTCGGTGTACCTGGGTTGAAACCGACAGTGACCAGATAGTCTTGTCCCTTCAGTTCACCCCGAAGGGAGGCCGGGGATGTCTGAAGTGCCTTCCTCATGTCTGGAATCTCAGGGCTGTCATTTGATTCTCCTTACCTCGTCCCTCTCGTATTTTTTCTGCCTAGTCCTCTTGCTCTTTCTGTCTTGTCATTTTTCTGCTAATGGTCCATTCTCCTGACTTTTTCCCCAGAAAACTCTCAAACATTTTTCGTCATTTTTTGTACGGCTCTTGCTGAGCAGCTAGGAACCTAGAACACCTAGAACTAGTGTCATATCCAGTAACTCTCAGTCCTGTTTGTAGATCAAGGTTCTGGTAGATCCTTTCCTAGAACTAGTGTGATCATCAGTAACGTTTAGTCCTGTTTATCAACCAAGGTTCTGGTAGATCCTGTCCTAGAATTAATGTGATCTCAGTAACTCTCAGTCCTGTTTGTAGATCAAGGTTCTGGTAGATCCTGTCCTACAACTAGTGTGATCTCCAGTAACTTTCAGTCCTGTTTATAAACCAAGATTCTGGTAGATCAAGTCCTGTAATGTTTGCTTTTGAATGTTGTAAAGCGCAGTGGGTTTGTGTAGACCAGAGAATAGCGCCATACACAAGTTATCTACTATTGTTATTATTATTAGAACTATTGTGTGCGGCATTGCCCTGCTCTTTTTAACTTTTTGAAAGAAATTAATATTTTTGGAAACAATCAAAATTTGAGATCATTTTTAGTTATGTTTGTGTTATTCACCTTTTAAGCCTGGTTTTAAAACTGTATATAGACCCATTTTAAGGCATACACATTATTAAAAATTAAATATATAAGATCAGATGTATATCGCCCTGATATAACCGTACCGGTTGACTGGGCGTAAAACAACAAATTACTTACTTACTTATTCTTGTGACTGACTGATATATTTTCACTGTGTTCTCAGTGATTGCGTGCAACCATGTCTTCCATTATATCAACGTGAACAAGTCTTCAGAAATGGTCACAGTTGAAAGGGCATTTGTACTGAACCGATTTTATATTGTACTCTGTATTTTGAAATAGTGGGTAATGAAGGGACGCGACTGGTTTTCTTTGTTCGTGTTGTTAATGTGTTTGGTTTTCAGCATATCGAGCAAAACCCTTTTGCTGAAGGGTGATTATTTACATGAATAAATTGTTAATTTGATTGTTTTGTATGTTTGATTTCTCACACAAATCCGCGCGCGCGCGCGCGCGCCACACACACACACACACACACACACACACACACACACACACACACACACACACACACACACACACGTATACTTACAACTTTCTGTTTCTCTCTGTCTCTGTCTGTCTGTCTGTCTGTCTGTCTGTCTGTCTGTCTGTCTGTCTCTCTCTCTCTCTCTCTCTCTCTCTCTCTCTCTCTCTCTCTCTCTCTCTCTCTCTCTCTCTCTCTCTTTGACCAGCCATACTTTTTAAGTGCTTTTGCGGTTTCTCAATCGTGAAAACTGTTGATTATGATAACAATGGCATTACTGCTTAAAACAAAACAAAAAACAACAACCCCAAAACAAACAACAAAACCCCACATATATTGGAACTGGTGAACTGGAAACTACAGAAGAAGAATAAAAAATAAAAAAAAGATTTAAAAAAAAGAGGAAATTTTACGTTGACTGCCTACCATGAATCAGTCACCCTAAAATTAATCTCCACGGCTCTATTCTTTCTTCGCCCCCCCTCCCCCCCCCCCCCCCCCCCCACTTCCCCCTTTCTCTTTACCCCACCACTCCCCCTCTACCCCCACCCCCCTCACACCACACTCACAAATCACTGGGTTAGACACGCTTGAGTTGAGTCCGTGAATCGGACGAGATGGCGTGGTTTTGTCGGGCTGCTAACACCGAGAGAAAAGTCGTAAGAGCCCCTCGTAAAGTTGATCTTGCAGACAAGTTAATTTTCTGCTGTTTGCTCGACGTTTTGTGCTGATTTCTTCAGGGACAACTTCATTGGCTGCTGTATCTCACCCGTGATAGCCACTTCTGCGCCGGCCGGTCAGATTTTGGCCGAGTGGTGGCAAAAAGGTGGCGGGTTTATATCTCACGCAGCGGGACCCTCACGAGACGGTTTATTGCCAACGGAAAAGGGTGTGGAGTTTTTTCTTCTTTCTTTTTTCTTTTTCGGGGGAGATCCTTATAAGGTCGAACTTATTTGTTTCAATCCAAACTTTGGAGACTTAGTATTTGACTTTTTTCTCTTTTTTTTTTCTTTTTTTTTAACTCGATGTTTATTTTAGATGTAACCAAGGATGTTTTATTTCTGATTTTTTTCTTCTTGTTTTTTTCTTTTCTTTTTTAATCGGTGTTTATGTTGGATGTAACCAGGTTTTTGTTGTTTGTTTTTTGTTGTTTTTTTGAATCGATAATTATTTTCAATATAATCAGAAATGTTTTATTTGTGATTTTTTGATTTTTTAATCGTTGCTTATTTTAGATATAACCGGAGATGTTTATTACTGTAATTTTTTTCCTTTTAATTTCTTTAATTCTTTTTTATCAGTGTTTATTTTGGATATAACCAGAGCTGTTTATTTCTTTAAAAAAAATAATCTTTTTTTCTTTTCTTTTTCTTTTATCGACGAGCAAAGAAATGGAGTGGATGAAGGTGTTGCGCGCGCAGTAATTGAAATGCACGCAGCTGCAATTGGAAACTGTCAGACATAATCATGGCTGATACTGGCTACAGAAATAACCAGCTCTTCTCCAAATGGAACTGCCGTGAAATGAAACGAATGGCGAAATCTGAGAGAGAGAGAGAGAGAGGAAGAGAGAGAGAAGAGAGAGAGACGGAGAGAGAGAGGAAGAGAGGAGAAAGAGAGGGGGGGGAGGGGGAGAGAGAGAGAAGGGGGAGAGCAGTGAGAGAGAGAGAAGAGGAGAGAGACAGTAGAGAGAGAGAAGGGGGAAGAGAGGAGAGAGAGAGAGAGAGAAAGGGGGGAGGAAGAGGAGAGAGAGAGAGAGAGAAAGGGGAGGAGAGAGAGAGAGAAAGGGGAGGAGACAGTGAGGAGAGAGAGAAAGGGGAGGAGACAGGAGAGAGAGGAGAGAGAGAAGGGGAGGAGACAGTGAGAGAGAGAGAGAGGAGAGAGAGGAGAGGAGAGGCAGTGAGAGAGAAAGGGGGGGGAGGAGACAGTGAGAGAGAGAGAGAGAGAAATGAGAGAAAGGGGGAGGAGACAGAGAGGAGAGAGAAAGAGGGGGGAGGAGACAGTGAGAGAGAGAGAGAGAAGGGGGGAGGAGAAGGACAAGGAGAGAGAGAAAAGGGGGGGAGAGGGAGACAGAAGGGAGAGGGAGAGAGAGAGGGAGAGGAGACAGGAGAGAGAGAGAGGGGGGGGACAGTGAAGGGAGAGAGTGAGGAGACAGAGAGAGAGACAGTGAGAGAGTGGCAACAGAGAGACAGAGATAGTGAGGGGGGGGGGGGGTCCTTCGATTTGAACGTCCCGTCAACCACACCGGGGCACTCCGGACGAACAAACATTATTTCAATTAATAATAATAATATAAAAAGTAAATAATAATAATAATAATAGGGGTCATTTCTATAGCCCCGTATCTAACTGACAAGGGTGAGCACACCCCGCTTTACCAGATCAATAACAACAATGTGCACATTAAAACCTCAGTTTTTATTGTATTTTATATAGTTATAATTTTGTATTCCTCGCACACCACACACACGCGCACGCACGCACGCACACACGCACGCACGCACACACGGGCGCACAGAAATAATGCAACGAGGAATTGGGCGGGGGGGGGGGGGGGGGGGGGTGAGAAGACAAAAATCGAAATCCCTTGTTGCGTGGTATTGTTTATAGAGGTGAGTTTTTAACGCCAGTTTTGAAAGCATGGGAGGACTGAATGTGACAGATGTCAGAAGGGAGCGAATTGCATTGCCTTGGAACACATAGCGAGAAACAGCGTTGGCCAAAGGTTTTTGTTGCAACAAGGGGAATACGAAGTATCCGTGTGTTTGCAGAAGAACGAAGCTGCCTGGAAGGGGTGTACACAGTGAGAAGCTCAGAGAAACAGGCAGGAGATGAGTCAGAAAAGAAGTTACGATAGATAGTTGACAGTTTGTAGTCTACTTCCAAGCACCGAACAAGCTGCAAAAACTCGACCAAAACAAGATACGTCTTTTTCTTTCATTTTTCATCGTTTTTAACCCTTTTTCTGTTTAAGTGTCGTTTTGTGGTTTGATAAAGGGGATTTAAATTTGCATACTGTGTGTCCGTGTCAAAATAATTAAGCGTTCGTTTGAACCTTTTTGTGTTCGGGTCTTCTCTGTCTTAAGCCGGTAACCAATGAAGAGTTTGCAGAAGAGGTTGCACGTGATCATGTTTGCGCGCCTGGTAAACCAGTTTCGCTGCAGAGTTCTGAACTTGCTGCTGATGATGATGATGATGATGAAGTGATGCTTAATGACCTCAGATGTCAGTTGACATATTAGGGACAAGTTGTGACCAATGCCGAAGCACGGTTCAATAATTCTTTACGTCCACGGAAACCGGAAGGCTCGTTACTGAGGACGGACAGCCCAGGACGGCCACCTCGACTCTCACGCAGCTCCTGAACTATGTTGAACTTGCTGAACTCTACTGAGAAGGTAAAGTGCGCAGCCAGATAAAGATCACAGGTTTTAGACTCGTGTCAGGGCAGACAAAGGTCATCAAATCCAAAACAACAACAACAAACAAACAACTGGCTCACAGCTTCGGACACGTCGCAGTCTAAATGTATGGTGTATACAATTAGATTATTTTTACAACTGATGAAAGACATTTATCTCCTTTAGAAACGCAAAAAAACTCTTCCACACAGATATACGCAAACAACGTTCGCAGTGAATACGTCAGTGAAAATATCTTTGTCTTATCTCCGCTAAATCCACACGGCGTAACAGCCTAATGTGTTTTAAGGTAAGCAACTCGCCACACGGAATGCACACAAGCCGTTCTTCCTCCACTGATAAAACGGAGTGGGTCAGATATGAGTGGCCCATAAATTATGTAGCCGGGCTAGAACAGTCTCTTCTCTAGTGTTTGAGCAGCAGGGTAGGAGGCATTTGTTTAATTGTGACATAAACTAATGTTTGTTTTCTGGGAATGTTTCCCACTCGAGCAAACAGAGTTCGGTCACATATGAGACAGACAGACAGACAGACAGACAGACAGAGGGGAAAGAGAGAGAGGCGGGAGGGGAGGGAGAGGGAGGACGGGGGGGGGGGATACAGAAAATGGGGGCGAGAGGGGAGGGGCAGAGAGGAAGGATGCCGGAGGTGGGGGGGGTGGGGGGGGGGGGGCTCAGAGAGCGGAGGTGTGCTGGGGAGGGGGGGGCGAGAGGGGATGTGGCAGAGACTGCGGGGGGGGGGGGGGGGTGGCAGAAGGGGAGGGGTGCTGAAGGGGGGGGGAGAGGGAAGGGGCTGGGAGGGTGCTAAGTGGTGTGTGTGTGGGGGGGGGGGGGGAGGTCAGAGAAGTGGAGGGTGCTGAAGGGGGAGAGGGGAGGGGCCAGAGACAAGGTTGCATGGCGTGGGGTGGGGGGGGGGGGATGAGATGGGAGGGGGCAGAGACACGGCTGCATAAGGAGGAAGGGGGGGGGGGGACAAGAGGCGGAGGTGTGCTAGGGGCGAGAGAGGGCGAAACACAAGTCGTCCACTCCAGCTGACTGTTCTGCACCTTACCCGCCCCTTTATGATTGAAGAGGACACGGAGGAACTTTGAAATGAAACTGAATGAACACACACTCACACACACACACACACACACACACACACACACACACACACACACACACAACACACACACACACACACACACACACACACATACACACACACACATCACACACACACACCAACAACACACACACACACTCACACACACACACACACACTCACACACACACACACACACACACACACACACACACACACACACACACACACACACACACACACACACAAAACACACACACTCACACACACACACACACACACACACACACACACACTCACACCACACACACACACACACACCACACACACACACCACACACACACACACACACACAACACCACACACACCCCACACACACACACACACACCACACTCACACACTCACACACACACACACACACACACACACACACACACACACACACACGCACAGAGAGAGAGAAAGAGAGAGAGAGAGATGAAGAAGAAGAAAGAAAGAAAAGGGAAAAAAGCTACAATTCTGACAGCGGGAAGCATGCACAGATGCTCGTGGTCAGTTCAGTGTTGCTTTACGTCCACAGAAACCGTAAGGACTGTTAGAGACGGCGAGCCCCGGGACGACCGCCTTGACTTTCACACAGCTCCTGAACTCTGCCTACTCGTGTACACGGACTTCGCTTAAGACTGCTCGTATGAGGGATGTCACCAAGGTAGATCATTCATTTTTAACATTCACTCAACCGCCATGCCATGGCGGTTATAACACCGCGAAACACATTTTGTCAAAAAATAATACGTGCAACAAACATCTCGTGCTCATCCAGCACATTGTCAGTCAAAAACACTGGTGAAAAGTGGGTGCGAAAACTTATAATGTAACAAAAACTTATAAAAAAAGCAACAACAAAAAGGTTACCTCTTTTGGATAAGTACACGGGGGAAAAAAACGAACTACTACCAGTGAGAAAGAGCCAGCGGTAATGAAGGGAATTGTAACAATCAATCAGTCAATCAATGATTTATTTTATGTCTGTTCACATCGAGGTGATATTAGACCAAAAACATATATATATATATATATATATATATATATATATATATATATATATATATATATATATATATATATATATATATATATAGTATATTAAATACTAGTTTACACACAGGACTATGAGCAATCAATTTAACAATAGAATTGATAATATCAGTATTATACAAAATATATCTTACGTTGTTGAAGCTTAATGTCCTAGTATTCCAGTTGAATACTAGGGAATTGTGACCAATGCCGAAGCACGGTTCAATAATTCTTTACGTCCACGGAAACCAGAAGGCTCGTTAGGACGGACAGCTCAGGACGGCCACCTCGACTCTCACACAGCTCCTGAGCTATGAATATATCTTGCGTTGTTGCAAGCATTAAAGTCATATCCATTTTTCTGAAATAACTGTGGTAATAGGACATTCAAGTAGTATGTGTTTAACAGACTACTACCAGTGAGAAATAGGAAGGATATTTTTCCAAACGCATGTCACATTCTGCGAATATTTAGTGTTCCCTGCATTTAGAAATTGTATTTTTAATAAAAGGAAATTGTGCCCACCGACAGAAGACAGGAAAGGGACAAAAGGCAACTCAACGTTTCAACACAAAATGTCTTCGTGAGGAACAACTGAAATAACTAATAACTAAACAAAGAAGCTAGACAAAACAAAAAGAAGAAGAAGAAAAGAAACTATTACGCTTTTTTTGGTTTTATTCTGTTGTGTTGTTGTTATAACAACAGATAACTAATTTATACTATTAGCTATTTCAGTTTAGGTAAACGAGATCGAAAGCAAGGTTAGCTCAAAAGATGTCTTCGTGAGGAACAAATGAAATAACTAATACTAACAAAGAAGCTAGACAAGACAAAAAGAAGAAGAAGAAGCTATTACGCTTTCTTGTTTTATTTTGCTGTGTTGTTGTTATGACAACAGATAACTAATTTATACTATTAGCTATTTCAGTTTAGGTAAACGACAACGAAAGCAAGGTTAGCAAAATTTTTGGGGAAAAGAAATAACTTAACTTAAAAAAAAAAGGGCGCTTTCCTTTTTTGTTTTATTCTGTTGTGTTGTTGTTATAACAACAGATAACTAATTTATGCTATTAGCTATTTCAGCTTAGGTAAACGAGATCGAAAGCAAGGTTAGCTCAAAAGATGTCCAACTTCGCTTTCGTTCTCATCAGTGGCCTTAGAATGATCCGTCGTCTCCCGTCTAATGGTTCATTTCTGGATTTTTTTTTTGTCTGTTCGATGCTTTGGGGAAAAACATGCATCTTTGCCGAGAATTTACATCATACTGTCGTGTCCTTTCCCATTAAACGGCTTTTATTTTTTCCTTTTTCAATTTGTGTCAGTAATAACATTTTGCGTGTTTCCGGCGAAAAGACGTGACTGGTGACTGGGGCAAGTCCTTGGTGACAAGTACTGGTGAGAGAAAGGCGGTGAGGAAATCAAGTCTGCTTAGAGCGGAGACTGCCCGGGGACCCAAGCCGGAGTCTTCCCCTTAATGCTACTAATGGAAAATCATTAGAGACGGTTCGGGGGTGGAAGGGACATAACTGTGTCGCTGATCTCCCTTGACAAAAGAGCGCGGCAGCGTTGTAGTCTAATTAGGAGCAGGCTTGATTCGCTTAGTCACGGCGATTGTGTGGCGGGAAGCTGGTTAGGCTGACGTGCCTACTTGTTGAGGTGGTTGGGGCGTAGCCAGCCTAGGCCCTGCACGTGCAAAACGTAGTGGCTGTGCGATTCGTTGTGTGCAGCCGGTTACTACACTGTCACACTGACTGTTACTACACTGTCACGCCGCTTGTAGACGCACAACACAGGCACACTCGCGGCACACCTACACGCGTAGGCTACACATGTACACACATCAACAGTTACACCTATCGACACACTGATGAGCACGTACACACAGGACATCAGCACAAACACACACAGTCAGTACCAGTAACAGCGCACAAATGTAAAATGAAAACACACACACACACACACGCACGCACGCACGCACGCACGCACGCACGCACGCACGCACGCACGCACGCACGAACGCTCACACACACACACACATGCACGCACGCACGCACGCACACACACACACACACACACACACACACACACGCACGCGCGCACGCACGCACGCACACACACACACACACACACACACACACACCACGCACGCACGCACGCATGCATGCACACGTACGCACGCACGCACACACACACACACACACAACGAGACAATGCCTCATCTAGGAGAATCCAAAGACAATAACTTGTGAAATGTGACACACACTAGAACGCTGTAACGCGAGAACTTAATGACGGTGAAAGTTACTTGACACGATAATGCATTTCACAAGTTATCGTCCTTGGATTCTCCTTACCGCGTTCTGTCATCTTTCTTTCTTTCTACGTATTTCTTACTTTTTTCTTTTCTTTTTTTCTTTCTTTCTTTCTTTCTCTCTACGTCTTTCTTTCTTTCTTTTACTTTCTTTCTTTCTACGTCTTTCTTTCTTTCTTCGTGTTAATACAGTGTCTTAATATTTTCTTCTTCGTGTTGATGCAGATTCCCCGGCTATCGAGGGACTGACACTACAGACTCTGTTGTTTGATGACTCCCCTGTAAACCCATGAACGGTTCGTGTTCAGTTCTCCGAGCAGCCGTTGGGGGTCCGGGCTGCCAATCACCCGAGCGTTTCAGCCAATCAGAACGCCCAAATAAGATTCCGCGTGAAAACCCAGAAGAGCGGCAGCCATGTTTTTTTCTCTATCTACCCAGCAACGGAGCAAAAGCCTGGACAATTCCGAACAAAATCTTCAAGATTTGTTTTAACTGCGCGTGCTCATTGGTCAGAAAGATCAGCTGCAATCAAATAAAGCAAATTATGATCACTCTGACGCTGACTCAGACTCAGACTCACGATCTAAAACAGAATGAGGCCCAGGGCGCCTGTGAAATATACATATATGTATATACAGAGAGTGAGAGTATGAGCAGGAGAGAGAAGAGAACAAGAGAGAAGAGAGATAGAATGAGAGAGAGATAGACAAAACAGAGAGGCCCAGGGTACGGTGTGTGCCAAATTAACTTCTTGTTTGTTATTCTGAGAGAGAGAGAGAAGAGAGAGAGAGAAGAGAGAGAGAGAGAGAGGAGAACTGTGGTTGTGTGCATGCGAGAGAAGAGAGAGAAGAGAGAGAAGAAGAGAGAGAGAGAGGTGCAAACAAGGGAGTTAACTGTGTTGCTGTTGTGTTTGTGTGCGCTAATTAACTTCCTTGTTTGTTGATTCTGAGAGAGAGAGAGAGAGAGAGAGAGAGAGAGAAGAGAGAGAGAGAGAGAGAGAGAGAGAGAGAGAGAGAGAGAGAGTTAACTGTGTTGCTGTTGTGTTTGTGTGCGCTAATTCCTTGTTTGCTGATTCTGAGAGAGAGAGAGAGAGAGAGAGAGAGAGAGAGAGGGAGGGTGTGCAAACAAGGGAGTTAACTGTGTTGTTGTTGTGTTTGTGTGTGCGCTAATTAACTCCCTTGTTTGTTGATTCTGAATCAGGTCAGGTCACCGTGCATGCGACCACTGAGTCAGCACAGTACCGCACGGTGGTCAGACGGACAACTCGTGTGGTGGGAGGTTGGCTCAGCACCACAGCACGGAACTCTGGTTGCAGCTGTAGCATTCTATCATCTTACGCGCCCAACCAATGATTCGCCACATTAGGGGAGAGGGGATAGCTCAGTGGTTAGAACGTCGGACTCGTGATCGAAAGGTCCCGGGTTCGAGTCCCGGCAGGAGCGGCGGGAGAATTTTCTTCTCCAGGGTCAACTTTCTGTGCTGACTTATTTCGGTATCCGTTCCACCCCCCTGTTACCGGCGTGGCACGTAAAAGATCCCGGTCATTCTGCCAAAAGTGCAGGTGGCAGGTTACAGCTAAACACACATACACCCTACCTATGTGGCTTTGAATGAAGTGACACTGTAACCTGGTGCATGGTTGAAATGTGTACAGAACTTGCGCCGAAACGGCAGAATTTCACGTGGCACCTTCCATGCAACACCCAAAGAGCGCTACCAGTACACCACTTCCGTGGATATTAATAATACGCGCTATAAAAGGATACAATCACTCATTCAGAATCACATGCCAAGGTGCGCAGTGAGCCTGCTCGAGAGCAGAGAATAGCGCTATATAAAAGCTATGAATAATAATAATAATAACATTAAACAATGCACCTTAAATTTTTAACCAGGGAAAAACTGGTCATTTTAAACAATATTCCTTAAGTATTTAAACAGGGAAAACTGGCTTCTTTAAACACCGTGGCTCATTCGCTCAAACAAAGATTGGTCGCTTTAAACAATACACCATAAGTATTTACCCAGGGACAATGTGGCTTCTTTCAACTCCGTAGCTTATTGACCCTAGAGCTCAGGAGCTGTGTGAAAGTCGAGGTGGACGTCCTGGGCTCCCGTCCCTAATGAACCTACGGTTTCTGTGGGCGTAAAGCAACACTTCAACTTATTGACCCTACGAAAGACTGCATTGTCATATTATACACTGTTAATTTATTCACTGAACGAAACAACTGTCACATTTCACTCTTTTTTTAAAAAATGGTAATTTGTTACCAAAAGAAGGGAGGGAATAAGTACGCGATGATGACGTTGTGTCCGAGAGTAAGAGAGATGCTGACGTTAACAGTGACACTGATGATGGTGATAACTGATTGACTGATAATTGGTTTTTAACGTCCAGTCAACCATGACGGTTGTACCAGGGCGAAACACACTGTGTGGTGATGGCAATACGAGTGGCAATAGATTATTACGATGGAGACGATGAGGAAGAAGGCGATGCTGATAGTAATGGTAATGCCAGACATACCACTGCACGCGTCATCAGCTTGCATGGCATCCACACGCAAAAAGTGACAGTAATTTATGCTGACGATAATGGTGATGATGAAACGTTATTTCCCAGAGGCGAAGAAAAGGTACAAGCACAAAGGCTGACTGACATGTTTACGATCGCTGTAACAGTACTTGTAGTACAAATGGGAGGCTTAGTAACTAAGTGAACCAGAGAGAGAGAGAGAGAGAGATAAAGACAGTCAGACAGACAGACAGACAGACAGGGACAGAGAGAGACACACAGAGAGGCAGGGCTGGGCTGGGGGTCGAAGAGAAATAAAGAAGTGTGTGTGTGTGTGTGTGTGTGACTAGAGTAAGTGTGTGTTGTGTGTGTGTGTGGGAGGGGGTGTTAGAGTAGGAAAGTATGTGTGGTGTGAGTGTGGGCGTGCGTGGTAGAGGGAAAGCTGCGTGCGTGTGTTGTGTGTGTGCTGCGTGTGTACGTGCGTGTGTGTGTGTGTGTGTGTGGTGTGTGTGCGTGAGTGCGTCTGCGTCTACGTGTTTGTGTGCGTGCGTGAGTGCGTCTGCGTCCACGTGTTTGTGTGTCAGAGAGAGGAGAGGAAGAACTCGAGAGTGAAACAAGTGTGTGCGGATTGTGTACCCGTGCGCACGCATTCACGTGAGAGAAGAGAGAGAGAGAGAGAGAGAGAGAGAGAGAGAGAGAGAGAGAGAGAGAGAGAGATTTCAACACGGTAATTCCCGTCTTTCGGATTCCACTTACAAGCCATAAAGCACTCGGAGCGACAAGAGGTTGTTATTTATGACGAAGCGAGCAGACCTAACAGCACCCCTGTGTCTCGTGTTGTCTGTTCACCTTCACCGTCTCCCGGCACGTGCAATACAGAAGCGTCACGCTCCACTGCTTTCCCGGTGCTTTTTGCCTGTGTTCTTGCGCCTCAAACGATTCTTTTGCTGGGGGAATGTTCAAGGGGAAGCAGCGTGGAGCACAATTGGCTCTAGGTTAATGTGGCGTAGACATTTGTGGACTGGTCTGTTTCGCTAGATTTGTTAAATGTTGGTTTTTAGGCCATAGTCATGTCTTTGATATCCTGCATGCAATTGTGCCGTTTTTGTTTAAAAATAAATAAATAAACAGCTATTTTTTATATATATATTTTTTGGATAACATTTTCCATCTCGATGTACATTATGTGTGTATGCTTGTTCAGCGCTTTGAGCCGCAGGGTAGGCGCTTTACAAATTTCCATTATTATTATTATTTAAAGTGTTCATCGCCTTTCTTTTCGGGTAAATAAATAAAAGCAGCGACGAATACATAAATACACGCAAAACACATGTATGGATGCATTAAGGCAAATGAATAAAAATTTAAATGTGAGTTTTAAAAATAAAAAGCCTATTTTTAATACTCTCATCCCCCACTTCAAGAAGAAGAAGAAGAAGAAATAAATTAATTAGCAATTAACTTAGTAATAATTCTTTTTTAATAGACGAACACAGAATGAAACCAATCAGTAACAGCAACTACAAATCTGAGAGTCTGTGAAGACGTCAGTCAGTGAACCAGTCAGTCAGTTAAGAAATATGCGAAGGAATAAAACTGTCTCCAAACTGCTTTCGGGCAGGCAATCACATAAGCAGCATAATTTAGCCAATCAGAACGTCAAAAATAATATTCCGGTTGAAAACCCCCCAAAAACACACACACAAAAAACACACAAACAAAAGAAACAAGCAAACGACAAAGCACAGACAAACAAAACAACAACAACAACAACACGGATGCATAAATTAGGGGCCCCTTCTGTGGAGAACCCAGAGCTGACACACATCTCCATCAATATAACCTATCTGCGTACAGCTCCATCAGTGTAACCTAACTGTACACATCTCCATCAATATAACCTATCTGCGTACAGATCCATCAGTGTAACCTAACTGTACACATCTCCATCAATATAACCTATTTGCGTACAGCTCTATCATTGTAACCTAGCTGTACACATCTCCATCAATATAACCTATCTGCACACTGCTCCATCAATACTCTACACACAGCTCCATCAATATAACCTATCTGTGTACAGCTCCATCAATGTAACCTAACTGTACACAGCTCCATCAATGTAGCCTATCTGTACACAGCTCTATCAGTATAGCCTATCTGTACACAGCTCCACCAATACTCTACACACAGCTCCATCAATATAACCTTTCTGTACACAGCTCCATCAATATAGCCTATCTGTAGACAGCTCCATCAGTATAACCTATCTGTACACAGCTCCATCAGTATAGCTTATCTGTACACAGCTCCATCAATATAACATGTCTGTACACAGCTCCATCAACACTCTACACACAGCTCCATCAATATAATCTTTCTGTACACAGCTCCATCAATATAGCCTATCTGTAGACAGCTCCATCAGTATAGCTTATCTGTACACAGCTCCATCAATATAACATGTCTGTACACAGCTCCATCAACACTCCACACACAGCTCCATCAATATAACCTTTCTGTACACAGCTCCATCAATATAGCCTATCTGTAGACAGCTCCATCCGTATAACCTATCTGTAGACAGCTCCATCAGTATCATATCTCTGCTCAGCTCCATTAATATAGCCTATCACAAAGCTTCATCAAGAGCATGTCTACACACAGCTCCATCAATACATCCTATGGGTACACAGCTCCAGCAGTATACACAACCTTTCTCTACACAGCTTCATCAACACATCCCATCTGTACACAGCTCCACCAACAACCTGTCTCTACACAGCTTCATCAACACATCCCATCTGTACACAGCTCCACCAACAACCTGTCTCTACACAGCTCCATCAATGCATCCCATTTCTACACAGCTCCATCAATACATCCCATCTGTACACAGCTCCACCAACAACCTGTCTCTACACAGCTCCATCAATGCATCCCATCACTACACACATCCATCAATACAATCCCATCTGTACACAGCTCCATCAATACATCCCATCTGTACACAGCTCCATCAATACATCCCATCTGTACACAGCTCCATCGATACATCCCATCTGTACACAGCTCCACCAACAACCTGTCTCTACACAGCTCCATCAATGCATCCCATCACTACACACATCCATCAATACAATCCCATCTGTACACAGCTCCATCAATACATCCCATCTGTACACAGCTCCATCAATACATCCCATCTGTACACAGCTCCATCGATACATCCCATCTGTACACAGCTCCATCAATACATCCCATCTGTACACAGCTCCATCAATACATCCCATCTGTACACAGCTCCATCTATACATCCATCTGTACACAGCTCCATCTATACATCCCATCCGTACACAGCTCCATCTATACATCGCATCTGTACACAGCTACTGTGTGCATGCGAGATCTTTCCCAGCGCTAGCACCCTGGAAGCCTGCGGGTAGGTGTGATATCCCAGCTCTAAGCTGAGGAAAGCAGTTCAGCCAGAACACGGTTCAAAAGCTCGCGAATGCACAGGCTACACAAAGCAGAATGCTACGTGACCAGAAAGACACGATTCAAAAGCGGGTGAATGCACTTTGCAATATTCCTAGGATACACAAAGCAAACACAGTGCTACGTGACCTGCCGGAAGACACGGTTCAAAAGCCGGTGAATGCACTTTGTAATATTCATAGGCTACACAAAGCAAACTGCTACGTGACCAGGAAGACACGGTTCAAAAGCGGGTGAATGCACTTTGCAATATTCATAAGCTACAAAACAAACACAGTGCTACGTGACCTGGAAGACACGGTTCAAAAGCGGGTGAAGCACTTTGTAATATTCATAAGCTACACAAAGCAAACACAATGCTACGTGACCTGCCTTTTAAGACATAGGTCACAAAAGCCAGGGGAATGCACTTTGTAATATTCATAGGCTAAAAAACAAAAGGCCAAAACACCAAAATTTAATGCACTTTGCAATATTCATAAGCCACAAAACAAACACAGTGCTACGTGACCTGGAAGACACGGTTCAAAAGCGGGTGAATGCACTTTGTAATATTCATAAGCTACACAAAGCAAACACAATGCTACGTGACCTGAATACACTTTGTAATATTCATAGGCTACACAGAGCAAGCACAGTGAATGCACTTTGTATACCAGGAAGACACGGTTCAAAAGCGGGTGAATACACTTTGTAATATTCCTAAGCTACACAAAGCAAACACAATGCTACGTGACCAGGAAGACACGGTTCAAAAGCGGGTGAATGCACTTTGTAATATTCATAAGCTACACAAAGCAAACACAATGCTACGTGACCAGGAAGACACGGTTCAAAAGCGGGTGAATACACTTTGTAATATTCCTAAGCTACACAAAGCAAAAAGAAAAGCTACGTGACCAGGAAGACACGGTTCAAAAGCCGGGGGAATGCACTTTGTAATAGTTTATAAGCTACACAAAGCAAACACAATGCTACGTGACCAGGAAGACACGGTTCAAAAGCCCGGGGAATGCACTTTGTAATATTCCTAAGCTACACAAAGCAAACACAATGCTACGTGACCAGGAAGACACGGTTCAAAAGCGGGTGAATGCACTTTGTAATATTCCTAAGCTACACAAAGCAAAAAAGAAGAAGCTACGTGACCAGGAAGACACGGTTCAAAAGCCGGTGAATGCACTTTGTAATAGTCATAAGCTACACAAAGCAAACACAATGCTACGTGACCAGGAAGACACGCACTCGCTATGAACTGGAAGACTCAGCCGGAGGCAATTAATTTGTGAGGCGCTCTATTAAAAAACGAAAAGGAAAAAAAGAAAGAAAGAAAAAAATCAAAAGAAAGAAAGACTGAAAGAAAGAAAGAAAAACTGAAAGAAAAAAAGAAAGAAAAAAAAAAGACTAGGAAATTGCTGCCGAAAAGAAAAGTTCTAACTGATAAAAGCGAAAATAAATCTAAAGCAAACTTGACCGCTAGAGAAAGAAAGAAAAGGAGGGAAAAAAAAAGGAAGGAAAAAAGAAAGAAAGGAAAATAGGCAATTACAGCCCCCAAAAGAGAAGTTCTAATGTATAAAAGACACCCCCCCCTCCTCCCCCCCCCCCCCCCCCCCCCCCCCCCCACACAACAGCAGGTACAAAACACACACACCCACGCACGCACGCACGCACGCGCCACCACACGCAACAACACACACACAAACACAAAACACACGCCGACGCACGCACGCCACGCACGCACGCAGCCACGCCGACGCACGCACGCACCCCCACACACACACACACACACACACACACACACACACACACACACACTCACACACACACAAAGCCGAAGGGAAGCAAAGGAGAGGGGAGAGAGAGGGGGGAGAGAGAGAGAGAGAGAGAGAGAGAGAGAGAGAGAGAGAGAGAGAGAGAGAGAGAGAGAGAGAGAGAGAGAGAGAGAGAGAGAGAGAGAGAGAAGATAATACTTTATTACACAAGGATAAATATTTAAGCACAAGTCGGCATTTTTACAAATCTGTCCCTGGTGACAAACACAGCAACATTCAATACGTCAAACAATACAAATAACTGCGGCAAACTAAAATACATCTTAAAGAAGAAAACCAAAAACATTGTTACTGTCTAAATCTTCGCAGTATACGAAATCAGCAAAATAAAACAAAAACAAATCTGAATTTCAGGGTGTGTGTGTGCGTGCGTGCGTGCGTGCGTGCGTGCGTGCGTGCGTGCGTGCGTGCGTGCGTGCGTGCGTGCGTGCGTGCGTGCGTGCGTGCGTGTGTGTGTGTGTGTGTGTGTGTGTGTGTGTGTGTGTGTGTGTGTGTGTGTGTGTGTGTGTGTGTGTGTGTGCGAGAGAGAGAGAGAGAGAGAGAGAGAGAGAGAGTTACAAAATCATTTTAAACGAATAAATGAAAGCGACAGAAGAGAGAATATCTCTCTCTATATATATACTGAAAAAAATAAAAAAGAAGAAGAGCAAAATTGGAAGTTAAACGGATACACTCATATATAATATACATAACGCATTAAAATTATGACCATAAGGAAAGTGAAAGAGAATACAATGCGCATGGAAATACATACAA
>JABMCL010001413.1:0-2500 GCA_018857735.1 Alviniconcha marisindica
ATCATCGTGTGTGAATATTGACACAGCACTCAAAATAAAATAAAATCATTGTGTGTGAATATTGACACAACACTCAAAATAAAATAAAATCATTGTGTGTTGGATATTGACACAACACTCAAAGGAATTAATTTTGTGTGAATATTGACACAACAGTCAATGGAATTCAGCATGCGGGGGGAACTGTTTGCGCATTGTTTACGTGTTCATGCCAGTTCGCGTATTCGCTTCAGTTCCTGTTGAATATAATCGCCCTGTGTGTGACAAATAAAGTGTCAAAATATCTCCGTATTTCTGACGTCGGTACAATCGTATTTACTGATTTAAATCCAGTGTTTACCTTGGATGAGTTCCATGGGATGGCCATGGCAGAATTTAATATCGAAGTACTTATTCAGAGAGTAACTATTCGTAAAGTACGTTATTACTCTGGCGTATTGTTTTCCATCAAGGGTCGGCGGAATTGAGTTTGTGCACAGATCAATAACATCAACGGCATTCGTAGAATTGTCTGCTCCGTTATTTTGACTTCCAACCAAAGTAGTCCCATGCCCGTCTTGACTGCTGCCAGAGTTACGGGTGAATGACACGGACGTTTCCTCACTAGTCCCCACATCAGTGGCGATAGATGATTGGCTCAGGAAGCAGAGACATAGCGCCTTTAATACAGTCAGCAGCAGGCATGTGGAAATCTTCAGTCCTGTCGGGCGCATGATGTCTTTTTGTTCCTTTCAAAGCGACAATACCTATACTGTCTCAGTTACGTTGGGCTTGATAGGCACCCAATGCCTATAAAACTGCAACGGCTCTACAAACATTATACCTATACAACTGTAGAAGTGTAGTCTTAACCGGCTTTACAGACAATGACATATACGAACCTGTAGCAAATCTCCAGCCGATCTATAAACACTTCTACCTATACAAATGCAGTCTTATCCGGCTCAACAAACACTAAGACATGTGAAACAGAACTGTCGTCTTATCCGGTTCCATGAAGTGTAACACCTTCGCGGCCGTAGTGTTATACGGCTTTATGAACACTAATACCTATACAGCTGTAGTCTTATCCGATCTAAACAAATGTAGACGTATCCGGTTCTACAAATACTACAACTTAGACAACCGGAGCCGTATCCGGCTCTACACAAATTATGATCTTCACAGTTGGAGACTTACCCCACTCTAGGAACACTATTATCTACACAACTGTAGTTTATCCGACGCTACAAACACTACGATCTAGACAACTGCAGACTTATCCGAATATACCAGCAGTATAATCCAAACAACTGTAGGCTTAACCAGTGCTACAAACACTACGATCTGAACGACTATAGGTAAATCTGACTCTGCAAACAGTATGATCTAGACAACTGAAGGCGTGTCCGGCTCTATAAACACTACTTGATACCATAAGAGCTTTTCTACTCCTCAATGAATACGTCTACAGCTTTAGCATTATCATCTTCAAGACTTCCTGACACAATCAGAGCTGTACTCAGCTTCAACATAAACAGTGCTACCTTTATAGCCGTAGCCTTATCCGGCTCTACACACACTATGATCTAGACAACTGTAGACTTATTCGACTCTGTAAACATTATGATCTAGACAAGTGTAGACTTATCCGGTTCTACAAATACTATGACCCTGACAAAATGTAGACTTAACCGGCTCTACAACAACTTATCTAGAGAACAGCAGACTCATCCGACTTTGCCGACACTATGATCAAGACAACTGTAGACGTAACCGGCTTTACAAACACTATGATCTACACAGATGTAGTCTTTTCCGGCTCTGTAAACACTATATTCTAAACAATTGTAGACGTATCCGAATCTACAAACGCTATGACCTAGACAACTGTAGACGTATCCGGCTCTACAAAATACTAAGACCTAGACAACCTTAGACCTTCCCGGCTCCACAAACACTATGATCTGGAAAACTGTAGTTTTATCGGGCTCTACGAACACCACGACATGGACAACTTTAGGCATAGCAGGCTCTACGAACACTATGGTCTATACGCCTGTAGTCTTATTTGGCAGAATGTACCAACGCTACGAACCAGACACCTGCAGGCTTAACCAGCTCTATAAACACCACAATCTAGACAACTATAGGTAAATCTGACTCTGGAAACCCTATGATCTGGACAAATGAAGGCGTGTCCGGCTGAAAACACTACTTGATACCACTACAGTTTTACTCTATTCCTCAGTGAATACGTCCGTAGCTTTAGTATTATCCTCTTGAAGACCTCCTGATACAATCAGAGCTGTAATCAACTTCAACACAAACACTGATACCTATACAGCTGTAGTCTTCTCCGGCTCTGCAATCACTATGATCCAGACAACTGTAGACTTATCCGGCTCTAGATATACTATGATCCAGACAACTGCAGACATATTCGGCTCTAAATACACTATGAAGCCGAATGTACCAACGCTACGAACCAGACACCTGCAGGCTTAACCAGCTCTATAAA
>JABMCL010001413.1:7500-32500 GCA_018857735.1 Alviniconcha marisindica
CGTCAGAGCTAGTGACTTATGTCGAGGTCAGTATTGGTAAATAATGTGTGAAGGTCACTATTAGTGAGCTGTGTGTGTGTGTGTGGGGGGGGGGGGGGGGTCACCGCTTGTGGAGGTAATTTCTGATGATTGATGTATGGAGGCCATTACTGCCACGTGATGTGTGGAGGTCAGGACTAGTGAATGTTTCACATGGGTCAGTGCGATGTGGAAGCTTTGGTCTCTCCTTTGGCCAGCAGCTGAGCCAACAGGAACTTCCTCAGCCTTTCTTCCCTCTCAAGGCGCGAGCGCTCCAGTATCATGTTGAGCGTGTAGAGGAACGGGTTGATGGCCGAGTCGAGCGGGAGAGCGCGGGCTGAAGTGCAGCTGACTGAAAGGGAAGCGCAGCACCAGGAAGCGGTCCACGGTGATGAGACAGACGACCAGGGCTGACACCTCACTGGACAGCAGGGACAGAAACCCGGCCACCTGACACACAGCGCTGTGTCTCCAGGTGCTTTCCTCCCACAGGTAAGACCCCAGGTACACGCGGTCCGCCACCCCGATCACTGCCAGATACAGGCCCATCAGGAAGTCCGATAGCCACAGGCTGGTGACGAACACGTCAAAACCCAGTTTGATCTTGCTTCTGATCGTTCTCACGACGATGCTGGCCAGGTTTCCCACCAACGCCATGACGGCGAACCCGGCCAGAAAGCCGCGGTAAAGGTTGGAACGCAGCAGAGCTTCACAGGAAGAGATCTCGTCAGACGGGGCGTGGCAGTGCAGTGGATTAAAGTCCTCCGGTAGAGTAGCCGGACAGCACAGCTTGAAGTTCATTGCTTGGACACTCTGCAGGTCGCTCAGTCCCTTGAAAATGTCTCGTGGGAACTCGGACAAAGGACAACCTCGAAGGTCTAGTGTCTGAAGCTTTGTCAGAGGTTTAAAACCGGCCCTGGAGACCTGCCGCACGCCACTGTGAGACAAATTTAACCTCTGGAGGTTCATCAACACAGACAGGTTGTGTAGTCATGACAACGCCAGACAGGTCTAACTCTCGGAGAGAACGTAACGAGGGCAAACCAGTACCTTGGCCGAACACCGTCACCAGCGGGTTTCCTGCCAGCGACAGGCGACGCAGGTGTTCGAGGTGACTGAGGTGAGCGGAGGTGACAGCGGACAGGCGGTTGTCGGCGAGGTCGAGACTGTGAAGGTTGGGCCGGCGCGGCAGGTGCAGAGACTTCAGCCCGCACAGCCCCAGCCCGAGGTGCACCAACAGCTTGTTCCCCGCCACGTTTCTAGGCAACAGGCCCGTGCCCCGGGCCTCCAGGAACCGCAGCTCGGGACAGCGGAACACCCTGAACGGCAGGGTGCAGAAAAATGCCAGGCCGTAGCACGTGCAACTTTCGGGACAGGTGACGTTACAGTTGAGTTCATCGTCGCGCAGCGGACATTGGTACACAAGTGGTCGGGGTGCAGGCACACTGTCAAAGACCCCCGACAGCGGTACCAGCCAGTGCACGTGTACTCTTCACACCCAGCCTCGTCTTCCCTGCCCGGGCAGTCATCCACACACAGAAGCCTTCCTTCCCCGCACACCGGAAATGAGTCTCCGGGCACCGCGTCCCGGGGGTCATCGGTCGAGCTGTGAAAGACTCCCACTTTTTGTCTGTGCCGTCAAAATCGATGATGGCGGGATGGGGATTTTCCGGGCGAAAATCCTCTTCCCGGAGAGAACGGCCTTGTGAAAGGTACACATGCCGCAGAAGTTCATCTTCGGCTTTAAGGCAGTCCACAAAGAGGTCACTCGTTGCCCTCACCGGCACACACTTTAAACCGAGTCAATGAGTAAATGAAGCGCGAAGGGAATACCAGAGCGAAGCACAAGGAATAATAATAATAATAGTGTACATTTATAATGCGCCCAACGACACACTGAGCACTCAGGGGATACATATTACCCTAAAGATAATAATATGTGCAGAATAATTCTTACTCCATGCAAAACACAGTCCTGCTGATACAATTTACATAAAGTACGCCGATTTAGATTCGGAGGCGTTTTGGTTACGGCCAGTTATGGCCATTACGACATGCATGCAGCCAAATTCGGGCTAGGTTGTATCTGCCGGATCCGACTTTCTGCATCTGATTCGTTTCCGTTCTTCCAAGGAAATCCCGAATCACATTTTGCAAAACCGGCTCGGATGCGATCTGGATGGCCTGGACAGGTTCTGGTCTGGAAGGAAGTCGGTGTGCAAGAATCATCGGGCCAGATTCTGGTAGAACGCAACCCGCCCGCTACTAGTTTCCTACTTTCAGACTCGGTTGTGTTCTTCCACAGACGGCCCGGATCATATTGCGCAAAGCCAGCCCGGATCCGATTTGTTTCTGGCTGACTGTGTTAGGTTTTGGTCAAACGGATCCGGTCCGGAAGCTTGCCAGTGTGCAATAATTATTCGGCACGCTTCTGGCAACGCTTCCGAGCCGATTGGGATTGGATGCGAATCGGATCCCGCATGATTCTTTGGGTGGTATTTGAAGCACGCACGCACGCACGCACGCCCACGCACGCACGCACGCACGCACGCACACACACACACACACGCGCGCGCGCACACACACAAACACACACACGCGCGCGCACATACACACACACATGCACACGCACCCCCCCCCCCCCCCCCCCCCCCCCCCCACACACACACACACATGTTCTTGGTGTTTTCTTCTGCATATAGTAGTAGTTGATGATGTACCAGTTCTATAGGTTACCTCAGAAAAGAAACAAAAAAGTAATGCTTTTGTCCCTGCTAACCCCCGCCCCCCACCCCCACCACCACACCCCACCCCCCACCCCCAACACCACACCCCACCCCCAAACACACACAGACACTTTTCCCGCCCAAACTCTTCAAAACTCAGACCAAATAAAACCATGACGTGTGAAATTTAACTCCTACGTTTTAACCTCTACCCCTCTACAAGCAGACCCCGAACCTCCGCCTCCCCGCCCGCCCTCTTCAAGAACAAAAGGACAGCAAAACAGACGAACAGGTACGCCGGGAGGCATGCATCGGAGAGAGGTATGCATGCGAGTGAGACAGAAGCAGACAGACATGAAGAGAAGAAGCAGATGTGCAGGTTCAACGGGGAAAAACAAAACAAACCAAAAAACAGAAATGCTATCAAGTGCACAGAAAACCGTGCGTACAAGAAGACCGCCAAGTACACATCAAGACTGACAAACAGACCACCACGAAGACGGACAAGGTGACCACCTAGTAGACATGAAGACAGACAAGCAGACCGCCAAAGAGACACGAAGGCTGACAAGCAGACCGCCAAAGCGACACAAAGACAGACGAGGTGACCACCAGATAGACACGAAGACAGACAAGCAGACCGCCAATAAGACTTGAAGACAGACAAGATGATCACCAAAGAGACATGAAGACAAACAAGGTGACCACCAAGTAAACACAGAAACATACAAGCAGAACGACAGACATGAAGACAGCCAAGCAGACACGAAAAGAGAAAATGTGACAATCAAGGAGATACGAAGACAGGCAAGGTGACCACCAAGAGACACGATGACAAGCAGACTGACTGTAGACAGGAAAGCAGGCGAGCAGACTCAATCTCATGGGGAGGACAGCGTACACAAGCAAGCAAGTGAGGGGGCGGAGAGAGAGGGAGAGAGAGAGAGAGAGAGAGAGAGAGAGAGAGAGAGAGAGAGAGAGAGAGAGAGAGAGAGAGAGAGAGACACGCACACACACACACAAACACACACACACACACACACACACACACACACACACACACACACATACATACACACGCCCACACACACACTCTCTCTCTCTCTCTCTCTCTCTCTCTCTCTCTCTCTCTCTCTCTCTCTCTCTCTCTCTCTCATTAAGACTTTACTTTAAAAAACGCAGACATAATTTTCTCTTGCGACACCTTGAGCTAACCAAACGTAGCCAAAACGAAGATTTTGTTCCATTAACCTAATGTTTGAGGCCCAGTTGCATTTACTGTTGGTGTCAGTATTCATCAGCATGCGATCAGCTCTGTTTGGCAGGCGCTCAAAGTCCACCTTCAACAAGCGGAACCAGTACCTGATTGCTCTGATGTAGCAATTGATCTGCAGAGGGTGCCGACCAAGCTCACCATACACCATTTTGTTTTGTATGCGAGTTGCCACGTTGAGAAATCTCTTGCAGACAAAGAGATGTACACTTTCTTTCGGATTGTTATCCTTTACAAGTACTCCCCACACTTCACTAGAGTAAACAAGAATGGACTGGATTTGTGAATCGATTATCTTGAAAAAGTGCCGCGAGTTATTTGTTCCAATCGGCTGTGTAACCTTGAAACATCGAACAGGGCCTTTCAAAGCCAGCTGTTTGGCGCTTTCCTATAAGGTCTTCGACGTTGTGAAAGTAAAACCTAAATACACATACTTATTTATCACTTCCAGCTGATTTTCACCAATCGAGCACTGTTCGTACCCCCCAAGGAAATCACACTTTCCGGAAATCACGAGCATAGATCTCTCAGTATTTATCTTCAGCCCAAGCTCTATACATAATCTATGCACACAGCCAAGTTGTAGTCGGAGTCCATGTGACGAACGTGACAGGAGTGCCGGGTCATCAGCGAAGAGCAAAATGAAAAGCTCGATCAAACCAGGGAGCAGCTCTATTTAAACCATGCCTTTCTTCGTTTGCTACGCAAGTTGCGATTTCATTGATTATAATAGAAAACAGCGTAGGGGTCAGCACACATGCTTGCCTGAAACCTTGAGGACAGTCGAACATATCGGTACATTCGCCATTCACCCTTATAGCCGACAAAAAATGTCCATAAATGTCTCTCACTGCGCTATTGTTAGAGATACCAACACTACATAACATGTTTAATAGCGTGTCCCGCCTGACACAATCGAATGCTTTTCTCAGGTCCATGAAAGCAACATACAGTTTTCCACCTTGTCTAGACAAATATTTTTGTGTAATGGCATATAATATATATATATAAAAACAAAAAACAAAAAAACATCGTCAGTTGTCGAGTATCCTTTTCTAAAAGGTGCTTACGTTTCTGCGATTTTATTATCTTCCATCCATTCGTATAATCTCTTACTCGCAATGGTAGTATAAGAATTCCATATGAAGCTTTGTAACGAAATACCTCGGTAGTTATCTGCAACCCCGGTGTCCCCTTTCTTTTTTTATGGGCACAGTGACAGCTTTGGTCCACGTATCAGGGTAGGAATAACTTTGAAAGATCTCGTTAAAGTATTCAGTAAGGAAACGATTTAGTAGAGCTCCAGCTGATTTGAACATTTCCTCTAACACTTGCTTTCCCCTGCTTGAGCTTACGAACTGATTCTGCCACTTCTTTCTCGGATACTGGAGAGTCTAGACTTTTGATGTATAGACAATTTTGCTCTGTACTCATTTCCCACTTGTTAACATCCAATTTCCCATCGTTATTTCGAGAGTTAAACACTGCCATAACATGCTCAAGCCACTGATCTTTTCTAATATTACTATTGACGTTCTGTTTTATGCCGAATCCAATACATGCCTTTACCTCTTTTCGGGATTGCTTTGGGTTATCAATACTATCAGCAAGAGATTGAGTCTTTGTTCCTTTGAAAGTTTATTAGGTGTTTTTTCCTCACTCAACACTTTTCTGTAGGCATATCTTGATTTAACATAGTTTTCTCTATCCTCTGCACATCGCGTCTGCCTGTATCTACGTAGTTTTGCTCTGCTTTGCTTTCTCTGCATAAGACAATCTTGGTCAAACCATTCTGTTGATTTTCTATTCCACCAACTTTAATTCTCCTAACCATACACGCACTTTCCCTTCCACGAATGCATCAATAGCTAATTAGTCTGGTGCCTGACGTCTTCAGACACAACGGCTCTAGCGTGAGTGATTTTAGCTTGAACTGAAGTACTAGTGAGCATTTCAAGAAACTCTGGTACTTTGTCTTTGTCCCAAACAAGCTTTTCGACTCACCTCACTTCCTCGGTCTTGTGTTTGAATTTTAGTGCAAGTGGCGAGAGTTGGAGGGTTAATGACACTGGTAGGTGGCCTGATTCCACACAGTTGATATCTACTTACAAGTCATTCGAGTAGTTCCTGTTTGGACAAATCATATTCTATTCTTCGCGTACCATACGTGCTCAAATACGCGCGCACGCCCCCTCCCCCACCCCCACCCCCATATATATATATATATATATATATATATATATATATATATATATATATATATATATATATATATATATATATATATACACAGACTTTAGAGAGAGAGAGAGAGAGAGAGACACACACACACACACACACACACACACACACACACACACCATGCATACACAACCCCCCCCCACCCACCCACACACACACTGGAAGGCATATAGACAGTATGATAGAAAGAGTGACAGTACTTACAGAGACGGTTTGTCCCTTGAAGCCAGGCGCAGACCAAAGTAAAACGTGAAATGCCTTAAAAAGAAGTGATCCATTAAGTTCACCACCAGGTTCCAATCGTCCGGCGTGTTCAGACTGGCCAGTCGTCCCCCGTGTCGCACACACTCGCGGTTAGCGGCGTCCCACGTGATCTGGCTTTCCTCGAAGAGCATGTAGCAACTGCTCCCGATGGACACACGACCGACGCCGCATCGCTCGGATGTGTAGGGACAGGACGCCTCGTCCTCACCTCCAGAACACTCCACCTGAACACAACGGAAGAGCTGGGTTCGATTCGGCTTATTGTGGGCTACAACTGGGGCCATTGCAGTCGGTACGTGTCTGCACAGGTAATAGCAGGCATAATTAATGCTGCGTCCCTTTTGCTGCGAAATGAATTTACCTCTTGCGCCGATTTTTGGTTTCGGTATTGTGGGAGGTGGGGGCGTTGTTGCTGATGTTGTATGTTTTTTTTATTTTGCTTCTTCCTTTTTTTTGTCTTTTTTTTTTTTTGTCTGTTGTTCTTGCTGCCTGCGCGCGCCCGTGTGCGTGTGCTTGTGTGTGTGTGGTATTACTGTTGTTGTTGTTGCTGCTGCTGCTGCTTGTGTTATTGTCAACACGGGGATAGATAAAATAATGATAACAATCATGGATACTTAGAGCGCCTAAGCCGCACAGGCCCTAAGCGCGTACACGTTCTTTAAATGCACCTATTTTCAAAATCGAACGCTTATGACACGATCGGACACACACACACACACACACACACACACACACACACACACACACCACACACACACACACACACACACACACAAGTTGTATATCAGGACAATTGGACCGAAGAAAAGGCTTTTAAGAAAAGAAAGTTTTTAAGGAAGATTTGAAAGAACTGACACAGGTAGAATGACAGACAGAAACAGGGAGCTGGTTCCAGATAACTGGAGTCTGGTAAGAGAAAGAGCGGTGACCACTGGACTGTTCTGAAGGATGGTCTTCTGAACACTCGGGTGTCTGCAGAAGAGCGGAGCTGCCGGAAAGGAGTGTAAAGGTGAAGACGTTCTGAAAGGTAGATGGGAGGCTGATGGGAAATGATCTTAAAGCAAAGCGAAGACATTGTATTCGATCGTCTGCTCAGTAGGTAGCCGGTGAGGAGAATGAAGCATAGGAGTGAGGTGGGCGGATCTGGATTTTCTGAAAATTAATCTTGTAGCATTGTTCTGTACCTTTTGAAGTTTAGAAAAAAGATACTTAGGACAGCCCGCCAAAAGCCAGTTGCAATAATATAGTCTTGAAAGAACAAAATAATGCACACAATAGCGTGTTGGTGACATCTTCGGACAGATAGTGTGTGTACTGCACTAATCCGACTAAGTTCCTGATATCATATAGGACAAACGAAGGAGATTTGCTGTTGGAAAGAGAGTAGAATCAAGACAGACACCTAGGTTGCGCAAGTTTGATGTCACAACCCTCCAGGTTTATGGACTGTGGAACAGAGTTGAGAATCGTCTCTGAAGCAATCAGGATCATTTCGGTTTTATTGTTGTTTAACTGCAGTTGATTATTTGTCATCCAAGCTTTTACATCCGAAATAATAATAATAATAATAGAGCACCTAATCCGCACATGCCCTAAGCGCTTACACATTCTTTACAAGTACATGTTGTCAAAATTCAACGCATACAACATGAACACACACACACACACACACACACCACACACAACACACACACACACACACACGCACACATGCACACACACAGATACACACACACACCACACACACACACACACACACACACATACACACACACACACACACACACACACACACACACACACACACACACACACACACACACACACACACACACACACACACACACACACACACACACACACACACACACACACACACACACACACCAGCCACATATCAGGGCAATGGGACTGAAGAAAAGTTTTTCAAAAAGATAACGGTTTTCAAGACTGAGTTGAATGAATTATTTCACAAAGTTGAAAACGTTGCCAGATTTATACAGTTGCTTGTCATCAGAGAACCTATGATATGAAAGAGAGTGATAGGATACAGTTTCAGAAATAGGATGAGTGTAAAATTCAAAAGGAATAGGACCAAGCACTGACCCCTGTGGAACACCAACGTTTATGGCTGCAGGAGCGGAGGAAGCACCATTGACAGAGGCGACCTGAGTTCGATCAGAGAGGTATGACAGAAACCAAGGCAGAGCAGTGCCAGAAATGCCAAACAAGCGGCGGTTCGGTCAAGTAGAGAGAGAGAGCAGAGAAATGTGGTTGACATCAAGAGCTGCGAGGAGATCGTTTACTATTTTAAGAAGGGCTGTTTCCGTGCTATGGCCTGGGTGATAGGCGATAGGCATACTGAAGGGAGTAGAATGAAATGAATTATTGCTTTGAAGATGTTGACTAACGGGAGTTAGAGGCAGGGTCTGGAAATTAAGACTGTCATGAATGGCAGAGATACATCGATAGTGTTTGTTTTTAATGGCCCCGACAATACCATGTTGAATTCAATATCACCATCGGTGTGGAATCTGGACGTAAGTTGATATTGAGAACTTTACATGCCAATTTAAAAAAAAGCAGCCTCGGCTTATGCTAACATATCCAATGTATTACCACGAAAGTGGAAGTTTGGCTGACACCCCCGTTGCTAATGAAAATATGCAAAATGACACATAAAATCTTTTAGAACCATTTTCTCAAAATGGCTGCCGTTACGCCGAGCAACTTCAAATGACCACAACTTTAATACTTTCTGGATGACAGTCTTCATTTCAACACCGAAATAATCAGCAGAATCGGCAGTTTTCAAAACTATATATATCTCAAAATACCGAAAAACGAGTTGGCATTGGTTTCGTAAGGGTGGGTCACATAATATATGTTATTTTTCGTGAATGGACACCCTACCTCCACCCCCCCCCCCCCCCCCCCCCCCCCCCCCCCCCATCCCGCCCAGCTTCTATTCCCCACCCTCTCCCGATGAAAGTAGTCATGACAGCTTTGTTGTTGTTGAAACAAACAAATAAACAAACAACAACCCCAACCAATAAAGAAACAAACAAAAACAAAGAAACAAACAGGAAAAAGCCACTTTATTTTCACCTTCGTAATATCCTGAAAGTACCTCTCTTTTCTTTTCTCTTTCCTTCTCTCTCTTTTTTTCCCTGTCGCCCTGATACAACCGTACTTGTTGACTGGGCGTATAACACCAAGTTACTTACTTACCTTTCTTTTCTGTGTGGGGTTTTGTTTGTTTCTGTTGTTGCAGCTGCTGCTGCAGCTCTTGTTGATTTTGTTGCCGTTGTTACTATTTTCACCATCATTTTTGCAACAAATAATTCCGCTTTTCAAATTTGTGCTCAGCAGATTGATTACAATGAAAGCAACAAGCATCACAGAGCACCAACCACAGTGTTGTGCGTGGAGCTACCTTCCTAAAAAAATAAAATAAAAAAATAAATAAAAACTTCATCCCAGCTAGAGCACCAAGTACGGTGTTGTGTGTGGAGTTACCTTAAAGTTGCAGAGAAGATGCTGCTTGAAGTCCGGCCAGAAGGGAACAGAGCAGTTCCACTTGCCGTCCGGAAGCTGTTCTGGAAGGGCCGAGTCATTGTGGAACGAAAACAGGAGTCGAAACCCTCGATGATATTTTACATTGTCTGATAACAAAAATATTTGAGCTTGTTAAGTGGTTTTGATGTCTGTCTGTCTGTCTGTCTGTCTGTCTGTCTGTCTCTCTCTCTCTCTCTCTCTCTCTCTCTCTCTCTCTCTCTCTCTCTCTCTCTCTCTCTCTCTCTCTCTCTCTTTCTCCGTCACTGTCTGCCTGTCTCTGTCTGTCGCCCCCCCCCCCCCCTTCTCTCTCCCCCTCACCAAAACGCATATACCTATGAATATTGATAGACATTTGAAAAGTATCATGTCAAAATTTAAATGTGGTGTATCTGAGCTCTCTGCACATTACGGGTGAAGAAATCATACTGAGAGGGATTTCAAAAGTCCATCATGCAAACAAACGAAGGAAGATGGTGTTCATTTTATGTTGCTCTATGTTACATGACATTAGAAAGTAGTTTATCCCCCCCCCCCCCCCCCCCCCCCCCCTCCACCCGTTCTGTAAACGCCCTTGTCTTTTTAGGCGTAATTTGCTGCTGGCTTCAACCAACCAAGAAAATGTCATGAAACTGTCAAATCTTTTGTCGTTGTTGTTGTTGATAAGGCTGTCAGTGTTGGGGATACTGTTATTGCTTAGTACTAATGAACCGGTTCTGTATGTTCACCCCTTCATGAAGGGCAACGGCCTTTATAATTATAATAAAACATCAATCAATCAATCTCTCCCCCCTTCACTTGTTTGTTTTATCTCTCCGTTCATCCTCCCTCTGTCCTTTATCTCTCTATTGTTCTCCATCTCCTCCCTTGGCTATCTTCTTGCACATAACGCCAGTACACACCTCCTCTTATCCGACACTGCTGATGGGCATACTGGTAATTCGTTTTGACCACGCTCACTGTCATCCCGAGCCAGCCTTTACTTAAGACAGGATGCAGTAAGATCAACTCGCAGTAGACAAGGGAATCCTGCCGCAAAACGGCCATCTGGTTTATCATGACCGCCGATGGTCGGCAGTGACAAATGTCTGTCGCCGTGCCTTTCATGTGCACGTCTTTGAAGCTGAACATGAGCGTGTGCTGAGGAGGCATCTTCACCGTCACTCTCTTCTCTGCCAGATTCTGAAGGTAGAGCGTGCGGCCGTCCCAGGCTGGGCTTTGTACGTATCCTTGGTACACACACACACACACGCACGCACGCACGCACGCACACACACACACACACACACACACACACCCGTACACACACACACACACACACACACACACACACACACACACACACATGAGTGCAGCCTATAGTTATAAGCATTGAACCTGAGGTGTGTGTTAGACCAACCACTCTGGTGACCCGCCGCAACCTAGCTGTTTAAGTATGAATCCTGACGGCATCTTTTTCATTTTGTTTCTTGTTAGTATGTTTTTCGTGGGGTTCCTTTCTTTTTTACTTCATTATTTTTTAAACAAATTCGTTATACTTAAAAAATATACCATAACATGACATAGGGAATTCTCTCCAGGGATCTTATTAACCAACCAGAACTATGGAGAGGAAAAAGTGTCACTTACCCTGTTTGGGCGAATCGTAGTGCACCTGTAGATCATAGCTGGGTTGGACAGCTTTGAACTGGAGGTGGAGCACGAAAGGCGTGGTCAGCCTCTTGATTTGCACATAGAGTTCCACCAAATCAGACGACATGATCCACTTTCTGATGGTCTGCATATCCTCTCGCGCAGTTACGTAACAGTAAGTGACCCGGCCATAGTTATCGTAATCTGAAGCTGTCATAGCAAACCTGCAGTCCGTGCTATCGGCGAATATTTCAATGGAGATGTGCATATCAGAGGGAGCGCTAGTTATATAAAGTAGACAGGACATATCAGAGGCTGCTGTCAGATTGTGCTCGCCGGGACTGTATCTCATGTAAACCGAACCACTCCGGAAGGGCAGTATAAGCTGGCCTTCATTATGCAAGCAGTTCGTCGTGGATTCTAGGGTGACGATGACGTTTTCTTGGCTTTCTTTGACTAAAACAGTAAAAGCTGCATTCAGCAGTAGGCACAACATCAAATTTTGGTCTTGGCCAGTCAGTAGTCGCTGCTTGTGGTACGACAGAAGGGCAGGTCAGTTAGTGTATACATACAGTCCTGCTGAAGGCAATAGCTGGGGTGATGAGATCAACAGGAGAGGGGGGAATAATTTATCGTCTACTCTGATACCCACAGAGAAATCTACAATTCCAAGTATCGTCCCCACCTTTTTCTGTTGTTGTTGTCTGTTTGTTGTTTTATTTTGTTTTGTTATTTTCTATTACACACAACGCTGTCACATTTCCTATCTCCCCCCTCCCCTCCCCCCTTTGTGTGTGTGTGTGTGTGTGTGTGTCTTTTTCTATATTATGGTTGTCTGCACGGGAATGGTTAAATAGAGCGCTAATTTTAATGGGACAATGCAGAACGTGAGCAAACGTTACGGGTAAACCCCGTTTTCAAAGAGACAGTTAATTGATAACAAATAAAATAGTATAAAAATTTAAAAACAAACAGACAAACAAACAAACAAAAAACAGCAGAAGCATGACTGCTATCCTTCTAAAATAAGATCCAAACACATAAAACGTGCCAAAGAACGCTATTTATTGTGCTTTGTCCTAATAAGTAGCGTGCTTTCAAACTTTGTACATGTTTAAATAAAACTAGTGTACTTATCCATTTACGTTTGTGGAATGCCTGGAGGGTCTGGAAGAATGTTGGCATGACAGTCTGGACTTTCCTTCTTTTTTTCCTTCTCCTTTGTATTCCTGAGCCCGTTTTAAAGGGAAACTGAACCGAAGACACGCCACTTGCCCTGTCGACTGGAATGTAATGAAATAATTCACACACACACACATCCATTTTTCACTCCATTCTTCGCTCTCTTTGTTGAAAACCGACGTTTGAAAGTCCCGAAAACATGACTGTGCGTGCTGCCATTTTGTGTCCAGCAGTCTGAGTCAGTGACTACTTCATGAACAAAACCGGAATACGGAGCAAAAGTATCAAACTCAGAGTCAACCTTTTTTGCTCTTCATTGGTAAGCAGCAATCTAAGTTGGTTAAACAGCGTCCTGAGGAACTCAGATTGGCAG
The DNA here is from genome assembly GCA_018857735.1 of Alviniconcha marisindica. Lineage (NCBI taxonomy): Eukaryota > Metazoa > Mollusca > Gastropoda > Provannidae > Alviniconcha > Alviniconcha marisindica. The sequence goes on from JABMCL010001413.1 coordinate 20,765, forward strand.
GAAAAGGAATTCATTTTGTGTGAATGTTGACACAACAGTCAAAGGAATTCACGTTGTATGAATATTGACACAACAAAGGACTTCGTTTTGTGTGAATATTGACACAACAACCAAAGAATTCACTTTGTGTGAATATTGACGAAACAGTCAGAGAAATTCAGCATGCAGGGGGAACTGCTTGAGCATTGTTTACGTTTTCATGTCGAGGGGTGGACATGTTTTCAGATCGCTCTGCTAGTTTTTACAAATTTTTGCTGTTAATCAGCTTAAATTAGCACACACAAAAAAGCATCGGAATGTAGCGCCAGACGCTCTCCTTCATCCCAGCGCAATGACCAGACGCAAGTTTGAGCAAAAACATCGCGCCACTCGTCAGAAATGTCGACATTGTCAACCGGCTATGGAGTACGATTCGGACAGAGGGGAGAGAACGCCGCAGTGTTAAGCGTGCCCACTGCAACCAGTCCGTGTCCAGCCAGGACAGTTCTCGCGTGGAAATCGCCGATGAAACAGCCAGCATGTCTAATGCGAAGAAAAAATCAAAGCAAAAGGGAGGTGTGAACACGGAGGTGAGTCCCTCCATTCTATTGGACGTTTCTGTCACTGGACAGGAGTTTGTGCTTCAGTGGACAAGAAGGAAGGGGAAGCGAGCAGTTCGGGTTGATCGGAAAGCGGCAAGGTAAGCGAACAATGCGATAAAACTCTTTCACCCTCGAATGCCGATCTCATGTCAGTGTTGTGCAAAATGAACAGTACGCTTGAGAGTTTGAATTCTGCGGTGAATGAACTGGCTGGCACTGTGCCTGAAGCGAAGAATGAGAATGAGTGAATGAAAAAAGAGAGCGACTGAGGAAGATAGAGGTGGAGGCCAACAGAAAACTGAAACAAGTCCAGTATCAAGCAGCGTAAGCTGATCAACGAAGTGATGCTGTTGAGCAGTATACAAGACTAACAAACCTACGTTTCTTTAACATTGAGGAGACAGAGAAAAGGGAAACGGCCGAAACGAGTGAGGATAAAGTTATAGCCATTATCTGTGACAAACTTGAGTTGAGGCACGTGAAGTCCGAGGACATTGGAATAGACGATTTCCGGAAATAACAGGCAAAGATAATTTGACAGTGTTTTCTTACTCCGGGAGAGTGAAGCCCCCTGAATGGAGGCGGCAGCTGAGAAGAGCCGATCTGCGACAGTTTTAGATCTTCAGGCATGGACCTATTATAATTTATACTAGACTACCAGCTGGGGGAACCTACTATCCGATCTGCATGTTCCCCACGAACAGTGAGCGCTTGATCCGCGTTTCTGATGCCTTTTCTGCCTTTGTTTATGGGTATCCGTCATCTTACCCACGTGCTCACTGTACCTCCAACAAAAGCGTGCCTACTCTGCGCTGCACCCGCAGGCCTGGACCTATATATACAGGCCATGCCTGTAGGCACTTATCGAGTGCAGTCCCCTGGATTTCCGAAGATCGTCTATTGCTCACAGGGTGGGGAAACGAAGTCAGAAAGGCGCGCGAGCCATTATTGTTTGGTTCGTGTCGCGAAAAGTAAAAAATGAAGTGTTCCGCAACCGCAAAAAAAACTCATGGAGAAGAAGTGTGGCGTTTTCATTGTTGAAGATCTCACGAAGAAAAACTATCAGTTGTTGGCGAAAGCGAAAGACAGCCCGCACGTTGATAAAGTGTGGACCGAAAACTGCAAAGTATTTGTGAAAACAAAGAATTCCAGAATTGTACAGATCGGTTCACTACCGGATCTCGATGCTCTGCCAATGTCAGGCGATGTCATTGCAGGTGGTGATGCCACCTCCACACCAGCGCGCACCCGAGATGAGGTCACCCAACCGAATCGGAGAGGTCAAGGTCGCCTAGGTCGAGGTTCTGTCCGTGGTGGCTCCCGCAGGCCCTACCGTCGCCGTGGTTCTGGCTCTTCCAACCGCCCGCCCCGCTCCCTCCCCCCCTCCCATGTAGGTCAGAATGAAACTCCAGAATGCTCTGGGGACGAAACAGATGCTGTTTAAATAGGAATAAATGGTGACTGAACAGCTGAAAAATTAAACTAGAGCTTGGTTGGTGGCAGATCTTTAGGTTAATTTGTTAATGGACATTCTCGACATAATTCTAAAGATGATGAAGTTCTGGGTAGCTTTTGAGTGAAGTAAGAGACTCTTTTGAAAAAAGTCGGGTCACTCGCATTGACCATAGAGCGGTACTGTCAAGGAATAGTTATGATGTGTATTCCGTTTATCTGTATGTGTGTGGGGTTGCCTAGTTGGGTCTGTGTTGTATGTGGATTGGTTGTATGTTGGTTGTATGTTTTGTTCAAAAATAATTTTGATTTCAGACTGCATACAGTTATTAGAGATGATGAAAGCAAATACATTATTCTTGATATTGAAACGCTGGGGAAACGGATGACATTGGTAAACCTATATGCACCGTCCAATGGAGACCATCCAGAATTTTTTGAGAAAAAAAAATGAACAAGATGTTGACAAAACAGCAAATAATTGCATTTTAATCGGAGGGACTGGAATGCTGTTCTTATTCCTGCTTTAGACTCCTCACGTTACAGAGCAGTAAACAGACCTAGGGCCAGAAAGAAAGTTTATGACTTAATGTTAAAGTATGACTTGATTGATTCTTGGAGGGAATTATACCCGGAGAAGAAAAAATATACGTGGAGACGCTCTAAATCGTTTGCTCAGGGGAGACTCAGTTATTTTTTCCTTTCCCAAGAGTTAAATGTTCATGTTGGTCAGTAACAGCACTGTCGCCCGAAATCAGGGACTGCCTCACATCGGAAATGTGTGATGAAAAATCATGTGTTTCGAAACGAGTGAAGAAACTGTTCATGTGGTTTGGCAATGCCTTATGTTGACAGCTGCCATGTTCTTAATGCCTTGCCAAGCAGCACGAAAACAGCCACCTCTGAACTTCGACTCAATCTTCTTCCTATATTTCTCCTCTGCCTTTCTAATCCCCCCCCCAACCTTCCCCACTGTCACTTGTTTCTTCTCATCTGTTATACCCTGGAAAAAGACCCTCTTCTTCTTGTTCAGAAACCCCTTCAGATCTTTTGTTACCCAAGGTTTGTTGTTCGGGAAAATAGTGATATGTTTAGAAAGTATCACAGAGTCAACACAAAATGAAATGTGAGAGGAAATGACATCGGTTACTTCGTTAAAACTGGTACACATTTGATCAAACATGTCCCAGTCAGTGCAGTCAAAACACCCTTGCAAACAGGCAACACTGTCCTCGGTCCAGTCCTTCACGGTTTGCACCACGCGCTGCACGCGCTGAATGACAGGCTTGTACACAGGGGCCAGAAGCCCACTGTTGTGGTCAGCTGATCCAAGGGGAGGTAATGCAAGGGACGTGTACGCGCCAGGCACTGTGCCAAAACACAAGTCAATTGTCTTGTTGAAACGAGTCGGACAGGTGACGTACTGATGGTACGTTTTCAAAGTTTTATTCAGAGAACAATGGTTAAAGTCCCCAAGTATGAATTTTGGGGCATCAGGAGATATAGAATCCAGTTTATGAATGTTATCTGTAATGTGTTCAATCGCCCTCGAAGCGTTAGCACGTGGATGAATGTACACAAGCGTGAAAAACAGCTGGGGGAATTCCCTGGGAAGGTCGGGCGGAGTGAGATTGACAGCAGTTCAATGCAGGCGTGCAAAGTGCTTCGCGAACAAAGACCGTGTTGCACCACTTTTTGTTGACGTAAAAACACCTACCACCTCCCTGTTCTTTCCTCGTATCTAGTTTGTTTCTGTCAAGACGGATAGGTGCCCCAAAGCCATCAGCAGTCAATTCATGATTATGCACACGGTCGTCCAGCCAAGTTTCAGTAAAAGCAAGCAGACAGGCCTCACTATCCTATACTCGTGCATGTAGCTGATATTCGCCTGCAACTCGTCCGTTTTCGACCGAAGTGAGCGAACGTTTGACAATATCACTGAAGGCAACGGCTCTCTACCGTCTTTCAGTTTCTTCAGTTTCTGCCTGACACCCCCTTTTTTCCCTCTCTTCCTCTTCTTCCTCTGTTGATTAATACTATGGTAGCCATATGGTAGCCACTGTGTGTGCTGGGACAACTGGGTAACATTTCAAAAGGAAAATCAATGTTCTGAAGATCCAGCCCTATGTTGGCAGAATCACGCAAGTACTCACGGGTGTAAACAAACGAATGTCCGCCATTTTGACCGAACACACATCCAACCGAAAATCCCAGCAACCACACCAAAGCAAGCTCACAAAACAGTCTGCGAAACTCTCCAACGGCCATCCTCGTCACTCTGCACCACTCAGCCAACGTAGGGGAAAATACGACGGTCACAATGAAGATAAATACACATAAAGAGGGAGAGCCCGTTGACCGACAAGTCGCCACTGGTGCAGCGTCCTTTTAGTACTGTGTCGCACGACGTGTACAAGCAGCTGAAAAAGTACAACTGTTTTCAACAGTTCTGATTCAAACAGCAGGTTTCACACAGGTCTAACATTTTTGAGGATGCTAGAATCAAGAGACGCTTTGTTTCGGAGAGGTTTGACAATGGCCCGTTTCAACGAATCTGGCACAAAACCTGTAGAAAGTCAGTTTGTAACAATATCGGTTAACACCAGGGCAATCTCATTAATACATCCAAGAGGTAGCAAAGTAGGGACGGACACGTTTAGGGAAACACTTTCTGTATAAATCACGGACATGCTTTTTATTTTATTTTTTAATTTTTTTATAACAGAATGAAAACAAGTCTTCACAGAACCACAAAACAGTTTTTCACTGACAATATGGGAAAGAGGAATACAAGCATGTTTGTCAATGGCACCACGGACTGCAGGAATTTTCGAGCCAAAGTAGTCAGAAAAGAACACTTGAGGAAACACTCTCACCTTCCCCATCAACCTTCCTGTCAGTCGGAACAGTTCCTGGCATGTTTTAGCCGCTGTTATCTTGGAACATAAAACCTGGTTTTGGCTTGAGCCATAAGCTTGATGATCTGGATTCTAATCCCGTTGTCCTGAGGTGACCATATGTGGATGACGGGACGTTAAACTCCAAGAACGAGCTTGCTTACTCCTGCTTCTCCTTCTGGTTTTATTTACTGTCTCCATAAATTACTAAGTTTGTAATGACTATGTCCGTATGCTTTCAGTGCAAATAGTTCGTACTTGTAAACAGGACAAGCAAGGTCGTTCTCGCCGTGTACAGTGAGAAGGTCGGAGGAGAGGGATAAGAAGAAAGAAACTCCTGGCAATGAATGAACCTGGACTTAGCCGTCTGTGTCGCCCAGCAAGTGAACCAGCCACGGGAAGCAACCGTTGACACACCAGCAAGACTGTGAAGGACGTTGTTGCCTCTCCTCAATTATGCGAACTGCGAACTGCACCAAAAAAAACTTGAAACACGTCCGTTTTGTGTGAAACAAGTCATGGATAGAAGGATTTCTAGTGATCTAGTAACACATTTGAATCATAAAAAGCAACAACTCTCAAGCCATGCAGTCACTTGAAGTCGGTGTACTAGCTGTGTTGACAAAATTTTAGAAAGCAGAACTGGCTCCGACAGCACAACGTCGGTGAAACCAGCTTCATGGAAGTGCAGTGTGAACTGAAAGTAGCAAAGAAAGACAAAAAGGGGTTAGTTGTTTCTATCGTCACGCTTACAAACAGCTGATCTAACTCAAATGTGTCAATGTCGACAGGTAGAAAGGACAAGGATGGCGGAGAAGGCAGATGTTGGTATCAGCGATGGAACACAAACGCCGAGTCTCTTTGCTGTCTGCGACAGTCCGCCCAAAGTGCAGAGTGCTCTCCCTTCCGCTGCAAGCCGCGCGGCGCTAAGGTCACAGGGCTGTTCCTTTTGTCCTCAGCATCTCCTCGAATAAAGAAATCTCGGATATAGATGCAAGGAAAACAACAAAAACAAAACGAAGCAAATGAACAAAACATAAAGGCAAACAAGCAGAAATAAACAATAAACTAAAGCACATCACTGATGCCAACTACCTGTCGGCATTGACAATGGCAGTTGTTTGCGGTTTCCTAATAACACAGTCTACAAATCCTCTTTTTTTTTTTCTTCTTTTTTTTTTCTTTCTTTTTTTGTTGTTGTTGGGGGGGGGGGGGGGGGATAAGTACTTTATAGTGCAGGATAAAAATAATAATGAATAAATAAATAACTGACTGACTGAAATAAAACTAGCAAAAAATTAATTGAAAAAGGAATGTCAAACAAAGAAGCGTGTGAATCAGTGAATGAACGAGAGGTATATATTGTAATAATGCGTATATGTTATTTATTTGATTTGATTTGATTAACAAAATAAATACTAACGCCCGACACTGATTGGGTACATTGATATGTACGTCAGTATTGTGCGTGTCAGTGAATGTGAGTGCATTACTGCCAGAGTGTGTGTGTGTGTGCCAGTGTCAGCTGGGGTGCGGGTAGGGGTGCGCGTGTGTCAGTAGTGAGTGTCCGTCCCATTGTCAGTGTGCTTCCCCCCCCCCCCCCTCCCCCACACACTCCCTCCGGCCCCTCCCGCGGCGGCACGCTCGGCTTCACTGAGCCGGGTGTGTGTGTGTGTGTGTGTGTGTGTGTGTGTGTGTGTGTTTGTGTGCGTGTTTGTGTGTGTGTGTGTGTATGTGAGTTGGTGTATGTGTATTTCACTGAGTGTCACGTGTGTTGGTCATGTGTGTCAGTCTGTTCAGGTGTGTCGCTGACAACGGTGTGTGTGTGTGTGTGTGTGTGTGTGTGTGTGTGTGTGTGTGTGTGTGTGTGTGTGTGTGTGTGAGTGTCAGTGTGTGTGTCAGTGTGTGTGTCAGAGTGGTGTGTGTGTGTGTGTGTGTGTGTGTGTGTGTGTGTGTGTGTGTGTGTGTGCCGTGAGTCTGTGTGTGTGTGTGTGTGTGTGTGTGTGTGTGTGTGTGTGTGTGTGTGTGTGTGTGTGCCTATTGTAACAATACATTAACAACAGAACAACTGGCCGTGCAACAAGCAAAATTACTTGTATAAGTACGGGCCGAATAAACGACGTCACAAACATCAACTTTATCGATAACAAGGCGAACATAGGAAATTGTAATAAAGATGATATTAATATGTTAGCGCGTGTGTATGCATGTGTTGGCGTGCGTGTGTGTGTGCGCGCGCGCGCCTGTTTGTGCCCGTGCGCACAAGCCTCCTTTAAAGGAACGACAACTATGACTCCAGATGATTTGGTGAGACAGACTGGCAGCTGCAGGCTACAAGACGTGGATGCGTCATGATAAGCCGACTAGAAATAAAGCGTAGGTGTCGAAAGATGGACGTATTCCTAAAATCACAAAAAAACGACACTCTCAAAAGAAAGTTCTGTTCACTGTCTTTTTCGATACACGGAGAATTGTTTTACAGAAACAGTGTAAGACAGGAGTAATATAAGGAAATATTCAAGACAGTCCTAATAGAATCGATACCGTGTAGTACTACATAGCATCGGCACTGGCTGGGATGAACAGTCCCTACAAACAGCCGGTTGACTGGGCGTAAAACGCCAACTTACTTACTTACTTACCCTACAAACAGTCAAGACCAAGCAATGGGATTCGTGGAATCAAAATCCTACATGCCAACACATCTACCCACGATTCCAAGCTGGTACAAGTCGTTATCTTTTCCACTTAAACAAGTCAGTCTGTTGTCCACTCAACGTTGAAGAAGTAAACCCACAAATCAATTTTTTATGATGTATTAGTGTTCAGAAAGTGTACGTGGAGTGTTCGTACGAACACAACACTCAACGTACATTTCATGTTGATCTTGTAAAGCGCGATGTGCCCACCCTTGTCGGTGAGATACGGTGCTATAAAAATGACCGCTATCATTATTATTATTCCTTGATCTTGCAAATCATCCATATTCATGGATTTACACAGACTGTATTCACAACTCGCATGACAAATAATGCCTGTGAACGTCTTTCAAGATCAACCGAAAACCGCTTTAATGTTGGTTTTATATGAAACACGATTAGAGTTTCCATTAATTATAAAAGTCAGTCATTGCAGACACTTTGTGCAATCGAGAGACATTATGCACATGCAATATCTATGCATGAGTAGCACGCTAGTACATTACAGTATTTCTGTCTGGAACCTTTGTCCGCCTTAAAACGAAACCAGTATGTATCGTCTTTGTCCAGGGTTATCATTCTGATCCCCCTATCACCCCCCCCCCCTCTCTCTCTCTCTCTCTCTCACACACACACACACACACACACACACACACACACGCACACACGCAGGTACGCACGTACGCACACACACACACACACACACACACACACACACACACACACACACACACACACACACACACACACATTTAAAACATTCACGTGCTGTAGTGTGGAACATTGCACCATCAAGCGCTTCTGCGTGTGCACAGACTGAACCACTGCACTGATCTTGTCAATGTGTCACCTGATCCTGCACAGTGACGACACCACAAACATTTGGCAACCACTCGATATCAGTACGGCTGTGGGCGGTTTGTCACTGTCAGTAAAGGGAGTGTGTGTTCCATCACTGACACCAACATCCACCCTGTCCGCCACCCTTGTCCTCTCTACCTGTCGGCATTGACACACGTGAGTTGGATCAGTTGTTTGCAAACCTGAACACAGAAAACACAAAAACCTCTTTGTCTCTATGCTGCTACTTTCAGTTTATATTTCCCAGAAGTCAGTTCAAGTCTGTGCTGTTCAAAGTAGTCAGCGTTTTGTGGAGAAAGTGGCACAGTATGCAGACTACATGAGCAATGAGTACGTTGTGATAACTAACGGATGCCATACGATTCCGATGAAGCCTTCTTTGAGACGGATACACAATGAACGTTTGTTAATTCTGCCAGTTTCTGTTCGTTGTTCACTGCAGCGTTTGATCAGGGGAGGCAACAATTCCGTGTCACGGTCTTGTATCAAGGGTTGCTTTCCTTCGCAACTCCCTTCTCTGCCACAAAGACTGATCATGTTCATAGGTTTATTCACTGATTTTTTTTTATTGAATTTTTTAAAATTTGTTTTCCCTGTCCTCCGATCTTCGCATTGTAAGTTCTTGCTTTTTTTCTCACTGGGATATCAGTACATGTGATATTGTGTGTGTCACTTGCGTGCGTGCGTTTGTGTGTGCGTGTGTTTTGTGCGTGCGCGCGTGCGTGTCTTCGTGCACGCGTGCGCCTTGGTGTGTTTTGACAATCAATCAGGAGGGTACTGCGAACACAGAAATACTGAGTACCTAGCGCTTCCAAGCAATATACAACTCACACAAGGTTCCTGGCGAGGTCAAGTTAGCCCAGAAGAGATCATGAGTAGGGAGGTGGAACTGGTCTGCGAAAGTTGGACTTCTTTCGCTTCGAGTTGTTCCTCAACATCAGTGCAACGGACAATGTCTTTGTGGCTCTGCCCAAGCACGGCAGTTGAAACAGCAATTGCGCAGTGCACTAGTCGCTGGGTAATGGCGAGGGGACACCGCCTTAACACTTCCATTGTTCTGGCGGCGGTCCACGGTCTCTCCGGTCTTTTTCGGGCGGTATCCGCGGTCGAGCCTTCACTCTTTCGTCCCCTTCCCCCTCCCCCCCTCCTCCCCCTGTCCCCGTCCCTAATAAGCCATCTCGCTTCTGTGGACGTAAAGCTTCCAAGCTTCCAAGCTTCCAAGCGCTCTATCTTTTAAGAAATGATGTACATTTGGAGGATTTTATGCACCTTATAATACTTGAGAGCCAGGTGACAGTTACCGTAAGAGGTTTAGGTCTCTATTCTTGTGTCTCTTGTTATGTGTGTGACGTCTGTCGATAGCTGTTGATGCTCCTTTCTCTTTCTCTCTCGGCGGGGTTTCATTTTCGGTGGAAGAACCAACGATGGTTGGGGTCCGGAAAGATAGTTTGCAAAAGTATTTCGATCACCTGGGTCTAGGCGGCCTAAGAGTAGCTGGGAAAATAATAATTAATAGTAACGAAAACATGTTAGGCACATGTTATGCTACAAAATGTACAAGACGTTGCATGTAATGAAACATCACACCCGAAACCAGTCCACGTTTACCATCTATCACATCAAATCATACCATCCATTCAATCAAACAATGGTATTATACCTACGGGACAGCCACAGCACACAATCAAACCACATTTTCCCTCAGTCTCTATATCTATAGTCATATTTCACACAGCTCACAGAGCTACGGGCAGCAGTAGCCTCGTAGTCTACTGAAAGCAATACAGAATTTCAGTTTAGCACGGATTGAGGTGGGGATAATAAAACGCAATACACCACAACACACGCGGGAGCGCGCACCCTGTCACGGACAAATGCACACCAACACGCACGCACGCACGCACGCACGCACAAACACACACACAAACACACACACACACACACACACACACACACACACACACACACATACAGGTGCGCGCGGGCACACACACACACACACACACACACACACACACACACACATCGTTGGAAGGGAAAGACAGATTATAGCGAAGCGGTGACAAAACGTGCAGAGAGTGGACCTTGATTGACTGATTGATGATCGCTATTCTCCGCTATCTTGAGCAGACTCACTGCGCTCGCATGTGGTTCTACATGAGTGACTAGCTTTATAGCGCATTTTTTTGTTTGTTTAATATCCACCGAAGTGGTATACTTACAGCGCTGACATGGCTGGTGCCACATGAAACTGCAGCCGTCTCGGCGCAAGTCCTGTGTACACCATATAGCCACGCACCATGTCACTTCATGCAAAGCCACATACGTAAGGTGTATGCGTGTTTAGCTGTAACCTGTCACCTGCACTTTTGGCAGAATGACCGGGATCTTTTACGTGCTACTGCAGTAACACGGGGGTGGAACGGATACCGAAATAAGAGTCAGCACAGAAAGTCGACCCTGGAGAAGAAAATTCTTCCGCCGCTCCAGCAGGGATTCGAACCCGCGACCTTTCAATCACGAGTCCGGCGCTCTAACCACTGAGCTATCCCCGCTCCCTCCCCACCTTCCGGCACGTTTTGTCACCACGTAGTGACAACACGTTCTGGAGTGACAAAACGTGCCGCAACAGAGTCCAACATCTCCTACATGGAAACTGGTTACTACTACTACTACTACTGCTGCTGCTGCTGCTGCTGCTGCTCCTCCTCCTCCTCCTCCTCCTACTACTACTACTACTAGTGGAGTCCACCATCTCCATCATGGAAATTGGTTACTACTACTACTACTGCTGCTGCTGCTCCCGCCGCTGCTGCTGCTGCTGCTGCTCCTCCTCCTCTTCCTCCTCCTCCTCCTACTATTACTAGTGGAGTCCAGCATCTCCATCATGGAAACTGGTTACTACTACTACTACTAGTTGAGTCCATCTCCATCATGGAAACTGGTTACTACTACTACTACTACTACTGGTGGAGTCCATCTACATCATGGAAACTGGTTACTACTACTACTACTACTACTACTACTACTACTACTACTACTACTGGTGGAGTCCATCTCCATCATGGAAACTGGTTACTACTACTACTACTACTACTACTACTACTACTACTACTACTACTACTACTACTACTACTAGTGGAGTCCATCTTCATCATGGAAACTGGTTACTACTAGTACTACTATTAGTGGAGTCCAGCATCTCCAGCATGGAAACACCCGACTACTAATACTAATGGAGTCCAA
>JABMCL010001413.1:35000-37500 GCA_018857735.1 Alviniconcha marisindica
CGCACTAAGACAATGAAAGCAGCGAATGCAATTCTTGTAATTAAATGTTATGGTTTGTTTAAAAAACGTGACTGACGGGAGGTAGAGAGAGGACTCTAAAAATGACAGTAGTGACGACCGTAGCGATGACTGATGAAAGAGGCGGTAAGCGTAATATTAGTGGTGGTGATGGTGGTTGTTATGTCAGGCTGGGCCAGAGTAGTGCACGTAAATAAGATGGAACGACAGCGGCAAGACTCCCACCATCAGTATATTGTGTGCCATAGCATCCGTCATCTCGCAATGCGCATGCTCATGCATACATAAACAATAGCGGTTTGTCTCCCTTGTATCAGGTCTGATGTCGTTCTTGTTGATTCTGTAAACCGGAAACTCGATCTCTCCCTTCTGTTTTTTGTACTGCCGCTTGTTTAATTTCAGTCCTGTGTAATTTCTTAGATATACTGTGCTTGTAAATCTCTGTTTTTGCTCTGCCGCTCATGTCAAATCACATATACTGGCCACAGCATTATTAATTCATATTATCATTTCATTACCATGGAAACATTGATGTACACACATATAATTATGTAGTTTCGGACTATACGCTTACATTTCTCGACCGCCTGTGCGTGTGCACCAGTTAAACTGTGCACAAAGTCACAGAGCTAAAGCAGATGACAGCTCTGTGACCATAGCGTCGTGAGGCTTGCAGCGGAAGGGAGAGCACTCTGCACTGTGGGTGGATTGTCGCAGTCAGCAAAGTGATTCAGTGTTTGTGTTCCATCGCAGATACCAACATCCATATCCACCCTGTCCTGCCATCCTTATCCTCTCTACCTGTGTACATTAACACACTTGAGTTGGATCAGCTGTTTGTAAACCTGACGATAGAAACAACTAATCCCTTTCCTCATTCTTTGCTACTTTCAGTTCACACTGTATTTTCCAGAAGCTGGTTTTATTGACGTTTCTGCTGTCGGAGTCAGTTCTAGTCAGTGTTCTGCGAACACAGTACACCGACTCCATGTGGCTACGTGGTTTGAGAGTGTGTGCTTTATTTTTCAAAGGCGTTACTAGATTATTAGGATTCCTTCTGTTCATAACTGGTTTCACACAGAGCGATCGTGTTTCAATTTTCCTGGAACCAGTTCGCAATCCACTTCGGAGTCGATAAGGGGAAGTAACAATGACTTTCACACTCTTGTTGGTGTATCAACGGTTGCTTCCCCTTGCTCTTTTGTTCCCGTAAAGATTGGTAAATCCAGGTTCATTCATTGTCAGGAGTTTCTTTCTTTTTATCGTTCTCCTCCGATCTTGTCATTGCACAGGACAGAACGACCATTGTTGCCACAGCTGCAGACACAGGCTGTTTGTCACAGGACTTGGTCCTTCCATGACCACAGTGACAGCAACAGTGGTCGGGAGAAAGTTGTAGTGTGGTGAAGGTGGTAGCTGTGATAGTGCTGGGGGTGCGGTGGTGGGGGTGCAGAAACTATTGGTAGTGAAGGTGATGATGGCGATGGTGGTTGTGGTGGTTGTGTAAGATGGTGTTGATGATGGTGGTGGAGTTGGTGGTGATGGTGGTGGCAACGATGGCCGTGGTGGTGGTGGTGTTGTGGTTTAGCTAAGCTGTAACGGGCCATGAAAAAGCACAGATACTGACACAGTGCTATAAACATCATCTATATATACAGCTGTAGTAGTATGAGCTAATAATTGTAGCCGTATTACTACTACTAGTTTTACTGCTGCTGCTGCTGCTGCTACTATTACTACTACTACTACTACTACTACTACTACTACTACTACTACTACTACTACCTACTACTACTACTACTACCGCCGCCACCATTTCCACTACCACCACCACTACGACCACCACTACCGTCGCCGCCATTACCAGCGGTTGTAGCTGTTAAGAATACGGTTGTGCTACATCGGCATCCTTTCCTCCATAAATGATATATTATTACACGCAATAGATATTCAGGTAAAGTAATGTTCATTGCAGAACTAATTGCCTTGGACTTATTTTTCCTGATCACCGTGTGGTGTCACGTCCCGTCACGTCTGTACGTTTCAGTGTGTCACAACCCCACACAGGACGTGACGATGGCTACGGCTGTAGCGTGCGATGAACCCAGCAACATGGTGTGTACTGTGTGTCACGAACACTTCACTCTTCCCAAACTCCTCCCCTGCGGCCATCTTTTGTGTCGTCACTGCCTCGTCTCGTGGTTAAAATCACAACCGGAAGCCAGGCTGTCCTCTGTGCCGATGCGCCATTGTGGATCCCAAGGAGCGGAAGGGTAGGAGCTTGGAAGACATCGCTGACGGTTTTCCCACAGACCTGGCCATGTCGGCTTTGGTGGAAGCCGCTCGTCTGCTGTCGAAGCAGCATGTCTGCTGCGTGTGCGTCAACGTGGCGGCGGCGTCGCTGTGTCTCATCTGCGGAGACATGTTGTGTTCATCATGCGCCAATGCTCACAAAAAACTGTCAGCAACAAAAGATCACGAG
>JABMCL010001413.1:42500-44843 GCA_018857735.1 Alviniconcha marisindica
AAAAAAAAAAAAAAAAAACCCCCCCCAAACACACAAAAACACACACACACACACCACACACACACCCCAACCAACGCACCACGCACGCACGCACGCCCCCCCCCCCCCGCCAAACACACACCACACAAAAAACAAAAACAACCACACACACACCCCCACACCCCACCCCCACCCCCACCCCCACCACCCCCCCAACCCCCACCCCCCAAACCCCCACATTTCCCCCCCCCCCCCCCCCCCCTTTTTACGGAAGGGGGGCTGGGGAGGGGGAGGGGGGGGTTACTCGTCAACAATCATCAAACGGAAGTCCAAGCGCTTTGTTTGTCCATGGAGATTAGAACAGGAAATGTTCCCAAGTTGGCTACACTGTAGGCACCCTTACGAACGATGCTGCTAAAGTGTAATATATCTGTCCTGCAGGAAGAGAGCAAGTGGCCAGTGCTGAACAAGTCCAACGTCCGCGTTGGATCACGCCTGGGTCTAGTAATGACTACGGACAGAAGCTGCATCTGTATGCTGATAACAAAGATCAAGGAGTGGTCGCCCCTCACATGCCCGACCCCTGCTACTTCATGTTTGACTTGATGGATTACTGTACAAAGGTAGCCTATGGCATTGTGTGCTGTTGATCGTATTTGTTAATGTCTTCTCACCTGTTTGTTTTTCTGTTTCCCTGGTAGGGTACTGAGGACGTGGAACGTAGGAATTCTTCATTGCAGAGGACCCAGAGCTATTGAAGTTTTTTTTCCTTTTTCTTTTTTTGTTTCTCTCTTTAAAAGCCTGGAGTAGGACAGCATTGAGGCTGCGCTTGAGTGTGAGGAGATGTCGACTGATGCTAGCCCACAACATGCGAGCAGGCCAGAGAGTGAGGTGTGGGGAGGGGGGGGGGAGAGATAGAGAGAGGACAGAGACAGAGACAGAGAGACAGACAGAGACAAAGCGACAAACAGAGACAGAGACGGAAAGACAAGCAGACGGACAGAAGGACAAACAAGCAGAGAGACAGACAGACAGACAGACAGACAGAGAGGCAGAGAGAGACAGAGAGAGACAGACGGACAGAGAGAGAAGAGAGAGAGAGAGAGAGAGAGAGAGAGGAAAGAAGAGAGAAAGAAAGATTAAGAAAACTTTATTACAAGGGAAAAAAAGTTTTAACAGTTCCTTTTTACAAATCTGATGAAAACAAAAATCAATCTAAACAAAATTATTTAAAAAGTGAGAAAAAATTAAAAAAAAACAAAACTAATTTCGTCTAAAACATCAATCAACGAGAGAGAAGAGAGAGAGAGAGAGAAGAGAGAGAAGGGGGAGAGAGAGAAGCGAACAGACGACAGCAGAAAGGCAACGACAGACAGACCCTTTTTAGGAGAGACGTTCTTAAAGCTTTTCTTGCCAATCTTTTCAGGTGTCTCTTCCGGTCACCGGTCGCTCTGGCCCGTGCTCACTGACACCGTTCTTCTGCGTGTTGGGAAACCCCCCCCCCCCCCCCCCCCCCCACAATTTTTCCTTTCCCCTTGGGTAACCCCCTTTCCCCCAGGGAATTCCCCTCTGCTGGAAATCCAGAGGTTTCAAGGGTTCTCTCTTTAGGGACTGGTGCTGGTTAGAATACAACTCTTCATGCTTCGCTCACTGTCAGGAATTCGATCTGCCTTTTGATTTGTATATTCCCACTTTAGGCAGCTTCGTTTTCTTCTGAGACCTCTTCAGTTTTAAAGTGGCCTGTATAAGGTCCCATCCGTATCAGAACGTGGCCAGCTATAGAGACCAGACACGTTTGAACACCTTTTGACTAGGTATTATTTGACTAGTTACTAGGTATTGATCTGCTGTAAATGAGTTAAGTGCAAATATACATGCATCAATCAGATGTAGACGAACGCAGTGTAAGTATTTAGAATGTGTTTGCTGTTGACTGACTGCCATCCCTTTCTCCGCAGCCTTTCACTCCTCCCCATCCTCTCCCAGTTTGTATCCTCTCTTACAAGCTCAGCGAGTATGTGGTTATCTGCATGGAGTTAAACTGCGAATACAAGATTATTGGACGTAGATAGTGTCTGCTTTGAATTGACTGTGGATTTATCGTAGTTAAATTAATGCAATGTAGCTACTGACATTTGTTTATTATTGACCATTTTTGACATGGCTGTGTTTGCTTTTGACTGCATTGTAAAACAGGAAATTTTTTTCATTTGTTTTGGGAATTTTTTTTTAAAAAAAATGATTTTAATTTATTTATATTAAAGCTTGGGGTGGGTGTTGTTTTTGTTTTTTTTTTGTTTTGTGGTTTTGTCAAACACAAATTGTCCCAAGAGGACTTGGTTTTTGTTTGGTTTTGTGGTTTTG
>JABMCL010000012.1:5000-32500 GCA_018857735.1 Alviniconcha marisindica
CCTATTCCTCTTCTTCTCCATTTTCCCATTCTTCCCATTCTTCCTCTTCCTATTTTCTTCTCCTCTTCCTATTCTACCAATTATTATGTTTCCCTTCTTCGTCTTCCTATCCTCCTCTTTCATTATTCCTCTTCCTCCTCTTCCTGGTCTTCCTCTTCTTCTTCTTCCTCTTCTCCTTGGGTCAAAGTCGCCATCGCAATGCAGATTTTGAATGTTTTGGCTGAGTAAGGGTTAAAGAAAGAATAGATAACAAAACCGACAGGAAACTAGCTCTGCAAGAAGCTGCCATCCGAGTGTAAATGAGTGATGGGCGCTAGCATAGTTACAGTCATCTAGATGCTTCGTAAGTTGGTTGCGGGGTTAGTTGGAGTCTGATGCACCAACGGCACATCCACAAAAAAAGGGTGTCCAACAGTGGCACATTATGCAAGCTCCGTTTGGTTTAAACACAGCCAAGCACACAACAGAGAGTTTTGCAAAGAAAATACTGACTGGACAACGCAGAAACCTGTCAAACTGACTTGAAGCATTGCCCGGCCACATGATACAGATGTACCCTTATTTATCAGGCTGTTTCGTTGGTAACATCTTTTGTTGGATGGTTGCGTGGGCAGAAAGACTGAGGGAAGAGCTTCACTGACGATATCGGATGTTTCGTTATGACAAACCTGACCGTCCACTTCTGCTTCACTCGTGGGTGGATAGTTAGTCAGCTGGTGTTTAGCGTCACAGTTTCAGTTACTGACTATTTTAGCAAGGGTTCGGTTGAGGCGCTAACTAAACGGATCATGTTGATACCGACCCCACCCTTCCTTTATTGCTACAGAAATGCAATCCCCCTACAAATTGTCTTGTTTCATTGTCAAAGTTTGACCCGCACTACATCGAATTTCCTATCAATCCTCCCTCCCCTCCCCTCCCCTCCCCTCCCCTCCACCCACCACCACCTTCTTCCCCCACCCCACCCCCTACACCCAACGTCCTCCCTGACCCCCTTCCTTTCCCACCCCTCCTCAAGATAGATTAACGTTGCAAACGGTCTGACTTTAAACAAATCAGACCACCACTGTCGGGTAACGAAGAGGCCCGAGTGTCAGCGGTTCTGATTCATGAAGCCTGGCCCCCGGGCAAATTGCGACGCGATCGACAGAAAATTGGGACTGGGAGAGTTCTGCTGGCAAGGGGTGCGGGGATCATTTGTGTGCGCCAAATTGAGTTGTTGTATTGAAAACAGCGCTAAATGGCGTTTACACAGAAGCGAAAGTGTTTGCCAATAAACATTCTCCAAAGGTTTTGAATTGGGATTTTTTTTCCTGTGTCAGTCAAAGGGAAAAACCAATACGACACGAATTCTGGGGACGTTTTTAATCGAAGTCAGCATGCTCAGTCCCGGCTGGAGAAAAAGAGAGCTGTTGGTGGGAGATTGGAATACGACTGATTCCAACCGAGGTAAATTACTAAATTGCCCTTGTACTCAGACCACCTGACCTTGTACTCTTGACCTCCTGATGACACACAGTACTGATCTGTCTTCATTTCTGAAGGGAGGGGAACAGGAAAGATAAATACAGGCAGACAGAGCTATCACATGTACTGTCGATGCCTTCGTTAACCCTCTAAGTTCCACTTCAGAACTATCAGCTGTACAAAGCTTCCGGCATAGGATCCAAGCAGAGATGGGTTTCAGGGAGATTTCTTCAGTCATCGGCAGTGTGTGCAGCGCACGCATGTGGGAGTGCATGGACATGTGCGCTTTTCTTTAACTCTGCTTCAGTGCATTGTTTGTTGTCTGCATTTTGCTTCCTGCATTGCCCCGAGTTGGATGTTTAATTGCCACGAAAAAAAACCGGCTCCATATTCCCGAAAAAAGTAAGGCAACCACAAAGTCCTGCTTCCGAGTCCACTGATTTTTTCCCCCCAACGTTGGTGGATTTTCTCAGTACTGAAGGTTTTGCCAGGGCGATCTGTCCTGATGCGGGTAGATCGTGAACGTGCGCATGCCTGCTGCACACTGGACACAGGGGTGTTGTTGTTGTGTGTGTGTGTTTGTTCGATCGTACGGGGTGTGTGTGTGTGGTGTGTGTGTGTGTGTGTGTGTGTGTGTGTGAGGCATCCCCATGCAAGTCAGCACCATAACCAGTCAGCCCACTACTAGTCTAGCTATTTCCATGCATGTAGCATTAACACCGCCATCACTTCTCAGCCCCCAGCGCAGCCATCCCCGTGCATGTATCATCAACACTGCTCCTTAGGCAAACGATTAATATTTCATCACGCTATAAAACGGGTCGCATCAGACTGCATCGACTTGCGGATTGTATTTCCTTTTTTAATCAATGCAATATGCACGCTCATGTTTCGCAATTTGTTCAGCTTTACCCACTGATTTCAGCACGTCGTCTTGACAGAGGAAAGCGGTTTGAAATGTCCTCTCTCTCCCGCCCACCTCGCCCCCCCCCCCCTCTCTCTCTCTCTCTCTCTCTTCCCTTTCTATCTCCCTCCTCTGCCCCACCCCCCTCCCCCTGTCTCTCTAGCCCCTCCTCTCTCTCCCTCTCTTTCCCGTCTCTCTCCCGCCTCTCCCATCTCTTCCTCCCCTCACCCCTCTCTCTCTCTCTCTCTCTCTCTCTCTCTCTCTCTCTCTCTCTCTCTCTCTCTCTCTCTCTCTTGGTGCAGGAACTTAAACATTGTTTGATTTCACTTCTAGAAAATGGTATGTTTAATGAAACCATATACGATGAACAATCTCATGCAAAAATGCATTCACATGCTTTGCCATTTGCTTTACTTTACCCAAATCGACAGAGCCAATCGGTTATTATCTCCTCCTCTGTCTGCCCCCCCCCCCCCCCCCCCCCCCCCCTCCCCTCCCCACTACCTCCCCCACCCCCCCCCCCCCCCCCCACCCCCCCCCATCCCACCACCACACCCTCCACTCGGCGAGTTAGGTCACATTATGACACAGTGGATTGAAGTGAACAGAGAACCTGGCCCAAACGTTAATCACTCAATTAGTAGGTGGCTCTCTCAATCCGGAACTTCCAGTACAGAATATGGAGCAGGGCTGGCGTGGCCGGCGACAGTCAATTCGTCAAGAAGCACGTTACCCCCGCCAAGCCTTGCAACTTGTGTCGTATCCTTTAGAGGGCGGTAGCACAGAGGGTGAAACTCCCCTGGGTCCCGCTGGCGAACTTCGTTTATGTACCTGGTTATTTGTGTGTATGCTATTATTTACTTAGTTTTTAGTTGGTTATTTGTTTACTTTTATATGTATAAGTTAAAGCAAATACAATCTTCTCTAGCGCTTTTTTTATATTTATTTTTTAATGATGTCAGTGGTTATATATAAACGACGTGTGTGTGTGTGTGTGTGTGTGTGTGTGTGTGTGTGTGTGTGTGTGTGTGTGTGTGTGTGTGTGTGTGTGTGTGTGTGTGTGTGTGTGTGTGTGGTGTGTGTGTGTGTGTGTGTGTGTGTGTGTGTGTGTGTGTGTGTGTGTGTGTGTGTGTGTGTGTGTGTGTGTGTGTGTGTGTGTGTGTGTGTGTGTGTTGTGTGTGTGTGATGTGTGTGTGTGCTATGTGTGTGTTGTGTGTGTGTGTGTGTGTGTGTGTGTGTGTGTGTGTGTGTGTGTGTGTGTGTGTGTGTGTGTGTGTGTGTGTGTGTGTGTTGTGTGTGTGTGGTGTGTGTGTGTGTGTGTGTGTGTGTGTGTGTGTTGGTTGGTTGGTTGTTCGATCGGTTGGTTGGTTGGTTGGTTAGTAAGTTGTTTATTCACAGCAGTTTATTTGTTGGTTTTTGCAAAGATGATGTCTCAAATATTTATAATTATAGTTGAGTATTTCTTTATTGTTTTAATTGAAGAATGGTATGTTTAGTCGTTTTTGTGATTTGTTCACTGTAAATTCATTCGTAACGGTCTTTCATTCTGAGCCATCTGTCTGTGTGGCAAATACTTCTTGACTAATGCTAGAGTCAAATGTTCTGGAAGGCCGCTGTATATTCTAAGGTTTGAAAAAGTACGTACATCAATACCATTGTCATAAAATACACATCCCGTCCCTCCCGGGCCGCCCCCTACCCTACCCTCTCCCTACACACACACACACACTCACACACACACACACACACACACACACACACACACACACACACACACACACACACACACACACACACACACACACAACACACACACACACACACACACACACACACACACACACACACACACACACACACACACACGTTTAAGTCCACCTTGATCAAGTACTGTGTACCGGGCGCCTTGAAACTGATGTCTGAAGTCAGGCCATCGCTCCAGGTCTCCCGGGGCCCATCCCCCGGTATTACCGTCACCCTCGCTGCATGTCTTAGCTCCAATTTTCTGTCACGTAATCCGTTAGCTCATGCGCCGACCGTCCGCACATGACACAAGAAATAGACACGGTAGTTTGCCCAATAATCTTTCGGGCGTGCACGCGCTTTGCGTCTCTCGGAGCACACGCACTTTGAAGTGTCGTGATGTTCGGCTTCTTTGCGGTCATTCGAGTGCCATTAGCACGCTCTGTCGTTGCGGAAGACACGAGATGGCGCTCTCTTTGATACTGGATGTTATTTCCTGTGTTGGTAGGAGACGATGACTACTTTGATATCAGATATTGCTTCCCGTTTTAGGATGTTAAATTACAACTGTAGCCGGGGACGGCAATAAACGGGGTTTGCCGAAGAGGAGCTGGAGATTTGAGTGCGACATAAATTATGACCAAGAAGCTAGGAATGCGGCATTAAGCAAAACACCCTGCGGTGCACTTGTTTGAAAGTGGCCTAATACAAATATGATGCACAAACACACACACACACACACACACACACACACACACACACACACACACACACACACACACACACACACACACACTTCTCTCTCTCTACTCTCTCTCTCTCTCTCTCTCTCTCTCTCTCTCTCTCTCTCTCTCTCTCTCTCTCTCTCTCTCTCTCTCTCTCTCTCTCTCTCTCTCTCTCTCTCACACACACACACACACACACAGCGCAATAAGTCTGCTAGAGAGCAGAGAATAGCGTTGTATAAAAGCGATCAACAACAACAACAACAACAACACACACACACACACACACACACACACACACACACACACACACACACACACACACACACACACACACACACACACACACACACACACACACACACACACACACACA
The DNA here is from genome assembly GCA_018857735.1 of Alviniconcha marisindica. Taxonomy (NCBI): domain Eukaryota; kingdom Metazoa; phylum Mollusca; class Gastropoda; family Provannidae; genus Alviniconcha; species Alviniconcha marisindica. The sequence continues at coordinate 10,216 of JABMCL010000012.1, forward strand.
CACACACACACACACACACACACACACACCACACACACACACACACACACACACACACACACACACACACACACCACACACACACACACACACACACACACACACACACACACACACACACACACACACCACTGCCATCAACCGACCATTTCACACATCTTCTGAAAAACGACCGCCCCATCTTTAACCTTCCATTTCTGTCCAAAATCCTTTTCTTTCAAATAACGTTGGTCTTTAACAAACATCTCTCCCATCTCCAAGACAACAAGTTCAGCAACCCCTTTTAATCAGCCTATTGAACAGGACACAGCACCGAGACCTTTTGTTACGTGTCGTAAACTACATTCTCTCCGCCTTAAGCAATAATAACCTTTCTGTACTTCTTTCGTTGGATCTTTGCGCCGCTTTTTACACTACTGACCACCAGATTCTTCTCTCCCTCCTGAACTAAGTTTTGTGTATTCAGTCTACTGCACGCCAGTGGTTTCAGTCATATCGCTTAAACAGATATCAGTCCACTTCACTCAATAACTTGTCTTTGTCACCATCACAGTTCATGTACGGTGTTTTCTCGGGGCTCAGTACTACACCTCTCTGATATCATTTCTAACCACTCTGTAAATCATCACGTTTTCGCGGATGACACAAACTCCAGAAATCTGCTCCTCTCAGCGGAATGATCAACCTCACCGAAGAACTCAATACATGCACAGACGATTTAAAAACCTGGATGACCGAAAATCAACTCAGATTTAACGACGAAAGAATAGCTCGTCTTTTTCCGTCTTCTTCTTCCTTGAAACATTCCACCATTTCTCTCCCTGACTCGATTACTCTTAGCTATCACAACACTCCTTTCTCTGATTCTGCCAGGAACCTTGGATTCATTCTCGACTCAAAATTGTCCATGAAAATCTGTCAAACTGCCTATTTCGAGCTCAAATGCATTAGCTCAGTCCGCAGGTTTAATTCTCACTGAAGACACAGCCAAGACTCTTGGGCTTGATTATTGCAATTGTCTCCTTATGGATACACCTAATTCTGTTATCAACCCTCCCCAAAAACTTCAGAACTTTACTGCAAGACTCGTTCTCTTGGCACCCTGTCACCACCACTCTATATCTCTCCTGGAAAAACTGCATTGGCTTCCCATTTCAGAACGAATCAGTTCCGTATAAATTCACTTGTATGTGTTTCAGTACAATAAACGCTTCTGCTCCTGCTTACTTCACCGAACTGCTACATGCCTGCACCCCGTCTGGTGCACTACGCTCTTCTTCTGACACCCGCTTACTGAAAATCCGACAATACAAACGCAAGACTCGTGGCTTTCGCACTTTCTCTTACTTTGGAACCCACATTCGGAATTCACTCTTACGAGAACCTAGACACTGCTCAACCCTATCAACTGTTAAAACCAAGCTGAAACTTTCCTCTTCTCACAGCTAGTGCTTCCACTCCAATATCAGTACCCAGTTTTCGCTACAGCCAGTGTGTGTGTGTGAGGGGGGGTATAGACCAGTGTCATATGCATAAATGGTTTAATGTCAACCTCATTTCCTTATTTATATACTTTTCTGCTTCACGTATTACGTTACATAAACTGCATTCGTAAGACCCTGCTCTAAATGTGTATAGAATAATTATTGTATTTAGGTTAATGTATATCACGTGAGCGCTCAGGGCGTAGATGAGGGCATGATGAATGTGCGTTATTATTATTATGACTTCAGCTCACGAGACAGCCAGTCTGTGCCGAGCACGGCACAAAATGCATGAGGACACATAGAAGCAGAAAGAGGTTAACACCCATCACTCTTTCTTGACGTTTGCATTTGTTCCAGACTCTCTCTCTCTCTCTCTCTCTCTCTCTCTCTCTCTCTCTCTCTCTCTCTCTCTCTCTCTCTCTCTCTCTCTCTCTCTCTCTCTCTCTCTCTCTTCTTTTTCTTCTTCTTCTTCTATTTGACTGGGTGTAAAACACCAAGTTACTTACACTTCTTCTTCTTCTTCTTCTTTCTTTTTTTTTTTGTGGTGTGTGTGTGGGGGGGGGGGGGGTGAGGGTTGAGGGGGGCGGGGGGCAGTATTCCCACAGTATTCCGGAAGTGACATGTGTAAGCAGGGACGGCGATTCAAGACTGACCAACAAATAAAATCCTTCACTTCGTCCTGTAGTGACCCAGAGTGATTGACAGGAAGTTAAAATCCATTTTGAACCAATAATGGTTGTTGTTGTTGTTTTTGTTTCTTGTTGTTGTTGTTGTTTGTTTGTTTGTTGTTTTTAGGCTGCAGAAGGAGCACCCTTTCTGCATTACTTCTGGACGACAGCAGAGAGTGCAGCGACCGTTTCCACAAGTCAGGCACATGACGTGTGTTGTGGAGGAGACTGATTGATAGGTAGGTAGGTAGTGTTGCTTAATGTCCTCAGATGTCAGTTGACATATTAGGGACAAGCTGAGACCAATGCGAAGCATGGTTCAATATAGCTTTACGTCCACAGAAACCAGAAGGCTTGTTAGGACGGACAGCCCAGGACGGCCACCTCGACTCTCACACAGCTCCTGAACTATGACTGATTGATTGATTGATGATCGCTTATATAGCGCTATTCTCCGCTCTCTTGAGCAGACTCACTGCGCTCGCATGTAATTCTACATGAGTGACTAGCTTTTTATAGCTTTTTTATTATCCACCGAAGTGGTGTACTTACAGCGCTGGCATGGCTGGTGCCACATGAAACTGCTGCCGTCTCGGCGCAAGGTCTGTGTACACCATACAACCATGCTCCATGTCACTGCATGCAAAGCCACATACGTAAGGTGTATACGTGTTTAGCTGTAACCTGCCACCTGCACTTTTGGCAGAATGACCGGGATCTTTTACGTGCTACTGCGGTAACACGGGGGTAGAACGGATACCGAAATAAGAGTCAGCACAGAAAGTCGACCCTGGAGAAAATTCTCCCGCCGCTCCTACAGGGATTCGAACCCGCGACCTTTCAATCACGAGATCCAAGCTGGGCAACTTTGTGACAGATACTGACACAACCACACTGCACTGCCGGACATTAAACATCAGGTAACTTATAACTAACCATAGGACGTGGAACACTGTGTGATTCAAAATACATTTAGACGTTTCGTCTGTTTAGTCGTTCTCCGCAAACTGATCTATGGTATAGTCAGGGAGAGGTGTGTGTGTGTGTGTGTGTGTGTGTGTGTGTGTGTGTGTGTGTGTGTGTGTGTGTGTGTGTGTGTGTGTGTGTGTGTGTGTGTGTGTGTGTGTGTGTGTGTGTGTGTGTGTGTGTGTGTGTGTGTGTGTGAGAGAGAGAGAGAGAGAGAGAGCGTGCATGTGCGTGTGCGTGTGTGTGTGGTGCGTGCGTGCGTGGTGTACCATGCAGCTTTTCGTTACACCAAGTCGATACAGTAAATACAGTGAATGGGGAACCTCTCTTTCCAGACCACCCTAAAAATCGGACAGAAAAAAATGCGTTTAAAGGGATGATTCGTGGTCATGAAAATATGAAGGGAAAGGTTTTTTGTTGTTGTTGTTTTGGGGTTTTTTTTTAAGTGACGTCCTAGCAAAATGTGGCAAGGGTCTCTCATCACAGGCTCCACTGTGCGTTGTTCGGGTCGAACTCCTCCGGCATGACACTGACAGAGAGGAAAGGGAGGGAGCGAAATCATAACTGACGCACACAACAACGCCCAACGGGTCACTTGAAAAGACCCACCCATCCAGCACACAGGGGCACACTCACCAGAGATTAGCACAGCCTCTTGGACCACGCTATCTCCCTTCCGCCGCCCGGCCAGCACCAGCAGCATGCCGCTATCAAAAGCATCCCGAGTCCCAAGAGCATCGCGGCGGTCTGGAAGAGGAAACAAAGGGGCACCCTGGTGTTCACCGAGGAACATGCCTGCATCGGGTCATCGTCTAGCGTTGGGTCGGGGTGCACGTGCTTGGAGTGCGGAGACGCGCGTGTCTTGGCAGCGCGGACGTGAAAGTCGTGAAAGAGTGGACAGGTCTGAAGACTCCACAACGGCGCCACGACGATCGACTGTGTCAACTCGCGCCAAGTGTGGGAAGGAGTTCAGGACGAGTTGTGTGCACAGCGACATATCATAGTTTTGGTGTTGTCGGTGAACATGTTTAAGTGATGCTGTTTCCCAGGCTCTTAGTCTCGCTTTCTGACACCCTCATCCTTTCTTCAAAGATGGATGGATGTCTTAAACCGACGCTTGGGATTTGGTTGTTTAAATCCTTCGCGGGATTTTCTCAAACATGTTAAAGACGTTCCCTGCGCTGTATTTGCTGTAATATTCGTACAAACGATGTACGAAGTTCCCAGCAAACATTTCAAGTTCAGTGCTTCTTTCCATCCCTACCCCAACACCCTGTGGTGTATGGACACTGCCTTTGTAACTTTGCCCCTCACAAAAATTAAACATTAAAATGGCTTTCATCGCCGCCCATCTTTTAATGAAGAATCATTCTGGTGGTGACACTTTAGCGTTGGGCATAGTCTCCCTCTTCCCAAACCTCCTAGAATCTCGGTCCCCACCAGTACCTCTTCGGACACAGGTCGGCTTTAAACAAAACAATGCAACCTCAAGCAGTGGGGGAAGCATGCAAAGCTACATTCTGGCCTATACTCCAGGCTTTACAGAAAGAACCTTTAACAGCTCTAAGTCATCTGAATTCTTCTTCAAATGATGCTTTACGTCCACAGAGAAAACTTTAAGGACTATTAGGGACGGGGGTCCAGGACGGCCACTTCGACTTTCACACAGCTCATGAGCTTTGATCGTCGTCCTCCGAAAAGAGGTAACCTTAATTTATACGCCGGTACCCCACCCCGGTCAAAACCAACACTCGACCAAAAGCAATCAAGTAGAGGAAAGAGTCCAGACATGGCCGCCTCACGAACTGTTTGAACCCAACACCCACCAGCACTCCCCAACAGTCCCATCAAGCATAAACTGAAGGCGTACTGTGGACCGGAGCCGTCGGTCTCCTACGGGTCATTCTAGTTAGCAGTGTGGTCAGTGCACCCCCGGTCCTTTCGGCAGCAGCGAGGCGGCTGGCGGGGAAATAGGCGGGTAATTGGACGCCAAATGAAAGGCTCTATTCTAATAACAGTAATGTGGACATGTCCAGTACTGGGCAATTCCGTCGCCGGCTGCAGCGGCCGTTTCCTTCTGGTCACTCGGGGGCGAGATGCTTTTGGCTGAGTGCTGCTGGCGATCGAAACGCTTCGGACGACATCTGTTTCAGGGTGGTTGGGCGTCGACGTCCGCGGGTGTTTTCTTAATTAATGCCGGGCAGGTCAGCAGTGTCATGGTTTGATTTGTGGCGGATTTTTGTTGTTAATTAATCCCCCGCTGCCGTCCCCTCATCTTGTTGTCGCTCGGAAACGTGTTTGGGTTATTGGCGAAAAAAGGACACGCGCTGTTGATTTTGGGGTGGCTGGCAAATTGACCACCAATCCCTGGATAAACACAATGCACTCACGACAGTTATTTTTGTCATTTGGTGGTCTTCTTGGTCATTGTATGTTGTAGTCAATTCTCGTGTCAGTTTAATTTCCACCTGCACAGCACACGCGAAGCTACACTTTCTACCAAGTTCAGTTATGAAAACGTATATTTCTGCTCGGTGCTCTTTGAGATGAAAAAACACGGTAACCTGATCCAGTTGCTGTTTGTCTATTTGTCGGTGGTTTTTTGTTTGTTTGTTTGTTGTTGTTTTGTTTGCTTGTTTTTTTTGTTTTGTTTTTTGTTTTTGTTTTTTGTTTGCTGTTGTTGTTGTTGTTGTTGTTGTTTTGGGGGGGTTGTTTCTTTGTGTGTGTGTGTGTTGTGTGTGTGTGGTTTTCTTCGTTTGTTTGGTTGGTGGCAAAGAAGTTGCTTACATTCTCAGCTTTTTTCATATGAATCTTAAATGATTTTTCAGGTCTATTCCACACAATCTTAAAAAACACAGGTATTTACAACATATATATACATTGCAATTTACAACATATTATTATTATTATTCATAGCTTTTATATAGCGCTATTCTCTGCTCTCTATACTTGTTTTTTCAGGTCTATTCCAGAGGTTTTCTATTTTTACACCAATCCGTAAATTTTAAAAGTTCACTTCTTTCTTTTTTAAGTAAAAAAAAAATTGTCGTCAAGGTCGGTTCCATCATTGTGCGCGAAGCAGGAGTTTCTTTGTTTGTTTCTTTGTTTGTCTTTGATTGTGGCAAGATCATTGCGGTTTATTTGTTGCTGTTACAGAACACGGAATGCTTTATTCATGCCATAACGGGAAATTACAGAGTCATCTCGCACTAAACACACACACACACACACACACACACACACACACACACACACACACACACACACACACACACACACACACACACACACACACACACACACACACACACACACACACTCACACATAAAAACAATATCAAGCAAACCCCCTACAATCAATCATCACAATTTGTAAAGATTTTGAGCACCATAAAATGTTCTTTGAACATATGGCATGCGTTCGAAATACAGCACATCCCGTAAAATTTGGCTTTTTATTTTATTTATTTATTTTTTATTGATCTTTTGAACTCGTCATGCTGGCATATAAACAATGCCGGAATTTTGCAGCAGACACTTCTCTCAGACTTTGAGACGTCCCTGCCAAGAAGAGATATCAATATTCTAAAGGATTGTTTTCAAGACCATCGATCACGCAGAGACAAGCCACTAACGTCAGAGGCGAGCCCCCCCCCCCCCCCCCCACCCACTCCACCCCTCCCCCTTTTAATGTTATTTTTTATTTTTTTTACCGCCACTAAATAGACATGCTCAAAGAAGAGAACCGCACCAGAGACATTCTATGCCATCATAAAAAGGCAATACATCATCCCCAAGATCATAGAGTCACGAGAAAAACTGTTTGGGACATTTGGTTTAAACGAAATTTATTTCACATATACTCGTACATGTACAACATAAAAGCTGAGCCGTGAAACAAGCAAAATTGCTTGTATTAGTAACGGTTTGGGACATTTGAAAGAAGAATCTTAGAATCTATCATAAAAATTTACATTTATTAAGCGCCCCTTCTCACGAGCGATAATAGCGCTTTACAATTATTAACAACATTCGCAACTAATACAAAATACACAAGTGCCACAGACGCATTGGTTCAAGCCGGCTTATGTAACCTGTTCAGAGAAAATCAACAGAGAAAACAGCTACAGCAGGGACATTTTTGACCTTCACAAAGAAGAAACCATAGTATTTGTAAAAGAGATTGTCACAACAGGCTCTGGGTCATGAAAGAGACAACTTCCCGTCTTCCGGTGAGAGAGCCGCAACAGAGATATCGTGAGCCACCATAAAGCAAAACATCTTACAATCACAGGAGATCCACAACAAAGACATTAATTTGACCCATCATAAAGGAGACAGTCAGAAGAGGTCCGCCCAAAAAGACTTAATGGGCCATCATCAAGGAGACATCTTACAATCACCGGAGAGAGTAACACTAGAGACATTTTGAGTCAGCATAAAGAATATATCTTACAATCACGGGAAAGGGCCACAATAGACATTTTGGGTCAGCATAAAGGAGACATCTTACGATCGCAGGACAGAGCCATTGTAGAACATTTTGGGTCATCATAAAGGTAGTTGGTGTTTGTTGGTGTTTTACGCCCAGTCAACCGGTACGGTTATATCAGGGCGATCATCATAAAGGAAATATCTTACAATCACAAGAGAGAGCCACAAAAGACACATTGTGGGTCAGTATAAAGGAAATGTCTTCCAATCACAAGAGAGAGACACACACAAAAGAGACATTCTGGGTCATCATAAAAGCAAATATCTTACAACCACAAGAGACAGCCAGATCAGAAACGTTCTGGGTCGTCATAAAGGAGACTTTGACCATGAGTCACAGGAGAGCGCCACAAAAGTGACATTTTGGACCATGATGCAAGAAACATCCTGCTATCCGAGGAGAAAACACGGCAGAAAACATTTCGAAGGAAAGAGACATTGCATTCCTCGCCATCGAAGGACAGGAAGAACTCAACAGAGCGACATTTGGGGGCCATCAAAAAGGCGGCATCCTGCCACGTTCAGAGGAGAGAACCACAGCACAGACTTTTGAGGCTACCATAAATAAGGGACATCCCGCTACCCAGAAGTCCATAACGTCCGAGGAAACAGCTTGTCCCCCCGGCTGTTGTTGGACTGCCCGCGGAGACCGTGAAAAGCAGAGACGGTCATGTTACTGAGGGTATCCTTAGTTTGCTTGAGACGGGGAGGCCTTCACTATCAGCAAGCACTGCCTTGCTTTGGTCCGACTGAAAAAGCTGCGGTGGTGGGAAGAGTCAAATGAATAGACTTTCTCAGCCAGGACTCTCTCTCTCTCTCTCTCTCTCTCTCTCTCTCTCTCTCTCTCTCTCTCTCTCTCTCTCTCTCTCTCTCTCTTCTCTCTCTCTTTCTCTCTCACATCCCCTTCTCCTTCTCTCTCTCTCTTCTCTCTCTCTCTCTCTCTCTCTCTCCTCTCTCTCTCTCTCTCTCTCTCTCTCTCTCTCTCTCTCTCTCTCTCTCTCTATCTATCTATCTATCTATCTATCTCTTCCCCCCTCTCTCCTAAGAGTGGCATTCTTCGTCCTGCCGGGCCTATTTGTTTGGTTGTCTTTTGTGACATATGCATCCATGCGTGTGCGTCACTGTTCGTCCTTGCTGTTATGTGAAGAAATTCAAATGCAAATGTGAATTATGGATAATAGTGAAGATATAAAAGGAAAGCAGAGAAGAGAGTCATCAGAGAAGGAGGAGCACAGATCGAAAAATGAGGCAAAAAGAAAGGTAAAGAAAAAAAGGAATCACACCCACACACGCCTACACCCGGGTACACACACATGGATATTCATTTGCACGATCGTTCGGTTAACTACATTACCATTTCTATGAATAACATGGCTAATCATTACGAAAAATTAAGTTAGCGCGGAAGGCGGAAAACTAAAAATAATTAGCATACTTAGAAACTGTCAATGAGGGGGAAAAAAAAGTACGTTCAGGCATTTTAAAAAACAAAACAAAAAACCTAGACAACGCATACGGATAAGTTATTCGTTCCTCTCCCCACGTGCTTGCTCGTTGCTGCGAAAAATGCAAGCTTACCGAAAAGTTGGAGAGTTTCGTTGTCCTTTTATATGGAGTTCGTTCTTTAATCCTTTGTCTTTTGATCCTGCTATTGCATGGTTGTTTTTTGTTGTGTGTTTATTGTGCTTTTGCTTGTTTCAGTATGAACGTATATATTTACAATTGCATCTTAATTGTGTGTGTGCGTGCGTGCGTGTCCGCGCGTGTGTGCGTGCGTGCGTGCGTGCGTGTGTGTGTGTGTGTGTTCTTTCTTTTCTTTTTCTCTCTTTTTTCTTTTTCTTTCTCTCTCTCTCCTTTTGTAAGCGCTTCTGAAGTTACCTGCAGAGAGAGAATAAATCAAGAAAACTGAACTGATAGGCTCCTGTCCAACGCATGCATGGCTGAACAATACCGGGACTTTAAACTCGTTTAATCCTTTGACACCTGCGTCTCTCTTTTGATCGCTTTCAGTCACGCGTTGCTCCATACAGAAAGGAACGAGAGGTGCGGGGCGCCCAATGCGCCAAACATTCCTGCCTTCAGGGAGGTTACAGCCAAGTATCGTCTTTTGTTCTTTCTTAGATGGAACGTTTGGGGCTCGCCTGAAGATAGAATTTTTTTTGGGATGCGTGCCTTGTGCATATAATTCGTTAAATGCCTTGAATGACACAGATAGACAGGGGGAGTGATACCTTACTGCACCAAAATAAAGATTTACGATCAGGTTGGCTTTTATTTTTTATTTTTTATTATACATATTTGGCGCTGATAACAAACATACCAACACTCAACACAGCAATCTAAAATAGAGATCGAGACTGTGTGCGAGAGAGAGAGGAAGGAGGGAGGGAGGGAGGGGAGGGAGAGAGGTAGGGAGGCAGGGGGAGAGAAAGAAGTAAATAATTCATTTCATTTAAAATTCGGGTAAATGTAAAAGTATTCCCTTCTTTTGACGGTAAACTGAACTCTATATGATTTCCGTTTGTGATCGTCTGGGGACAGGGACAGATACGTACGAAATGGACAGAGGCTATTAAATTTTGATAAGTGCCCGGTAAACTGACCGGTAAAAAGTCCGAGACGCACCATACGTAAAATGGAAGGAGTGCAAATCTCATTGTCCAGCGTTCATGTCATAGAAAGTGTTCTCGATAACTGAATGTTTCCGTGGGACATTAGCATATCAAGGTAAGTAAGTAAATAACTTGGTCTTTTACGCGCAGTCAACCAGTACGGTTATACTGGAGATCAAGATACATCAGAAGAGCACGGAAATTCCGATGATGACAAAAGAAACACAAACAAACCAAAACGTTCCTCAATGTAATCGGAAACGGAAATGATATAGAGTTCAGTTTACCGTTAAAGGAAGATGATGATGTAGGGCTTAATGTCCTCGGATGTTAACAGAAGGGAATATCTTTACATTTACCTGGTCAGTATCTGCAGAGAGAGGTTTGTGCATATCGCGCCTCATACAAAAGAATAAAACTGTATCCTTACCGTTTTACGAATTTATCGGTCCTGTCTGACATATGAAGATAACAAGGGTGACAAGATTGGCATGTTTTGGAGCAGTCATAACGATAAGGCGAGATGTGTGTTTGACCTTGGGTCATCTCAGCTGCATACCAGTGCGCTTGCTCGCGTGTTCAGGCCACGAGCTGTCATTATTTTAAGCGTTAGCTGACAGTCATGTGCAATACCTAATTAAGGCATGGCATTTTCACATGCTCGAAGAAGGCAGTCACCAACACGTCAGTTTTGAACAGGTCACTGATTATCGATATGCAACTGACGAACCCCTCAAACACAAGCTTTGTTTTGTTGGAGTGATCTCTTCTACCATCGGTAGGTGGCCCTCGATCAGTAGTGGTAGGAGGCTACAAATGATCCCATTACTACCCTACCGCACAAAACCGAGTCTTTGCTTTGCAGTCTCTGTGCGGTACAACCTGAACTGTGCAGAGCTCGAATTCTGTAGTCTTCTGAAACCACAATGAGGGCATTTCGGCAGGGGATTTTGTGAGTCTTATTGGTGTTAAACTGCATGATTTGTAATCTTTAGTCCTGTCGTTCGCAAAGTGATGTATAATTGTTTTATAAAACGTGGTTTGTTTTGTTTTGTTTTGTTTTGTTTGTTTGTTTGTTTGTTTGTGTGTGTGTGTGTGTGTGTGTGTGTGTGTGTGTGTGTGTGTGTGTGTGTGTGTGTGTGTGTGTGTGTGTGTGTGTGTTTGGGGGGGGGGTATTGTTGTTGTGTTGTTTCTTTTTGTGTTGTTGTTTTTGTTTTTGTTTTGTTTCTTTTTGTGTTGTTGTTCTTGTTGTTGTTTTGCTTAGTTTGTTGTGTCATGCTAGGCGAAAAACATAATGTTTGATGCTGTACTGTTCCACCAACACCGGAAATTAAGGTTATAATTCCCCCCCCCCCCCCCACCCCCCCACCCCCTCACTCCCTACCCTACCCACCCCTACCCCCGACCGGTTAAAGGTTAGTCGGGTGCCCACAAATCTAGCCTACTTCATTCCCACTTGGGTCTAATCACCCCCCAACACCTGTATTTTACACCCGTGAGATAAATGGCACCATTGTTTGTGTGATGTTGAAGAAGTCTCCACCATTCCGGAGTACTTTACCTCCGAGGAGTCCCCCCCTTATCTCCCTTTACGACAGACCAGGGCTCTCCCTACAGCTACCAGATACACCTTGGGTCGGAGTTAATTGAGTGAGAACCCCCGCCTTATCGCAGACTGGGTCACGTAAATCAGGCAGGGGGTAATTAAAAGGTGAAGAGAAAGCGACGGTCGGGACAGACGGGCGAAATATGACCTCCCGACCCCGACTGTTCTGAATAAAGAACTTGGCTGAGTGTGGTTCGTGCTTCTAGATTTTGACCTGCTGAAGAAGCAGTGTAACTCTTACAATTAGTCTATCTTCTTCTTCTGCTCTTGGATTGTGGGCCGGTTTGGCTTAGCAGGAGAGAAAAAATAATAACTTCAAAGAAAAAAGAAGAGAAAAGGTCGTTAGATTGATGAACGGACGAACGTCGGTTCGATTCTGCTTCGGCTGACCTATCTCTTCGAAAGCTGCGATTCGTGGACACGGTTTAATTGTGATTTTGTTCCTCCACAGTGAAAAAACATTAAAACGACTCACATTGCAGACAGGAATACCCCCCCCCCCCCCCCCCCCAACCACCCCACCCTACCCAACTCCCACTCCCCCATCCGAACATCCTGAGATCTCGGTTCCCGCTAGTACCTTTCGCGGATACAGTTTAGCGTTAAATAAGTCTAACGAATGAATCTTCGGTTTTGTCCGCAATGGTTTTTGTCACAGTCTTTTGCAGTGATCTAGCCCAGTTCACAGTGGTATACTCCACAGAAAGAGAGGGCGGGCGGTCTCTCATCAGGATGGTCCTTAAACGAAGGTGGTCTCTCATCTGAATGGTCTTAAAAGAGGTGGTCTCTCATCAGAATGGTCCTTAAAAGAGGGCTTTCTCTCATCAGGATGGTGTTTAAAATAGGGTGGTCTCTCATCACAATGGTCTTTAGGGGAGTGTGGTTTCTCATCAGGATGGTCCTTAAGAGAGTGGTCTCTCATCAGGGTATTATTTAAAAGAGCGTGGTCTCTCATCAGAATGGTCCTTAAGAGAGTGCTGTCTCTGGGCGTAAAAGACCAAGTTACTTACTCTTATCAGAATGGTCCTTAAAAGAGGGCGGTCTCTCATCAGGATGGTCCTTAAGAGAGTGCGGTCTGTCATCAGGATGGTCCTTAAAAGAGGGTGGTCTCTCATTAGGGTGGTCCTTAAAAGAGAGCTGTCTCGCAGGTTAAGGCTGTCCTTCATCAGGGCTTTCTTCCTCTGTAGCCTCGATCGTCAGTCTTTCACTCCTTCATTAGGGCCTGTGGGCTGAAACTGTATCAGACTGGAACAGGGCGGTCCGAAGGAAAGTTTACGAGAGGAGCTGAAGATTAGAGCCTCCGTCTTAACGTTTGTTGTCACTGTAATTGTCACTTCTGCGGGAGCGAATCGTTCCAGATGTGGATCAGTCTCGTGTGGCAATTAAAGGTCCATGATCCAATAAACCTATTCCTGGTAGATGTTACGGAATGTGTGCGTGTTCAAACATGAAATTGTTGACATTATGAGTGATGGTGATATAATGTTGGTGGTCGTGAATGATATCGTTGATGGTGGTGGTGGTGATGGTGGTTATAATGCTGGTGATGTGTCTGGCAATAGACTAAATTTGGGAATTATGAGGATAAAATTTACAAGCACGCATATACACACACATACGCTCACTAATACACACACACACACACACACACACACACACACACACACACACACACACACACACACACACACACACACACACACACACACACACACACACACACACACACACACACACACACACACACACACACACACACACACACACACACACACACACACACACACACACACACACACACCACGTCACACAACACGTCACACAACGAGCACCACAGACCTGCAGAGAGTGAACTCGATCAACAGCGGACGATGCGGATTACAACCGAGCTTCACACATGTCCAAACAAAGCCTTTCTAATCCACCTGCTCTCTCGCCGACCAGACCAACACGACGAGTCGGACCGTGGGACAGTCAGATCGCCCGGCACCGCCCAAGAGAAACTGGAATGATGGAGCGCCCGGCACCGCCGCGGAGAAAATGGAATGATTTGCCTGAATAACCGGAACGATCCAGGTCGCCCACAAAGACGCCGCAGCGAAGACAAGGCTACGGGGTGAGCCGGTTTGGCCTAGCGGTAAGGCGTTAGGCTGGTAAGCAGAGGGACCTCGGTTCGACTCCGCTTTAGCTCTCCTTTCTCTTCACAACGAAAAAAGAAATATAAATTTTTTGCGCCTTAGCCTTACGTATTTATAACAACTTTGATTTGTGTTTGAGCATTTATGTTTGTCTTATATATAAAGTGTGGTAGTTATTTATTAGTAGTACTTATGTACTTGTTCATAAGAAATGTCGTGTGCGAATGTAACTTCGCTTTCTAGCCCCCAGGGGCAAAAAGCTCAACAAAACCTTGAAACCTTGAAACCTTAAAACCTTCAAAAGTTGTGGTCTGTGGACACTGTCTCGTGACTTTGTCCCTCACAATTAATGAAACATTAAAATGGCTCTCATCGCTGCCCATCTTAATGCAGGAGTCATTTTGGTAGTGACAGTGTAGTGATAGGTATATAATCTCCCTCTTCACCCACCTCCATACTCCCCTGCCCCCTTCCCTCTTCACCCACCTCCATACTCCCTTGCCTCCTTCTCCCCGTCCCTCATAAGCCTTATGGTTTCTGTGGACGTTAAGCGTCATGCTTACTTACTAAGGCTACGCGACAAATCCGACTCATCAGTTCCGGAGGGGAGCTTGGTGACAACATGCATGCATGGCCTGCTTGTCCCATTTCTTGCGGCCGTAGAACTACTTTATAACGTGCCTTTCCTTTGTTTGGGATCAGTGTTCGGTGGGGGTTGGGGGAAGGGGAGGGGGGGCTTCCCCTCTCCTCCTCCACCCCCGTTGTTCTCTGTCTGTGTGCGCGGTGGGACAGTTAGTAGGATAGGAGGCTACTTTGTTCAAGGTTTGCAGGAACTCGGCAAGCAAATGCTGAGGCTACAGTGTGGCCCATACTCTCGCGCGTGAGTGTGTGTTTGAGAGCGAAAGAGAGAGAGAGAGAGAGAGTGTGTGTGTGTGTGTGTGTGTGTGTGTGTGTGTGTTGTGTGTTACCTACCTACTCCAGGCATAAAACAGCGATTTACGGTTGGTAGCTCTGGATTCTCCTCAGAGCATACGTTAATTTATGTGTCCCCAATGCCCCACAGCTACGGGGATCGGAAACTAAAGCAAAGATTGTACAGATATAAGCAAAGTGTGTAACTAGCTGTACGGTCTCAGTTTCGAACAAGGCAAGACGTTATCAAAGAGCAATCTTCACTGACGATACCCCCACCGGTGTGACACTGGTGTTGGAGGCGAACCACACCGCGATTCCTAGGCATGAGATGTAACTCAATATAACGTGAAAGGTCTGTGCGAGACGAACACGCATTCAAGAATATCTGAGCTGCGAAAGAATGGCTGTTTAACACTCTGCGGCGGATTAATACATCTGCCCAACCTGCCATTGAAACTCAGGGGATTACAAACGGAGATACGGTCGCGTGTTACGATTTTCTTCTTCTTCTTCTTCTTCTTCTTCTTCTTCTTCTTCTTCTTCTTCTTCTTCTTCTTCTTCTTCTTCTTCTTCTTCGTTCCTGGAACGTAGATTTCCAGCTTGATGGCATTGATGAATTTGGTGGTGTGCAGCAGGTCCTCCTCGGATCCCCACAGCTTTTCTGCAAGCGTGGTTCCTCTGTGGTGAATACTGTGTCCGTGCATGTTTCCTTGTGTAGGAGAGCAGAACCGCAGAACTTATTCTGGGGCCTGTGTACCTGTCTCACACGTTGCGGTCTTACACAGACTGAAACAATACCTAGGCCTGCATATAGCTCATTTGCATGTGAGCGTGCTCTCTTCCAGCGTGTACATAATTATTGGAACGGTGGGGTAACGCGGACGCAGAAATTAAGGTCCTCTCGGTGTGCTGCGAACCTAGAGGTCTCAAAGGTTCCCTCTTTTAAAAGCCCTGATTAAATTAGAATGGAGCCTTGCATACTTCGCCTACTGTCAAGAATCTTGCCATTCTACTGTCTTTCAGTTTCGTCCAAATTTATCGGCGCCCCTGTTCCCCCCCCCCCCCCCCCCCCCCCACCCACCGCCTCGCCCTCGCGAGTTCTCTCTCCAACTAAAAAAAAAATGTCATGTGTGATTAACACTGAATCACACCTCCACTTGTAATTGGAGGTCTCGATTTTTGCCTTGATATGACCTTTGCCATTGGCTGCGTGTTGGATGTCAAGAATTAATCAGTCTTTTGCGTAGTTAGGATCTACCCTTTTGTAACAAATGCACCTGCCTCTTTTTTCTTCTCTTTGTGTGTGTGTATGTGTATGTGTGTGTGTGTGTGTTGTGTGTGTGTGTGTGTGTGTGTGTGTGTGTGTGTGTGTGTGTGTGTGTGTGTGTGTGTGCGTGCGTGCGTGCTTGGGCGCGTGTGTGGGTGGGTGGATGGGTGTTGGTGTGTTGATGTGTGTGGGGGGAGGGGGTGTGTGTGCGTGTGTGTGTGTGTGTGTGTGTGTGTGTGTGTGTGTGTGTGTGTGTGTGTGTGTGTGTGTGTGTGTGTGTGTGTGTGTGTGTGTGTGTGTGTGTGTGTGTCAATTTCACTCTCGCTTCCCTCCTTTTCTCACTCTGTCACTGTTTATCTATCTAGCCTTGAGAGATGAACTTATTTACCCAAAGTACCATAGACAAACCATCTTTGTTTAACTTTTCCTTGTTATAAGCTAGCACGAATGCACCCACTATAGAAACTTTTTCACCTTTGTCTTTTCATTTCTTGTCCTCTCTGTCTGTCTGTCTGTCTGTCTGTCTGTCTGTCTGTCTGTCTGTCTCTCTCTCTCTCTCTCTCTCTCTCTCTCTCTCTCTCTCTCTCTCTCTCTCTCTCTCTCTCTCTCTCTCTCTCTCTCTCTCTCTCTCTCTCTCCCTCGACGTCAGGACCAACGTCTGTGTGGACTTCAGGCCACGGTGGCAGCAGAATCTTTCCGTCTTACCACACCACGAAAGGAAAGGAAAGGATCCGCTCGAACCGAATTTGTGAAGAACAACGACAAGCTCCAACACCTAACACCCTAGCGCCATCTCAAGTCGATTGAAACGCAAGCTTCCGCCAAAGGATTAAATTCTCGTCCTCGTCAATAGCGCCCATTTCCTGCGGGGATTACAAACTGTCAGCCAGGCCGTGAGTTACAACTGTCGCGCTCCGATTGGTTCAGATGGGAGCGGAGGGATATAATCTGAATGATATGCCGGCCCTGAGATCGTGTGGCCTGGAGGTCGATGCAAATGGCGCCCGGAACAAGTGTGTGCAGAAGGACAAGGTTTTTCCGAGAGGTGCTCGCTTTTGAAGTTGAGGAGAATTTCTGGGCCTGACCCTGGTTTCGTTTTATCCCGAAACAGTCTGAGAGAAGATCATTTTGCATTCGATGCTCTGTTGTAGCTAATAATGAACTGTTCTTGAATACCAGTCTCGCCGGGTTTTGATGTCTAGTTGAATGGGGCATCGCTCCTATTTTGACTCGTGTTTTACAGTTAGTATTCTTCTTCCTGTAATGACTTGGATCATCTCGCTAACCTCTCTCTCTCTCTCTCTCTCTCTCTCTCTCTCTCTCTCTCTCTCTCTCTCTCTCTCTCTCTCTCTCTCTCTCTCTCTCTCTCTCTCTCTCTCTTCGCCGCCTTCCAAAAACACTCGCACAACAAGCTGTCGAATTTATTAAATTGTTCTTCTTCACAATAGTTTGGCGGAATATTCCACAGTGTAAACAGCCCTCTTTTTTCTTCTTCTTCTTGAAATAACCGTATGTGTGTTTTTGAGCCATGATGAAATTTCCGCAGAGTTCTGCCCGTTTCAAGCTGATGTGCCCGCCACGCCTGAAACACATGACATATTGAACGGTGTTCACGTCAGGAATTGTTGTGATCTTTGGGAGAGGGTGGAGGGGGGAATATCATTCAACAGTTCAGTGTAGTTCAAGACAATACCTATTTGCTCGGAAGAGCTCGAAATAATCACACCAAGAAGAGTGTTGTTTAACGTGTCTGACTGTATTATATAACATACAATATGTCATTGTCATTCTGGATTTGGTGGTTTGCTGATAAAAAATAAAAAAAATATATAATGGCGGGTGGGTGTTGTTTGTTGTAGTTTTTGTTTAGTTTTTTATTTGTTTGTATTTTTGTATTTTTGGTTCTCCATTTCTTTGTTGTTGTTTTGCGTGGGTTTTTCGTTTTTTTGTTTTTTTGTTGATAATCAAGTTTATGGGCAATGAGAGAAGCATTTTCAGTTCAAGGGAGGCGATCCATAATCGACCAGTAATGACCTTAGCTGTCTTGCAGTTGCGTGGAAACTCCGCCTTGCTATGCAACGGCTGCTTTGCAAAACAAAAGAAAAAAGCAAGTGTATAGATCTGTTGAACATATAATATGAGCAAGAAATGAACAAAAAATATTAATGTACAGTCAAAGGAGGGGAAAAAAACATGTTACAAGCCTTATGCAACGTGGTGAGCTTACAAATGTAGTGATTGTCTCTCCTTTTTTCAGCATCTGCTGTTCTGTAATCTTACTATTGAATCGGAGAAAACAAACATAAACAAACATGATTCCCATTAATTAAACTCTTTATCACTAAACCCACATGTGTATCCATCACAGAGGGATTCGGCGCATTAAAGTTGTGCTTATTCTTTTCAAAATACCGACCGCAACTCATGCATGCATCAGTCCACGAATACAATGTGCGAGTTTAAACAGTGCCCGTGTGTGTGTGTATGCGCGCGCGCGGGGGGATAGGGGCGTGTTGTGTGTGTGTGTGTGTGTGTGTGTGTGTGTGTGTGTGTGTGTGTGTGTGTGTGTGTGTGTGTGTGTGTGTGTAATAGAGAGAGAGTATGCGTGCATGCATAACATTTACAGGGAGCGCGAGTTTTTGATTCAAGGGAGGCAATCCATAACTAGCCATTAATGGCACTAGCCTTGCAGTTGCTTACCTTGGACCGTATGAAACTGTCACGTTGTACAGTAAGATCAGTAGTACAACGTACACAGTAAACCAGCTAGCTACATGCTGTCTTCGGAAGATTTCTCTCCATTTCTGGAGGGTGGGAGCTGTTATGCAAGGAGCTTATCATGGCCGAAGACAGTCATGACATACATATTCAACGCATAACCACCAGATTTTAGTGTAGTCTTGCTTGTGCCAGTGTGTTGTGACACAGCCCAAGCCAAGCGCTTTAAGCTTCATACGCATCGATCACAGAGATGCAGCGCATTAAAACTGTGTTTATTCTTGTTAAATATCTTCGGCCTGTCGGTTTTGTGAGTGTCACTGTGTTATCTGTACTGGTTGAAGTGTCGTGCAGTGACGGGATGAATAAAGGATTCTGTATTCGTGCACTCAGTGTTCGCACGTGCCTGTGAGACGGAGGAGGGATCAGAGACACACAGAAAGACAGACAGACAGACAGAGACACAGAGGGAGCATACGTGCGGTCATGATTGAAATTGAGTACAGCAAGCGAGAGAACCTTATTTTGTAAGGGAGGCAATCCATAATCGACAAATAATTACAGTGATTTTGTAGTTGCTTCCCTTTGACCGTGTCACACCACTATGCACTGCAGCGACTGCTTAGCAAAAGCAATTAATACAGGAATTGATTTCAAAATATGCTATAAGCTAGATAAAACAAATACAATATTAACCTACAGTCAATAAAGAGGAATTTGTTGCCAACTTGTTACTGCCGTGCCAGAGTGACACAGTAGCGCGAGAGCTTAGAAATCACGGCACTGATTGTCTCCTCTATGTTCAGTGATTTGTGTTCGTTTTAACTACTGAGTCGGAGTTAGAGCTGCTAAACTCACGATAATTAATCTCCAGGCGTGCGCGAGTCAGTGTGTGTGTGTGTGTTGGGGGGGGGGGGGGGGCGTATGCAGAGGGGGTGTGTGTGTGTGTGTGTGTGTGTGTGTGTGTGTGTGTGTGTGTGTGTGTGTGTGTGTGTGTGTGTGTGTGTGTGTGTGTGCGTGCGCGCGCGCGCGCGGCATCTGTGTGATATACGTTTGTCAGTGTCACAGTAGTGTGTATGTGTCCGTCAGTCACTGAGTCTCTCTCTGTCTCTCTGTCTCTCTGTCTCTCTGTCTCTCTGTCTCTCTCCGTCTCTCTCTCTCTCTCTCTCTCTCTCTCTCTCTCTCTCTCTCTCTCTCTCTCTCTCTCTCTCTCTCTCTCTCTCTCTCTCTCTCTCTCTCTCTCTCTCTCTCTCACACACACCCCCACCCCACACAACACACGTCCTGGTGGCAATCCTTTACAAGTGCATAAAACACTGCTGACTGCAATATATATATATATATATATATATATAGTCGTTTTTGTTTGGGTTCACATTTACACAATATACACCCAGTGTCCCAGAGTAGTGGAAGAATTCCAGGTCTAGATAACGTTACTGCGAGTGATCGTAATGTGGAATCGAGTAGAGGTAAGCAGTTGCCTCTCTGACACAAACCTGGTATGACCCCAACACAAAACAGGCACTTAACGCCGTGTCATATCTAGATTTTGCATCCTGCAGTCAACTCTTTCTTATTACAACTGCTGCCATCTGAGTATGCAGAGTCGGCATCAACCGCCTGTGTAATACGAGTGGTACGATGCTTCAGAAGACGAGATAGCTCACGAAGTATGCAAATAATTCGCTTGCAATCCGGCGGGGGTGGGGGTGGGGGTGGGGATCCTGCTGGTAAAAAGGAATAACATTCTCTGGCTGGATCAGACAAGTTACTAAGTAGATCCGTGTGGGCTAGATGCTGCATGATTCCACAACGGGGGAATAGGCGTGGATTATTTAGATTGTTGACTTTCCGTTCAACGAGACGGGTAAGAGTCAAAATAGTTATCGTTACTGTTGCTATTGTTGATGTTGATATATAGGGTTGCCAGGGCCAACTCGCTCCAAATACAAGGCGAGACGGGGAGACGGGTAAGAGTCAAAATAGTTATCGTTACTGTTGCTATTGTTGATATATAGGGTTGCCAGGGCCAACTCGCTCCAAATACAAGGCGAGACGGGGAGACGGGTAAGAGTCAAAATAGTTATCGTTACTGTTGCTATTGTTGATGTTGATATATAGGGTTGCCAGGGCCAACTCGCTCCAAATACAAGGCGAGACGGTTTAGAGTCAAAATAGTTATCGTTACTGTAGCTATTGTTGATGTTGATATATTGGGTTGCCATGGACAACTCGCTCCAAATACAAGGTGACTAAGTACAACTCGTACCTCCGAGAGAGAGAGAGAGAGTTCTTGCAAATTAACCTCCCATCAACCGCATAGGGTCTCGAGTCAGGAAGAACAAACACTATTTTTGGACATAATAGTCTAAATACACTATACTACACCAGGGAGGGACAGAGAGAGAGGGAGAAAGGTACCTCTGACTTCCTGTCAAAATTACTATGTTTCTGATCATTCGTTTTAATTCCTGGCAATGTTTCTCTTCAGAATGCTTCTCTCCGCCATACTTGGTCTCACCGGTGCCGTGCTGGCGTTGGGCGTGGCTGTGACTGTACCCGCTCCCATGACACGCCCACCCCGGGGGTGGACCAGCCGTGGTGTGTTTGACTGCAAGTTGGACTGTTCCGCGGGTATGGACACCTGTCTTAGGTTGGTGGAATAAAACGTACACTACCTAAGGCACACTAATGGTTTTCTCGTGCATTTCAAGATCGAAGAAGGGAAGGTTCGTACAAAACCAGGCTGTCAAGCATAGTCAGATCATAATACATGTATTTCTAACAAAATGCTAGCAACTGTTTTTTGTTTGTTGTTTTGAGTGTGGTGGTTGTTGTTGTTGTTGTTGTTGTTGTTGTTGGTGGTGGTGGTGGTGGTGGTGGTGGTGGTGGTGGTGGTGGTGGTGTGTGTGTGTGTGTGTGTGTGTGTGTGTGTGTGTGTGTGTGTGTGTGTGTGTGTGTTGTGTTGTTTTTTTTGTTTTTGTTTTTTTAATAACATGATTGTTTGGTATTGTTTTGTCAGTGAAGTATTGATGCGCAACATGGCGGACGTGCTGGCACAACCGGAATATGCCAAGGCGGGCTACAATTGGCTGTTGCTAGGCGACTGTTGGTCAGACAACACCAGGGACCCCAACGGCAAACTGCTGGCGAACGAGACACGTTTTCCAGGTGGCATCAGATCTCTGGCTGATTATGTAAGAAATTCCTGCTTTGCAGCATGCGCACGCACAGGCACGCATACACACACACATACATACATACCCCCCCCTCTCTCTCTCTCTCTCTCTCTCTCTCTCTCTCTCTCTCTCTCTCTCTCTCTCTCTCTCTCTCTCTCTCTCTCTCTCTCTCTCTCTCTCTCTTATACATACACCGACTCATGTACACGATGCACCCCCTCCCCCCCACCCT
>JABMCL010000012.1:37500-47182 GCA_018857735.1 Alviniconcha marisindica
CTGATATAACCGTACCGGTTGACTAGGCGTAAAACACCAAGTTACTTACTTACTTCACCCACCCACCCATCCCAGAGGGAGACCGGGGAGGCTTGATGTCTCTCTCCCGTCTGGAATCTCAGGGCTGTCATTTGATTCCATTTTCCTGTATCCTCTCTTGTTTTTCTACCTATTAATTTTCTCTTACTCTCTCTGTCTTGTTCTTCTGCTACTGGTCCATTCTTCTGCCTTTTTTTCTAGAAAATTCCCCATCGTTTTTCATTGAGAGTTCGCTTTTTTTATGGCTCTTGTTAAGCAGCTAGATGGTAAGTGCAGCACGCTTCCGTATGGCACTGATATTTGCCATCATGCAGTTATATAAAATATAAAAATCCTTTCCTCTCTTTTTTCCCTCTCCCTCTCTTTCTTTATGTTTCTGTATGACATATGTTTTGTTTTATGTTTGTGTGGGGATTGCTTTTGTGGATTTGACGTTTAGAGTTTGATTGTCTTGAGGTGAGCCTGTTTGGTTGACAGGACGTTAAAATCCAATGACTAACTAACTAACTTGTCGTTCGTCTCCTATTCGCCTTCGAGACATATTTACAAATTAATACGCATGCAAGGATGCACGCGGCACACACGCACTCATCCCCACACACACTGACACAAAGAGAGGGGGAGAGAGAGCCTCACAGTTTGGTATTAAGTTCTAATAATGTGAACAATAGAACGCGCCACCAGAGATTTTAATCAGATGTAGATGCAGATGAAATCTCATATATTTGTTTGTTGGTTTGTAGAACACGTTCTCCAACTACGTGCACACGTGGCACTGCTATTGATCATTGTCACGATCTCCGCGTCGTATTGCAGATGCTGGTTTCTAGTGTAAAAACAGACCTGTGCTGTGGGTTTTTGTTTTGCTTTTTTGTTTTTGTTTTTTGTATTGTTACATTTTGTTTTGTTTTTTAAAAGCGAAGAAGCGCCATGGACTCTGTCGATAGTAATGGAATTATATATATATATATATATATATATATATATATATATATATATATATATATATATATATAATTATATATATATATATATATATATATATATATATATATTCATATGAGGAGAAGAAGAAGAAGAAGAAGACCACACATTTGGTTTGTTTTCGGATGTGATTGATAGACAATTCAACTACAAAGATCGTGTTCATCAAATTTCATTTTTGCAATGATTCAGGTCAAAACTCGCGGTTTCAAAACACTCTTCTCCTCCATGAAATCTCTTCAGTCAGTCAGTAGTTTGCGACTGAGGGGCATGCAAATCCTTATCTTCTTGACTGTTTTTTTTCTTCTACTTCTTTCTTTTCGATCGATATTGTGGCATAAACCGATCATAAAGTTGTGTTTGTAGAAGAAATGAGCGATCTTTTACCTGATTTTAGTTTCAACAAGCTGTGCGCGCACGTGTGTGTGTGTGTGCGCGCGAGCGGTCACAGAATATTCACATATATTCTGGTGCGGACAATTACAGCCAGTTAAACTAGACCCGAGTCTGAGCTACCCACTACAAAGACATATATTAATTACTATCACAGGCTGACCATTATACGTCACCAAAGCCTTTGCAAATCTTCAAGTCACAACATAGTCACGAAGAACCCTGCGTTGAAAGACCACCCTTATGAAAGACCACCCCTTTTAGTCTGTCTGTCTGTCTGTCTGTCTGTCTGTCTGTCTGTCTGTCTGTCTGTCTGTCTCTGTCTGTCTCTCTCTCTCTCTCTCTCTCTCTCTCTCTCTCTCTCTCTCTCTCTCTCTCTCTCTCTCTCTCTCTCTCTCTCTCTCTCTCTCTCTCTCTCTCTCTCTCTCTCTTCTTCTTCTTCTTCTTCTTCTTCTTTTGTTTGTAATACTGTTATTTTCGTACCACTCACCACGGGCCACCCCGCTTTTGGACTATGCTGTTTTGGCTTTGAGGAGGGAAGGGTACATCTTACTCACAACTTTCTCTCGAGCTTCAACCTCACAACATTTATTAACTCTCAACTCATTCTAATCCTCACCACTGACAAACATACCGAAGCACCCCCCCCCCCCCCCCCCTCCCCCCCCCCCCCCCCCCGTGTGTGTGTTGGTAGGTTTTGTTTGCTTGTTGTTTTGTTTGTTGTTGTTTGTGTATGTGTTTTCACTTTATGACTACCCAAACAATTAACCAACCCTGCAATTTATTTGCTTCCTCCCCCTCCCCCCCCCCCCCCCCCCCCCTCTCTCTCGCTCGCTCTTTTGCCGCCATCTTTGTGACGCCGCGAGCTCGAGACGAAAACAGCGAAGTGCTGTGTGAGCGTTCGATCGCCATAGACTATCACTGGCCGGAGCTGCCACACAAAAACGTGTTTGTCGCGACAAACATTGTAGTTGTGGCAGCTCCCGCCAATGATAGAACTGGATATAAAAGAATGCTCGCGGTTGTGTTGATGGGCACTAGGGTGATTTTGCGAGACAGCCTTCGCTAAGTTCGTGCTATCATTATTGGTACTGATTCTCGTACTCTCTGACCTGGACAGATTTATGTCTTTATTACAACTCAGACTTTGGATGCGCTTGACGACAATTTGCTTTTTCCAAACGAGCAGGCAAAAGAAGCGAGTATGGCAGTTAGAGGACTTATCTTCGCCGTGTTGATTTCTATCGCGGTACTAGACGAAGTGAGGTCAACAAAGACCAGTTGCGACTGCTTGTCCATGCAAGCTCTGATGACGTTGGTCCAACACCAGACCACAACAATGGAACAGCAGGCGGCAACGATCCAAGCGATGCAGAGCCAGCTGACCAGCCTGCTGACCAGTGTCAATCAACAGTCCAAGGCCATCTCTGACGTCGAAAGTAGCCTGAGAGCGGACCTGAAGGACGTCCACACACGACTTGATAGCAAAGAATCTAGTCAAGGTATTTTGGACCCGTGTCGACGTTTCCTCTTTTTCTTCTTCTCCTTCTTTTTTCCTCCTTCTCCTTCTCTTGCTCCTCCTCCTCCTCTTCCACCTTCCCCTCCTCCTCCTCCTTCTACTTCTTCTTCTTCTCCACCTCATCCTCCTTCTTATCCTTCTTCTTTTCCACTCCTCCTCCTCCGCCTTCTTCTTCTGTTCCTCCTTCGCAGTTCTTCTCTCGCACGCACGCTATACGATCTGACTTCGCAAAAACAAAAAAACAAAAATAATAATAATAATAATAACGTGAAACAGTCATTCGAACTTCGTCTACAATTTTGTTTTGTTGTTCTTTCGACTCCTCGTCAGTGCTGAGCATTGTTATTCCGATTTCTCTAACACCCTGAGCGGCGTGTGCACATGTCCAATACGAATGACAACGGCGGTTTGCACACTTTCGAGCACTGGCGTTTCTTTCCTTCCGTCTATATTGCAGTGGCATTCAGTGCTCGCATGTCAGCCAGGCACGTCAACGTTGGCGCAAACGCCCCTTTCCTCTTTGACGTCGTCATCACCAACATCGGCGGAGCATACAACAACAGATCCGGTGTTTTCGTCGCTCCTCTCGACGGTGTGTACGTCTTCTACTTCATGATGGTCAACGACGGCGCGGCGCCCACCATTCACGCCGCCATTAAAAAGGACGGCACGTCGCTGGCGGTCGGGACCTCGGATGGACTTGGCGCCAGTAACAAGTATGATGACGGGTCGGCCCTAGTGACGACACGGCTGAAAAAGGGCAGCCACGTCTACGTCTCGCGTCGTGACGGAGGTACCCAGGTCTATGGGGACGTTTACACCCACTTCTCTGGCTTCCTCCTTTGGCCCGACGCTTGAGTACTAGAGTGTTTGGGGCTGAAAATCGGTCTTGGCTTTTTGAAACTGAACGAAGACGACTCTCGGACACAACACGCGCGCACGCACACACACACACGCGCGCACGCACGCACACACACACACACACACACACACACACACACACACACACACACACACACACACACACACACACACACACACACACACACACACACACACACACTGACACACACATACGCCAGGCTACAGCACGCACGCCCCACACACCAACACACACACACACACACACACACACACACACACACACACACACACACACACACACACGCGCGCGCGCGCGCGCGCGCGCGCACACATTGCCAATAAAGAACCCGCGCACGCAGCCCTCACATACACAATGTATGTGTGTCTGTGTGGACTATAAATACAATACAGAACATGATCACGTGTTTGTGTCTGTCATTTTAACCTGTTGTGTCAGTTAAGTGTGTGTGGGGGGGGGGGGGGGGGGGGGGGGGAGGGGGGGGTCCGGGATAATGTTTCCCGGAGTGTTGTATGTATGCACTGTAGGCCTACTTGTCCATTGTCACTATTGGTTTTTGTGTTTCAGTGTTTCTTTGTACTCGTGGTATTGCGCAGAAAAGAAGAAAAAAAGGTATAACCCACGACATACGAGATAGTTATCACTGAGGTGCAATTTCATAAGTAGTGCGTGCATGCCTATATCGCGGCTGGTCATACTGGCAATCAGGCTGCTCAGAACATTCGGCATCATATGTAACGGCTGCACGTTATCGTTATTAAAATCTGTGCGTATTGCAAATATTGGTACTCATTGTAAAAACAAATCTGGGGTGTTTTTTTTCTTCTTTTTTTTCTTCTTCTTCTATTACGTGACTGACCAAAAAACGCTGAAAACTGAAGCCGAATCCGATTTTTGGCTCACAATACTAAGCGCAGAGAGCATAGGAATAATGCAAAATCTGACCCTGGTGGAGACCATTATTATGTTTAGTTGCCTTGGTCAGACACGTGTTTCCCTGTCCGAGTCGCCCATCAGTAACCACCGGCACAATGGTGAGTAACTGAGTAAGTGATCATCAGTGGTGCTTTACAGTCCACGGAAACCACAACACGAGAGACTAAGACCGAGAAGACAAGAGCCGGGAGAGACTGATTGAGACAGGAATAAAGTTTCGGTGTGGAAGACAGCTTTCGCGCTGGTTTGAATTAATGGGAAGCATACGAACACCACTGCAACCAAACAACACGAGTTAGTCACAGTTAATAATTGGATTTTAATGTGTTGGGCTTCAGAGCTCGGGAGCTGTGTGAAAGTCGAGGTGGCCGTCCTGGGCTCCCCGTCCCTAATAAAACCTTATGGTTTCTGTGGAATCAGTGACATAACTAGTTACGGTGGATAATCAAAACGCGCTATAAAAAGCCGCGACAGTCACTTATGTCAATAGAATCACATGCGACAAGAGCCGCGCCGCAGTGAGTCTGCTCGAGAGCGGAGAATAGAGCTATATGTACAAGCCGGACCATCATCATCACCATCAGTAACCACCGTTACAGTCGTGACGGTGGCTACAGAGGAGAGACTGAAATGAGTCATCGCCGACGACGCCGACAGCAGCCACAAGATTGACACCAGAGTCGGCCGCAGCAGCAGCACCACCCGGTACACGACTGTGACTTCCACCACCACCACCAACAACAACACCAGAAGCAACAACGGGGCCTGCAATGAAGTGGAGGCTGGGGGATTACGACGAGCCAGGCCAACCCCTCTTCCGTCACTACCGAGAGATTTCTTCAGCCCCGTCGTCTCCATCCATCCAGTCTGGGAGCGTCGCACCACCGTCACATACAGCTGCAGCGTCATTGCGGCGTCAGTTCGGGTACACACCTCGGGTCCGAGACACAAATACTGCCAGTGCTACACACAGTGAACAGACAAACAACACAGCGACCCATCGTGCAGCTGACAGACGATCAGCACGTGCAAGCACAGTGAGTCTCAACAGCCAACACTAGTCGACCAATCAGAGACTCGCCAACTCAGTGACCTCGGCCCCTCTCCCCGCGAGTTGACCGGTAGGCCTAGTTGAGGCAGAAGGCAACACGTGCACGGTCACATTCAATTCGGACAGCGAAGCCCGAGAGGAAGTTGCTGTACGTAGTGAGTGGAGACACGTGTTCACCTGAGGATTCGGGTTCAACCCCTGTGAAAGGAGCATTTGACTATGCCGCCGGTAACCATAGACTATATATGCTTTCATTAAGTGGTGCCGTCGGCATAACCACACGGACAGTGACTGAGACACTTGAGGACGCTGTGGGCTGACACTGTGGCAAGTGTGGAGACCAAGGCGACAGAGACAGAAGTGGGCTGACACTGTGTAAGTGTGGAGACCAAGGCGACACAGACAGAAGTGGGCTGACACTGTGTAAGTGTGGAGACCAAGGCGACACAGACAGAAGTGGGCTGACACTGTGTAAGTGTGGAGACCAAGGCGACAGAGACAGAAGTGGGCTGACACTGTGGCAAGTGTGGAGACCAAGGCGACAGAGACAGAAGTGGACTGACACTGTGGCAAGTGTGGAGACCAAGGCGACAGAGACAGAAGTGGACTGACACTGTGCCAAGTGTGGAGACCAAGGTGACAGAGACAGAAGTGGACTGACACTGGCAAGTGTGGAGACCAAGGTGACAGAGACAGAAGTGGACTGACACTGTGGCATTTAAGTGTGGAGACCAGCGCGACAGAGACAGAAGTGGACTGACACTGTGGCAATTAAGTGTGGAGACCAACGCGACAGAGACAGAAGTAGACTGACACTGTGGCAAGTGTGGAGTCCAACACGACAGAGACAGAAGGTGAAACTGAAACAAGACCCAGCTCTTCTTTTCAAGAGGCCGGCCCGGAGGTGAGTTATACACAGCTAATAGGTAAGAAACAATCGTGAATCCTAAATGCACCGCTCCCTATCTATCTGTCTTCCAATGTGAGCACTGTGTGACCAAACGAAGAAGCGCACGGTGAGTGAAAGTCAACGGTGCAGTGTCACAAAGCCATACTTTTACCGCGCGCGCGAACTGTGACTGAACCGAGTTCACGGAGTCAGTTCACAACTCACTGACACAAAATTGCTAAATGGTAGAGATTGTCAAGCCTAGCGTTTTTGTTTTGTAAAGTATCGGAAAAATGAAATATGCCCGAGTCGAAAACCGAGCAATTTATGAGGACTCTGTAGGCACTGGGCTGGACAAGCTTCACGGTGGCCGCACCAAATTCGCACTTTTCCTGATGGGGCTGTCCGTCGGCAACGTGTGGAGAACAAATACTCCAGGATGGAAGGTACGCAAGTAGCATTTGCATTGATTCAAGTCAAGTCATTGTTACTGTCGTTTTTCATTTGGGGTGTCTCAGCGTGTATATCATTTACTTCTGAATTTTGTGCAGCGTGCTGAGTTCTATTTTATGTTAGAGCTTTGCGCTTTATAACCATTTCGTTATCATGACTATTACTATGATTATGATGGTTATTATTATTAAGCATTTCTTTATTCCATTTAAAGGAAAAGATGTGCCACACATGGATAATAATGATAACAATAATATATAAAAAATTACATGTATAAAAGATTAAGTTTTAAGAGTGCGCAACAACACACAAGCAAGGTTAATACCAGCAGCATTATTAAACAGAATATATATCACTTATGGAAGTGCACTGTAAATTAAAGAGTATCACTCAATATGACTGATGTATAATAGGCACTAGTTTAATTATCACTATCCTAATCCTATCTGACAGGACCTTAAAATCCAGTTACTAACTCATCCTATCCCTGCATGCCCACATTCAGTTCCATGCAATCCCACACCCCTTCCCACACATGCACTCTTTCAAGGCCGAAATGTGACCACATGCAGACAAAACTGTATCCTCTGGAACCTGTGGTGGGTATATACCCATTTTACCTTTGCTCTGTCTTAAGCACTTTCTAGATCTGAGGATGTTGGAGTGATTAAGTTATTAATTGATTCATTGTTTTGGTCTCTTAGTTCCTTAGTTATTGCAAAGATGGTTTAACAGGAAGCCATTCCATGTTTGTACTTGTTTCAGAACCTATTGCTGGAGGCCCAGCTGTCACCTTGTGGAGCCTGTGATCGGACCTTGGCCTCTACTTTGGACATCACAATCACCCAGTTATTTTTTTCATTTTTTCTCACACACACACACACACACACACACACACCACACACACACACACACACACACACACACACACACACACACACAAAGAGTCCACACACACACACACACAAAGATACACACACAACAATACACACAACACACACACACACAACACACACACACACACACACACACACACACACACACACAAAGAGCACACACACACACACACACACACACACACACACACACACACACACACACACACACACACACACACACACACACACACACACACACACACACACACTTTATAGTTTTCATGGCTTTCTTTTCTTTTTAAGAAGAAATTCCATACAGAAAGACGCCAGCATGAGATGTGTAAGAGAATTTAAAACCTTTTTATCTATTTTTTTATTTTATTTTTATTTATTTATTTCTTTTTTGATAAGCACTTGGTATGGTAAGCACATCCATGAGATCTGTAAGAGAAACTCCCCAGATAAAAATAAATAAAAATAAAGCATGGTATGTGTAAGAAAAACTCTCCAGATAAAAATGAAGCCAGCACGGTATGTGTAAGAGAAACTCCCCATAGAAAAATGAAGCCAGCACGGGATGTGTAAGAGAAACTCCCTAGACAAATATGAAGCCAGCACGAGATGTGTAAGAGAACCTCCGCCGATAAAAAAAGAAACCAGCACGGGATGTGTAAGAGAAACACCCCAAATAAAATAAAAAGAAACAAGCATGAGATGTGTAAGAGGAAGTCCCCAGATAAAAAATAAAATAAAACAGCACTGGATGTGTAAGAGAAACTCCATAAAGCCAGCCAGATAAAAATGAAGCCAGCAGGGGGTGTGTAAGAGACACTTCCCAGATAAAAATGAAGCCAGCACGGGATGTGTAAGAGAAACTCCCCAGACAAAAATTAAGCCAGCACGAGATGTGTAAGAGAAGCTGTAAGTAAAACCAGCATGGGATGAGTAAGAGAAACTCCCCAGATAAAAAATAAAACAAGAAGAAGCCAGCACGGAATGTGTAAGAGAAACTCTTTGCATAAAATTGAAGACAGAACGAGATGTGTATGAGAAACTCCCCAGATAAAAATGAGGCCAGCACGGGATGTGTAAGAGAAACTCCCTAGATAAAAATGAACCCAGCACGGGATGTGTAAGAGAAACTCCCAAGATAAAAATGAAGCCAGCATGCGATGTGTAAGAGAAACTCCCCAGATAAAAAATAGAGCCAGCAGGGGATGTTTAAGAGAAACTCCCCACCTTAAAAGAGAGAGAGAGAGAGAGAGAGAGAGAGAGAGAGAGAGAGGCCAGCATGGGATGTGTAAGATAAACTCCACACATAAAAATAAAGCCAGCACGGGATGTGTGAGGGAAACTCCCTAGATATAAAAAAGAAGAAAGAAGCCAGGACAGGATGTGTAAGAGAAACTCCACACATAAAAAAGAAGCCAGCATAGAATGTGTAAAGAAACTCCCGATATCGAGACATGTCAAACGAGTTACTTTTGAAGAGATGTGTCAGTTCCGGTTCTCAGTCTCTGTGTTTCGTTTGTTTTTGTTTTGTTTTGTAGGGCTTTTTTCTAAGGCTGTCTTTGATGCAAATTTTGGCTTTAGCTGTTTTGTCTTTTTGTCGCTTTGAGGGTTCCTTTCTCTTCTGAGCGCTTTTGTGGGCGGTTGT
>JABMCL010001712.1:0-30000 GCA_018857735.1 Alviniconcha marisindica
ACATTGAAACTGACGACAGAAAAGAAAAGAAAAACGATGATAAATGAATAATTATCCATTCACGGTTTGTGGAATGCCTGGAGTGTCTTGAAAAATGTCATTCTTTACATTATTATTATTATTATTATTATTATTATTAACTTGAAAAGAAGCCGAAACTTTTTCGTAAAACACTCAACGGGTATTTATTCCACAAACCGTAACGGGATATGTACGATGTTTTCATTTATTAAAGTCTAGCTTTGAAAAGGGGCTTTTTACCCTGAAAATTTGCACACATTAAATTTTTTTTCACTTCCTGATGAAATTAGCGGGGTTTTGGTTTGTTGTTTTG
Source organism: Alviniconcha marisindica (assembly GCA_018857735.1). Lineage (NCBI taxonomy): Eukaryota > Metazoa > Mollusca > Gastropoda > Provannidae > Alviniconcha > Alviniconcha marisindica. The sequence continues at coordinate 335 of JABMCL010001712.1, forward strand.
CTCTCTCTCTCTCTCTCTCTCGTTCTCTTACTACTCTCTCTCTCTCTTCTCTCTCTCTCAGATGTGTGTGTGTGGTGTGTGTGTGTGTGTGTGTGTGTGTGTGTGTGGTGTGTGTGTGTGTGTGTGTGTGTGTGTGTGTGTGTGTGTGTGTGTGTGTCGTGTGCGTGTGTTGAAATTTGGTTTCAGAACGCTAGCAGTCTACCTTGTGTCAGAGGTATTTTTCAGAAATGTGAAAAGCCAGCCGTTGCCTCAGTCGGAAATTTGAATACTACTGCCGAATTTAACCCCCCCCCCCCCCTCCGCGCATAGGTTTGAACTACTAAACAATGATACTCTATGTAGGGAAGGGAGTGTCAGAAATTTGAAAAGCCAGCGTTGTATCCGGCAGTCCTCACTGTTATCACCCTGCTGACACAACTATTAATTTATTAGACTCGGATGTCACAGTGGGGACTGCTAACGGTAACTCTTTTTTTTTTTTCTTTTTTCTTTGATGGAAGTACAGTATTCCCGAGTGAGTCTGAGCTAAATAAGACTAGCCTGCATTTTTGGTAGTAGTAGTAGTAGTAGTAGTAGTAGTAGTAGTAGCAGTAGTAGTAGTAGTAGTATGTAGTGTAGTTGTGTTGTTGTTGTTGTTGTTGTTGCTGCTGCTGCTGCTGCTGCTGCTGTTGCTGCTGCTGATCGCTTTTATATAGCTACAGGGCCTCGATGTAAGACAGCATGCATATTGAGATTCATGAAAACGAAGCACTGTCAGTCTGGTGGCTTCACAATCAATCTTCTTCTTTCAGTAAAATTCATCCTCATCTGTTTGAGGATTCTCGCATGGGGGTAAGCAAGGAAGACTGAGGGCGAGAGTTTTTGCTGGTCTGACTATGAGAACCAAACACATAAAAGGTTAAAAAGAATGCTATTTATTCGGATAGAACACAACATGCGAATCCCCCCTCCCCCCCCTCCCCCTCCCCCCCCAGCCTCCCCCCCCACCCCCCACCCCAATAAAGAGTTCTTATTAACCTTTTTTTATGTTTTTGGATCTTGTCTTAGAGCGCTAGCACTGTAGCAGTCATTCTTGTTTCAGATTTCATATGGTTTTCCCAAGACTTCGCTGCGTGCAGAATATTAGTCACGTGCGAAGTCGACGTTTACGGCAACAATGTTCCAAATCACGTATTGTGTTTTGCGCGTCATTAGAATGACGTGGGAAAATTTAATGTCTGTCTTCACCGTCACGATGGAAAATTTCGCCGTTTAGTGCCAAGGAAACCCTTTTATTCATGGCGTGAGAGTTCCATCGAATCTCAAAGCAAAACATGTGACAGCAGATGAGCAGGGCAAGTAGTATTAAATTGCATTAATCCACTTGTTATCGTCATCGCTGAATATTTGGCTTTTTCCCCCCTCCATAGGTTTGAACTACCAAAACGATGATACTCCCTGTAGGACCGTGTTCCTTCGGCTACCCGCTCTTACCCCACTCGTATTCCAATAGTAAGCCTATACGCCCCGTTTTATACAGGTAAAAAGCTAATTGCCTCTCGAACAGAGAATGATAATAGTTCATGCACAGAAACAACAAAAATACGCTGCCGATATACGCTGCTTCTCGACTGAGAAACTGTGAGATACTGGAATAACTTGAGCTGGATGAATCCAGTCTCTGCCGAATCTACCGAGGAATTTAAAGACCTCCTCTCGACTCATGACCCAAACTGTGAAGAGAGAACAGACTGTTTTTAGTCCTTTTTTTACATTTCACTTTTTTTAAACTGGGGGCTGGAAGGGGGGGGGGGGGGGGGCTGGATGAGAACGGGGGGGGGGGGGGGGGGGGGGGGGGGGAGGCCGTAATGATGCACCCAATAGGCTCTTTATGAAGGGATTTGGACTCTTGATGCTGAGTTATGGGGAGGAAATGGGGGGGGGGGGGGGGAATGGGGGGGGGGGGAGGGGGGGGGGGGGGGGGGATGGGGGGGGGGGGGAGGGGGGAAAGGGGGAGTAGACAAAACAATTTGTAAAACGATGACGGTGGCAGGGACTTCCTGAAGCTTAAGGAGGGGAACAACAATGATGACGATGATACTGATGTTGACCATAACGACAGCAATGACGATGATAGTAACGACGACGACGACGACAACGACAACGACGACGATGATAATAACAATAATGTACATTTATCATGCGCTCATCAACGCCCTGAGCGCTCCGATGAGCCCATGATGATGAAAGAAGAGGAAGAAGATCATGGTGATGGTGGCGATAGCGACGGTGGTGGTGTCGGTGGCGATAGCGATGGTGGTGGTGTCGGTGGCGATAGCGATGGTGGTGGTGTCGGTGGCGATAGCGATGGTGGTGGTGACGGTGGCGATAGCGATGGTGGTGGTGACGGTGGCGATAGCGACGGTGGTGGTGTCGGTGGCGATAGCGACGGTGGTGGTGACGGTGGCGATAGCGATGGTGGTGGTGACGGTGGCGATACTGGCGATGGTGGTGGTGTCGGTGGCGGCAGCGGGTGATGGTGGTGGTACGTGCAGACCGTTGCTGACCTCCTGGCCCCTGCTTCCTTCAGGTGTTGCAGATCAATGGAGGGGTCGGCATCCTTGGTGTCCACATAGTCTTCGTCCTCCTCCAGCTGCACCTGCCACCCGCCACAGCCACCCCGAAAGATGTTATTGACGAAGGTGCGCCAACCTTGGTTTACTCCGTGGTCCCACAGTGGATGGCGTGGGGGTTGGCGGAGGGGGTGGGGGAGGGGGGGGGTGGGGGGGGGGGGCGTCGAGGGGGCTGGTGGTGGATGGTCGTGGTGGTGGTGGTGGTAGTAGGGGTTGGGGTGGGGGTGTGGAGGGGGTCACACTCCAAGCCTTGCTTTCTGGCACCTTCCTCCAAGGAAGGATGTCGTAAACCATTGCTTGGAGGGGGGTGGGGTTGGAACTGGCAAGAGGAGATGAGAGGGTGTGGGGATGGGGGTGGAGGGAAGCAGCGGGGGTGGTGAGTGGTGATGGGGTTGGGGGGTGGGGGTGGCTGCATGGTATGGGCGACACGCGCCTGTATGTGTATGCATCAGTGTAAGCACGCGTGCTTGCATCCGAATGTAAAGGGTGTGTGTGTGTGTGTGTGTGTGTGTGTGTGTGTGTGTGTGTGTGTGTGTGTGTGTGTGTGTGTGTGTGTGTGTGTGTGTGTGTGTGTGTGAGTCGAGTGTGTGTGTGTGTGTTTGTGTGTGTGTGTGTGTGTGCGTGTGTGCGTGCTGTGCGTGTGCGTGCGTGCGTGCGTGTGTGTGAGTGTGCGTGTGTGCGTGCGTGCATGCGTGCGTGCGTGTATATGCGTGCGTGCGCGGACGGGCCTTGTGTTTATTCTCCACTCATAATACAAAATGACAAATTTCCAACCTAAATCACTATGAGTGTTCTCATTTGTCTCCCTGGGGCATGCAGAGAGCAAGTCGCTGTGGCACCAGCTGGCCGAGTCCATGTTGCTGGTCGATGACAACGACCGCGACCGCTTCTTGGACTACTGTCTCAAGCGGCGCATCATGTGTGACAAAAGCCACTTCCAGGGACCCAAGGCCAGGTTCCGCTGGGTGTCCGGCATTCTTCCGGCCAGCAAGGTGGGCTTGCTTGCATGAAGCGGGTTTAGCCTTCACGCGGCAATAATTAACTCACGAGTTGCCGTGTGCTTTAAGCGGCCCGTCTTTTATGCGGGCTGCTCGCATGTCGGTGTCATCTTTTATTTATTTATTTATTTGTCAGTGACGTAACTGATCTGTCATATATAAATACAAAGCAAAACAACAAGAACAACATCAAACAAAACAAGAGCACTCACACACACACACACACACACACACACACACACACACACACACACACACACACTGACACGCACACACACACACGCACGCACGCACGCACACTCAGTGACACGCACGCGCGTGCGCAAAGAGAGAGAGAGAGAGAGAGAGAGAGAGAGAGAGAGAGAGAGAGAGAGGAGAGAGAGAGAGAGAGAGAGAGAGAGAGAGAGAGAGAGAGAGAGAGCAACAAGCCGGCAACCAGTCGCCCACCCAGCCACCCGGCACCGCCTCGCTCAGTTAACTGCGTGCACACATGTCCACAGGAGAGATTCTGGCACTCCTACGCCTGCGCCTACAACCGCGACGTCAAGCAGTGTCCCGTGGACGGCGGATGGAGCTCGTGGAGCCCGTGGAACAGATGCACCGCCACCTGCGACGCCCCGGGCAACCAGACCCGCACGCGCACCTGCAGCAACCCGGTGCCAGTGAGGGGAGGGGTGAGATGTCAGGGCAGCACGATGCGGGCCAGACCCTGCTTGGGTTCCTGCGCTGATCCAACCAGTGAGTGGGCGCGTGATACCATACACAAACTCCAAGCACTGGTTTACGTGACATCCTTCCTTCAACCACTGCCGTATTTAGTTACGCCATAGGGTCCAAAAAAATGTCAGCTAACGAGCGTTTTTTTTTGTTGGTGCTCAAACAGTAGTAAGTTTGTTACAAACAACTCAAATAAAACAAGGCGTGTCATTTATAGTGCCCTTATATGTCATTATGATCAGTAAAGGGAGGGGAGAGATGTCAGGGCGACATGATGCGGGCCAGACCATGTTTGACTTCCTGCGCTGATCCAACCAGTGAATGTGTTGCGCGGTGTAGTCCATCGACCTGTTCCCTGAGGGAAGATTTACACGGTGTCCTTATATGTCATTATTATCAGTGAGGGGGAGGGGAGATGTCAGGGCGACATGATGCGGGCCAGACCATGTTTGACTTCCTGCGCTGACCTAACCAGTGAGTGTCAGTGGTGCGCGGTGTAGTCCATCGACCTGTTCCCTGAGGGCGATATTACACGGTGTCCTTATATGTCATTATTATCAGTGAGGGGGAGGGGTAGGGAGGGGGAGGGAGAGTGTCAGGGCAGCACGATGCTGGGCCAGACCTGTTTGACTTCCTGCGCTGACCAACCAGTGAGTGTGTTGCGTGGTGTCCGACATCGACCTGTTCCCTGAGGGCAGATATACACGGTGTCCTTATATGTCATTATTATCAGTGAGGGGGAGGGGAGATGTCAGGGCGACATGATGCGGGCCAGACCATGTTTGACTTCCTGCGCTGACCTAACCAGTGAGTGTGTTGCGCGGTGTGTCCATCGACCTGTTCCCTGAGGGCAGATATACACGGTGTCCTTATATGTCATTATTATCAGTGAGGGGGAGGGGAGAGATGTCAGGGCGACATGATGCGGGCCAGACCATGTTTGACTTCCTGCGCTGACCTAACCAGTGAGTGTCAGTGGTGCGTGGTGTAGTCCATCGCCCTGTTCCCTGCAGCCAGTGGGCGCGTGATACCATTACACGGTGTCCTTATAAGATATGTCATTATTATCAGTGATGGGAGGGGAGAGATGTCAGGGCAGCACGATGTGGGCCAGACCTTGTTTGACTTCCTGCACTGACCTAACCAGTGAGTGTGTTGCGTGGTGTCCTACATCGACCTGTTCCCTGAGGGCAGATATACACGGTGTCCTTATATGTCATTATTATCAGTGAGGGGGAGGGGAGAGATGTCAGGGCGACATGATGCGGGCCAGACCTGTTTGACTTCCTGCGCTGATCCAACCAGTGAGTGTGTTGCGCGGTGTAGTCCATCGACCTGTTCCCTGAGGGAAGATATACACGGTGTCCTTATATGTCATTATTATCAGTGAGGGGGAGGGGAGAGATGTCAGGGCGACATGATGCGGGCCAGACCATGTTTGACTTCCTGCGCTGACCTAACCAGTGAGTGTCAGTGGTGCGCGGTGTAGTCCATCGACCTGTTCCCTGAGGGCAGATATACACGGCGTCCTTATATGTCATTATTATCAGTGAGGGGAGGGTATGAGCGGTGGGGGTGGGGGGGGGGGGGGGGGGGGAGGGGAGAGATGTCAGGGCAGCACGATGCGGGCCAGACCATGTTTGACTTCCTGCGCTAATCCAACCAGTGAATGTGTTGCCTGGTTTTGTCCATCTCTCTCTCTCTTTCAAGAAACAGACAGACAGACAGACACACAGACACACAGACACACACACACACGCACGCACGCACGCACGCACGCACGCACGCACGCACGCACACACACACACACACACACACACACACACACACACACACACACACATATATACGAAAAAATCTAACCGGCTTACGTATTTTAGCAGTATAGTTATGTAGAATAGTGTTAACGCCTAATATTCCTAAAAAGAACATATTCTGAAGGGGGAAAGTATCATGATGAACCCTGTTTTCCTCTTCTTTTGTTTTCATGCTGCAGAGGAGGGCGGGTTGGCGGAGGCGATGTCGTTCCTGAAACAGGTGCACGAGGCATACCCTCACCTCATGCACGAATGCTATAATGCACACTGCACCTATGGCGTTGTCAAGCGAGTCGTCGTAGAGAAACAAGTCAGGGTGTGTGGGTTAGGTAGACATATTTGCCTTGCCTCAAGACACTAGGCACTCTGCTACTCTCTGTTCCTTCAGAAAAGAAAACAACAACAACAAAACAAACAACAACAAAACGAAAACAAATTCAAGACATTCCTCTTCTCCAAATATTCACCTAACCAGCTCTGGCATTCACCCCTGTCAGTCTATAGATTTTTTCGTGTGTGGGTGGGGGTGGGGGGGGGGGGGGGCGTCCGTGCGTTCGTGTGTGCGTTCGTGCTTGCGGGCGTGCGGGCGTGCCTTGTGTGTGTGTGTGTGTGTGTGTGTGTGTGTGTGTGTGTGTGTGTGTGTGTGTGTGTGTGTGTGTGTGTGTGTGTGTTGCATAATTCTAGTAATTTCTGTTTGAACCAGTGTTGGTGTGTACACTGTCGTCTACTAAACTGATAACAATCCTTACTTATCTCGATGCACATGCGTGTTCTATTATGTTTGTCTTGTTCAGTGCTTTGAGCAGCAAAGTAGGCGCTTTAAAAACTTTCTTATTTATTGCATCGTTTATCTGGTCACGGGAGAGAAAAATAGCAGGAAGAGAGGATAGGAAATGTCACTCTACCTGTCTGTCGCTTGTGCGCGAGTGGATAGCAAATTGCTATCTTGTGCTCATGGTGTTGACCAGCGAGTTTGTGTATGAAAACACACACACACACACACACACACACACACACACACACACACACACACACACACACACACACAAACAACAACAACAACAACAACAACAACAAAAAAACAAACCACAAAAACACAACACAACACACACACACACACACACACACACACACACACACCACACACACACACACACACACAACACAAACAACAACAACAACAACAAACAAAAACAAAAACAAACCACAAACACACACACACACACACACACACACACACACACACACACACACACACACACACACACACACACACACACACACACACAAACAAACCAACCAACCAAAAACAAAAGAACCAAAACCTACAACAACAACAAAACGTGTCTGAATAAATGTACCCCCAAAGCTAAACACACGACATACATGGCAACGCATTTAGTACATTTAGTACATTAGTACATTTCGTTGTACTAAAAAAAAAACTAATCTTGGCAAGTGGGCAGGAAATTCCAGCCTGTCCTCACGGTGTCGGCCTATCTAGAGTTTTATCGTAAGGAAACACACGTGAGTGGACAGGCAGAATCACACTACACCTATTGTGAGTTGAATCAATTTTAACTCGCCGATGAGAAAGATACGTCTGGGTGAGTCGACAGGAAAATTCCAACCTGTCCTTGGACGTTATCTCGAGATTTAGTGTAGAGGAAAACGCACACTTGAGTCACCTCTTGGATTTTAATGACTGCGTAGATAGACAAAACCACACGGCACTTATAACATCGTCAAGCCATCGGAGAGATGGGCTAGGTTATCTTAGTTTGAATAAGGGATGGGCGCATTCACACAACACCTATTCTTAACTTTCTAATCCTAGGCAATAAGATGTTCACACAATACCCGTGACGTTGTCAGTTTACATTAACTTTGTAACTGTATTCGAAGTTCTTCTCACACACACACACACACACACACACACACACAACACACACACACACCACACACACGCACACACACACGCCTACACACACACGCACACGCACACGCACACACACCCACACCCACACCCACTCACATTCAGATAAGGTTGTCATTGTGCCTGTGAAATAACCACTCTGTTTCTTTTCAGGCAAAGTACTGGGCTAGTCTGAGCTGTGTAAAATACGGTGGTGCCTGTCCAGGTAGGATATAAAAATACCCGCGATTGAACATGCCCCCCCCCCCCCCCCCCACCCCCCCCCACCTCCCCCCCCCCCCCCCCCCCCCCCCCCCCCCCCCCCCCCTCCTTCCAACTCCGACTCCCCGAGCTAGTAACAATCAAACAACCAGCCCCTGCCACCATTATCCAACAAACCAAACATGCACTAAAGCAATTCACTTTACCTCGTGGATTTTGAACACGTCTACGTCACAACTACCGGATGGACTGTTCCAAACATCATCTGGGACAGTGCAGAGTACACACTGGCAGAGCGAGCGGCTTTACTTTTCAGCCATTCAGTCACTGACTGGCGAATGTTTTGCAGAGCGTGTTTAAATCCGCTCTGTCTTGCAGATCTGCGGCTCTTTGTGCTCTGGCTGTATATGACGCTGGACTGAATGCCTACCCCTTTGAGGAAGACGAAAGCATGCCAGATCTGCAGCAGACTCGTGTGCCTCGTGTGCCTCTGGTGGCGCACGTTAAAGATCCCGAGGCTTTTGAAAATCGAGAACGATTCGAGCCTAGTATTTTTGGAACTGTGTCGGCAACATTATGGCAACAACAGTCGCAATAGGCTGTGCTGGAGAACCCTTTCCTCTCCTCCTTCTCACATTGCGGGGAAGTCGAGATGTTAAGAAACTTGGTAGAACACCAGGTGTATGCAGCACATCGCGTTTGGTCTCTTCTGGGGGTTGGGGAGGGGAATGAAACCACACACACACACACCACACACGCACACACACACGCACGCGATCACACACACACACACCACACCATACCACCCCACACTCAGGAAGAACACACAAAGACACACACACACACACACACACACACACACACCACCACCACCACCACCACCACCACCACACCACACCACACCACACCAACACCACCAAACCACCCACACAAGAAACACACACCACACACACACCACCACCACACCACACCACCCCATACCATCCCACACAAGAAGAACACACACCCCACACCCCCACCCCACCCACCCCCCATACCATCCCCACAAAAAAACACCCCCCAAAAACACACACCACCCCCCCACACACCACACACACACACACACACACACCACCACCACCACCACCACCACCGCATCACACACAAGAACACGAATACACACACACCACACCACACCACACCACTCCACACACAAGAGGAACACAGACGCACATACTACACAAGAAGGAGAATGACAAGAACACTGGTATTTTTCTCCTCCCCCTTGCAGTGGACGGGCAGTGGGGGGAGTGGAGCAGCTGGAGCCGGTGCTCCTTGAGGTGCGGCACAGGCTCTCGTACACGAGCCCGCACGTGCGACTCGCCCATGCCCGCCTTCGGAGGTCACCCGTGCAGAGGAGAATTCCACGAGCAGAGGAGCTGCATTAGGCGTGACTGTGGACCGATGAGTAAGTCGCCTCGCCTTCGTTCCGCCTTGTCTGGAACGATCTTGTGTCAACCGCTCTGGCGCATTGTGCTCCTAGATCTTGCTAGGGATCATGCGCCATAGAAATGTCCATTGTTATTATTATTATTATTATTATTATCTTTGTTCAGTGTCATGGGGCGTTTCTTCTTCCACGTTGCTTTACGTCCACGGAAGCCACATACGGCTTATTAGGGACGGGCCATGGGTCTGGAAACTTGTATGGATAAATAACCGTCATGGCTGAGTGGGAGGTAAAAGCCAGTGATCTATACCGGAGACATCGAGAAGAGCGCATCGCTAATAAGCGCGCGTGTGTAACAGCGCATTTCGCATGCTAATAAGAGCGCGTGTTCATGCCAAAAAGAGCGCACGTAAATGCGTGTTTTTTTGTGCTAATATATTTGTATGTATGTCTACTTCTAACGCAGTTTTCCCGTGACTCGGTACAGGTACGGAGACCTTCACGGAGTGGACCAAGTGGACGCCGTGCAGCGTGAAGTGTGGCAGCTACGGGGTTCAAACCTCCACCAGGGTCTGCCTCCGTCACATGGGCTGTGACCTCAACGGCGTGATGACTCCTTACGTCAACCGCTCCAGACCGTGCTACCCTGGCGACTGTCCCAGTCAGTGTCCGCCGGGTGATTCTGGTCTTTTGTCTGGTCTGGTAGTGCGTCGTTTTTCCCTTTGATCGGGCTAGTTTTTGTTTGTTTGTTGTTGTAGTTTTCTTTTTATAAATTCGCCCTGATATAACCGTACTGGTTGACTGGGCGTAAAACACCAAGTTACTTACTTTTTAAAAAATGTAGATTGTATTGCTGCTTGATTTAGAGAGTCTATCTATCAATCTATAGATTGTCTTACTGTTTGATTTAGAGAGTGTATAATATTATAAACTAAATTTCTGGCCTGCTGTGGGACGCCCCATGCTGTATTTGTAGCGTGCATCTGATTTGGGTATAGTTTCAGATTGGAGAGGAGGTTTAAGTATGTATCGATTTAGGCCGGTGTTTGATCATCCTCGGGTGATCTTGTGCGACTGACAGTACGTTAAAAACTGACTAGCTAACTAACCAACCAGCAAATCAATGGACTAACGAACGAACGATCGAAATTAAGTATCTAACTCTGTTTTCTTTGCATTCTTCTATGTTGACATGAGCCTGTCAATAGACTTCTGTCTTGATTGCTTTTCTCTATGCTGTTGTTTACCTTACCTTGCTTCTTTTTCTTAACCCCTTCACTGCCACAGCCTGGTCAAGAATGGTTCTGCCTCAAATGTTCATTCCCGTGATTCGGATGAAGGTCGTGGTCTTCGGAAGATCCTCCATGTTGCCCACAGCTGTTCTTGCAGCGTAACTTCATGTGGGAAGGTGGCAGCGTTGTTGTTTCTCTTTTAAGTGTGGAACATGCTACGGGGACTTTGGTGTTGTCAGGCATGGGCTGTCCTCAGTGTGACTGTGCCAGCCGTAGTCAGCACATGTGTTGGAGCAGGCGGCCGTCTCCAGTCTCCAGACGGAAGTTGATGGTCTGTTGCTGCCACTCAGGAATACACGAGTAGGCCTATGCCGTTTCCAATCTCACGACAAGCGCTTCCCTCGTGTAGCTTCTTCTTTCATGGCGCTTTACGTCCACGGAAATCATATGGCTTATTAGGGACGAGGGAAGACTGGGATCAGGAATGGGAGCCCAGGCACACCTCCCTGTTCACACAGTTCCTGAGCTCCGAATTCGTGTAGCAAGTAAGCGGTTGATTTTAAAACTACGCCAACCCAGTAGGTCACCCCCGGGCGATCCCCTTGTGCAGCTGCCGGCGGCTGGTCGCAGTGGACCGACTGGACGGCGTGTTCGGCAGCGTGCGGGGCGGGGAGACAGAGCAGACTGCGCCTCTGTGACTCGCCCTTTCCCACAGGGGGGCTCTCCTGCATGGGCGTTCCGCAGGAATTCCGCCTCTGCAAAGGAGACGTCTGTGCTGGGCAACCCAAACCACCAGGTACACTCAGACAGCAAAACACAACACACACGCACACGCGCGCGCGCGCGCACACACACACACACACACACACACACACACACACACACACACACACACACACAGGGACCCGACCCCCCAAAAAACAACAACACAAAAACAAAAATTCAACAACAAAAACAGACAAAAAACACACCCAAAACAACAACAAACCAACATTTGTACCTTCAACACACGGTGTGATTCTGTTGTGTGTCCCAGCTCATGCGACTGTTACGGTTAACTGTACAAACTCTTTGGAGGAGATTCGTGCATAGAACTCAACAACAACAACAACAACAACAAAAGTAACAGCATCATATATTCATTGCAAATATCATCAGCCTTAATATTACCACGACATGCTCAACACTTATCCTTTTGTTTGCACCCGTACTAACAACATTCCTATTACAAATTCTCCCTATTTTCATAAATGATAACAAAATAACTAACCATAAAGACATAAATGGATCAGTTGATTTGAACACAGACGTACACGAACTTGACAATAGACGATCTTCGGAAACTCAGGGGACTGCACTCGGTAAGTGCCTACAGGCATGGCCTGTATATATATATATATAATTATTATCATATATAGCATATATATATATATATATCAGTCCATGCCTGGGGTGTAGCGCAGAGTAGGCACGCTTTTGTTGGGGGTACAGTGAGCACGTGGGCAAGATGACGGATACCCGTAAACAAAGGCAGAAAAGGCATCAGAAATGCCGATCAAGCGCTCACTGTTCGTGGGGTACATGCAGATCGGATAGTAGGTTCCCCCAGCTGGTAGTCTAGTATAAATTATAATAGGTCCATGCCTGAAGATCTAAAACTGTCGCAGATCGGCTCTTCTCAGCTGCCGCCTCCATTCAGGGGACTTCACTCTCCCGGAGTAAGCAAAACACGGTCAAATTATCTTTGCCTGTTATTTCCGGAAATCGTCTATTAGCGCGAGGGTAACAAAGCAATAGCGACGATGACGAAGCACGCGACGGTACCCAACAACACCACCGAGAGCAACAACGATTAAAACAACCACCGACACCAGTCCAACCGGTGCTGCAGAAAACACGGGTTACATCCGAAGAGCGAGAGACCGAAACGAAGACGTGTTGATCGGCAAGAGCGACGAGTTCCTCCTGGGGCCCATCAACCCCACCCTGGAGGCTCTGTACACGCCCTGGATGCCCTGGTCCAAGTGCTCGGCGTCCTGCGGTGAAGGCATTCGCCGGAGGAACCGCTGGTGCTCCGCGCAGAGTACGCCCATGCCGCCCTGTGAAGGGGAAGTCCGCCAGATCCAGTTCTGCAACGTCTTCGTCTGTCCAGGCAAGTCTCTCGTGGCGTACGCGACTGCTTGTGCTCGGTGGTGGTGCTGCGGTTTGATCTTTTAGTTGCTTGTTTGCTGTTGTTGTTTTTCGTCAGATATGTCCCTCTGTGGTTGACTGGGCTCAAAGCACTAACGATGATGATGAAGTGATGCTTAATGTCCTCAGATGTCAGTTGACATATTAGGGACAAGTTGTGACCAATGCCGAAGCACGGTTCAATAATTCTTTACGTCCACAAAAACCAGAAGGCTCGTTAGGACGGACAGCTCAGGACGGCCACCTCGACTCTCACACAGCTCCTGAACTATGAAAAGCACTAACTAACTAACTAACCCTAATATAACCGTCCTGGCTAAGTGGGCGTAAAAACACACACCAACAAGTGACCTATTTGTGTTTTTTGTTTGTTTGTTTGTTTGCTGAGGCGATTGGGCAAATTCGGCACTAGGGTTTGCCGTTGTTTGTAGTGTTCCCCAGCTAAATACTCTGTGGGTCACCCTGTATATGCAATGTGTTGTGACACAGCCCAAACCAAGGCGCAATAATCTTTGTGTGTGTCGTTCCGTAGCCTCAAGCGTTCTTGCTGGTGTCCACGTGTTGCGACACAGCCCAAGCCAATGCGTAATACACGTCCCGTAGCATCGGTATTCTTGCTGATGTCAGTGTGTTGCGACACAGTCCAAGCCAAGGTGTAATAATCTTTGTGTGTGCCGTACGTTCCATGTCCTCGGTGTTCTTGCTGCTGTCAACGCGTTGCGACACAGCCCAAGCCAAGGTGTAATAATCTGTGTGTATGTCTTTCCGTGTCCTCGGTGTTCCGGCTGGTGTCAACACATTGCAACACAGCCCAAGCCAAAGCGCAATAACCTTGTGTATATCGTTCCGTGTCCTCGGTGTTCCGGCTGCTGTCAACACATTGCGACACAGCCCAAGCCAAGGTGTAATAATCTGTGTGTGTCGTTCCGTGTTCTTGGTGTTCCGGCTGGTGTCAATACTTTGCGACACAGCCCAAGCCAAGGTGTAATAATCTGTGTGTATGTCGTTCCGTGTCCTCGGTGTTCCGGCTGGTGTCAACACGTTGCGACACAGCCCAAGCCAAGGCCAGATAACCATGTGTATGTCGTTCCGTGTCCTCGGTGTTCCGGCTGGTGTCAATACGTTGCGACACAGCCCAAGCCAGGCCAAATAACCTTGTGTATGTCGTTCCGTGTCCTCGTGTTCTGGCTGCTGTCAACACTTGCGACACAGCCAAGCCAAGGTGTAATAACTTGTGTGTCGTTCCGTGTTCTTGGTGTTCCGGCTGCTGTCAACACATTGCGACACTGCCCAAGCCAAGGTGTAATAATCTGTGTGTGTCGTTCCGTGTTCTTGGTGTTCCGGCTGCTGTCAATACTTTGCGACACAGCTCAAGCCAAGGTGTAATAATCTGTGTGTGTCTTTCCATGTCCTCGGTGTTCCGGCTGGTGTCAACACGTTGCGACACAGCCAAGGCCAAATAACCATGCGTATGTCGTTCCGTGTCCTCGGTGTTCCGGCTGGTGTCAATACGTTGCGACACAGCCCAAGGCCAGGCCAATAACCTTGTGTATTCGTTCCGTGTCCTCGATGTTCTGGCTGCTGTCAACACATTGCGACACAGCCCAAGCCAAGGTGTAATAATCTTGTGTGTCGTTCCGTGTTCTGGTGTTCCGGCTGCTGTCAACACTTGCGACACAGCCAAGCCAAGGTGTAATAATCTGTGTGTGTCGTTCCGTGTTCTTGGTGTTCCGGCTGGTGTCAATACTTTGCGACACAGCCCAAGCCAAGGTGTAATAATCTGTGTGTATGTCGTTCCGTGTCCTCGGTGTTCCGGCTGGTGTCAACACGTTGCGACACAGCCCAAGCCAAGGCAATAACCTGGTATGTCGTTCCGTGTCTCGGTGTTCCGGCTGGTGTCAATACGTTGCGACACAGCCCAAGGCCAGGCCAATAACCTTGTGTATGTCGTTCCGTGTCCTCGGTGTTCTGGCTGCTGTCAAACTGCGACACAGCTCAAGCCAAGGTGTAATAATCTGTGTGTGTCGTTCCGTGTTCTTGGTGTTCCGGCTGGTGTCAATACTTTGCGACACAGCTCAAGCCAAGGTGTAATAATCTGTGTGTGTCTTTCCATGTCCTCGGTGTTCCGGCTGGTGTCAGTACGTTGCGACACAGCCCAAGGCAAGGCCCAATAACCATGTGTATATCGTTCCGTGTCCTCGGTGTTCCGGCTGCTGTCAGTACGTTGCGACACTGCCCAAGCCAAGGCCCAATAACCATGTGCATATCGTTCCGTGTCCTCGGTGTTCTTGCTGCTGTCAGTACGTTGCGACACTGCCCAAGCCAAGGTGTAATAATATGTGTGTGTGTCGTTCCGTGTCCTCGGTGTTCCGGCTGGTGTCAATCCGTTGCGACACAGCCCAAGCCAAGGTGTAATAACCTGTGTGTGTCGTGCCGCCCAGTGGCGGGTGGCTGGGGCGTGTGGCTGCCCTGGACTCCATGCAGCCAGACGTGCGGCAAGGGCCAGAAACAGCGGTACCGCGAGTGCAACAACCCTCTGCCCCAGTTCGGCGGCTCCTGCGACGGAGATGCCAAGAGAGTGGCTGACTGTGACATGGGCAAGTGTCCGAGTGAGTATATAAACCGCAGGAATATAATATTGCTTTCAATGCAGCGGTTGCTGGTCTGCCGTTCTTCCCCTTCCCCCTCTCCCACCTTCCTCCTGAGCCTTGTCGTCTCTGCCACAATAGGTTTCGAAAAACAGCCTAAACACTCACACACACACACACACACACACACACATACACACACAAAACTTACGGATCTCAGTGCTTGAAAGAACTGTTGATGAGGAGAGCGAGCAGTCGTTGCTTTAAGCTGCGACTGGCTCTAACAGCAAAGGCACACCACCAAAGACTCTTCGTCTTTGGCCACACTCGAGAAATCTACCTCTGGCTTTACTAAGTGTCTCTGCCATTGCCGGCTAGGCCGTTAACCACGAACATTGACAGATATGAACCGCTGTTTTCCGTCCACGCGCACGACAGAAGAGCTGGGAGTTTATGATGAAACCAATGTGGCAGAGTCGGAACAAAAGAGGTGTTAAAAAAAAAAAAGTCGCCGTAGTTCTCGCGGCATGGTACCACGAACGCAGAAATTAGAGTTCCGTCTGCAGAGAACACAGCTAAAGGTTCTCCAGGTTACAATCCTGCAGTAGGTGAGAATAATATCATAGCATTCGGCCAGGGATTCTGTCTTGCTCATTCAACTTCGTTTTGCCCCAGTCTTCTTCAGCACAGAGTGACGTAACGTGAACAGCCATTGGGATTTTGACGTGCGATTTGATGACCTATGTCTCTTTCCGCCATGATCATGACCGTAGCAGTGCGCTGGCCGGTACAGACCTAGACCCATAATTATGTATGATGAGCAGAATATTTTAATAGTCTGCCCCTAATTGGGGTAGACGCGTTTTTTATCGTCTAAACGATGACGACACTGAAAAATCATTATGTTTTAAGAGCATTTAAAGTTATAGACTCATTAATTTTGCTCTGATTAATAGCTCTGATGTAACCTGTGGTTCACCTGCACGTGATATGCAGGAGTGGCTGGGGGCACGTCGAACACGTAGCCTCTTTGGCAAATCGGGATTAGCGGCGTTTCACTTTAGTTTATCATCGTACATTTGGGCCCCAAGACTCACCGACCCCTCAACCCCCCCCCTCCCCCGCCCCTCCTCACCCCCCCCTCCTCACCCCCCCTTGTCATAACCCCTAAGCTCTGATATAACTCTGTGGTTCACCTGCACGTGCCATGCAGGAGTGGCTGGGGGCACGTGGAGCACGTGGTCAACGTGGACAGTGTGCACAGCGTCGTGTAACGGCGGGGAGCGGACTCGGACACGGACAAGACAACGGATGGTCCCCGCCGGGGTGGGCGGTGCTGTCAACGCCGTGACCAGCGACAGAGGCAGCAAGGAAGTCCTGGACTGCAATGCCCAGCCATGTCCGTGTGAGTCGAGTTCTAATTGTCTCGAACGTCACTGGCAGGAACAGTGTTGTAGTTTGTCTGAGACTGGTGTGTGTGTGTGTGTGTGTGTGTGTGTGTGTGTGTGTGTGTGTGTGAGAGAGAGAGAGAGAGAGAGAGAGAGAGAGAGAGAGAGAGAGAGAGAGAGAGAGAATTTACGGAAGGAAAAGCGGAAGACTGGGTATGAATTCCACAACAGAAAAGCGAGAGGAAAATTACCGTGAAGCACATGTGTATGCACGCGTTGAGGAAGTTTCATACTATAATTATGATCTGTTTGTGGTAATTCTGGCTGTTCTCTTCACAGTGGCCCTTGAATGTCTGATGTCCCTCTTCTGTCTGGAATCTCAGGGCTGTCATTTGATTTCTCTTTCTTATCTCCTCGCTTGTGCTTGTGCCTTGTCATGAACCTCTTTCTGTCTTGTCATTTTTTTCTGCTAATAGTCCATTCTCCTTACCCCCATCCCCCATCCCAACCCCAACCCCGAAAATCGTTCTGTATGTTTCGAAATGAGATAGGCCCTTTTGTGTGCGGTTTTTGTTGAGTAGCTGGGAGATGACAGTAGGGGGTATGTGAAGCTTGCTGCTGCTTGGCACCGGCATTTGCCTTATGCATATAACATTTTTGGTGTTTCTGTCCATTCCTCTTTTATAGCCTACTTTTCTTTAATCTGGTGTCGATAAATAGACGGAATAGTCCACAATACCAGCATGTCCTAGCCTTACGTGCTTCTACCTCTAACTTTTCGAAAACTTGTGTTTGATGTTTGTGAATGTATGTTCCCTTTTATATGTGTGTACGGACTAATTTTGTAGATGAGACTTAAGAAAGGGTATTTTTATATATATTCAAGATTACTTTATTATCTCATCAGAGAAATTAACTTCCTGGCTAAACAGGACCACATCACAGTAGACAATGGTACACGTTCCGGGGTTTTTTTCAAACTCAAAGAACAATTGTTGTAAACACACGTAATACAAAAAGATACATATTAAACAATCTCGTAATCCTGTCTAGCTATAATAGAGACGTTTTGCTTATGAGAGAGTTAGTGTGCATTTTGCTTATGAGAGAGTTTGATCGTCCCGGGGTGACCTTCTGCAGTTGACTGGCGTTAAAATCCAATGACTAACTAAGGCGCTTTCCGCAGTGGACGGCAGCTGGGCGGAGTGGGGCGAGTGGTCGAGGTGCTCTGTGCTGTGTGGACTTGGACGGAGGACTCGTGACCGCACCTGCACTGACCCCTTCCCCAGCTTCGGGGGCCGTGCCTGTCCTGGGCCCGGCTCTGACCTGGCTCACTGCTTCGCTGGGCCCTGCAAAGGTGGGTCTCCTTTTGCAGAATACAGAATCTTTATTGTCGACGAATAACACAGAAATTTGCCTTACGACTGCATAAAAGATACAAGTCAAATAACACACAGTATAATAATACACGAACATAAGTACACATAAAACACATAGTCCTTTATCTTAGAGTCTGGAGGGCACACACACACATCCGAAACAGTCCACCCTACCAGTTACACGCGTCAACACATGCACTCACAGGTCAAGCATTTTCAACAAATAAGAAAAGTGCAACTCATCAAAGATAATCAATAAAATAGACACCTAGAGCAGTCGAAAGGCTCCGACCGTGTCGCGCCCTGGAAACTGAAACTTTAGTTTTTTTAATTTAGTAGTAGTAGTAGTAGTAGTAATAACAACAAGAAGAAGAAGAAGAAAAAGAGCGGGTCTTTTCTATAGCGCCGTATCTCACTGACAAGGGTGAGCACACCGCGCTTTACAACTACAAGATCAAGTTTTAGTTGGCAGTCGGTGGACTTGACTGATCCTGCGTCAGAATCCAGTTCGCGGTTAGCTTCAGAAATAGGACCTAAACCTGGAGCGAAGTGCGTACATAGCAGGGTAGGGAAAAGGATGTGGGTGCCTGTACTTGTGAATAGGTGTATACTGTACGTAGGCCATGGAGATGTGACTAAGTGTACAGAAGGTTAGCTTTATGGACTAAAGGAGGCGTGAAGCAGTATGATTATGAGTGCTTCTTCCATAGCATCATTTAAATATGCTCTCAAGACCCATCTTATCTCCTCTGGACTCTGAATGCCTTGCCTGTGTGCGTGCAGTTGTGTGTCGTTGGTTTCGTGTGTGTGTGTGTGTGTGTGTGTGTGTGTGTGTGTGTGTGAGTGTGAGTGAGTGAGTGTGTGTGTGTGTGTGTGTGTGTGTGTGTGTGTGTGTGTGTGTGCGCGCGTGCGTGCGAGAGAGTGAGTGAGTGAGTGAGTGAGTGAGTGAGTGAGTGAGTGAGTGAGTGAGTGAGTGTGTGAGTGAGTGTGTGGTGTGTGTGTGTGTGTGTGTGTGTGTGTGTGTGTGTGTGTGTGTGTGCGTGTGCGCGTGCGTGTGTGCGTGCGTGCGTGTGTGTGTGTGTGTGTTGGAAGTGATGAGTAAGCTGTTGAATGAAGTGTTACAGTGTGCTTATGTAATTAGTAGGGTTCATTGTGCTCTAGGTCGTATATTTTGTTGACCTTATTCTTTTTGTATTGAGCGCTTCGGCTGACGTTAGGTGTAAGCGCCTTATAGATACTTCTTTTTTTTTTACATTACATAAGCCAGGGAAATAGTCTGGATTTGATTTAACGTTTGCAGACGCGGAAGACCGAGCAGTCGTTCTTGGCTCCACCAGCTGGATTCGTTACGCGCCACGCAACCGCCCCACTCGCTTCCTCACTCTCTACATTCACTTCAAACCAATGGCTCCGTCGGGTTCCATCCTACGCCGTTATCGTCAGTGTCGCAGCGTCTTCGACGATGAGGCGGAAAACGGTGACGACGAGGTCGATGACGACGACGCGGCGAACAACAAGGCGGACCGCAAAGCGGACGAGGACGAGAAGTGTGAGATGGTGGTGGCCATTACCATGACGCAGGCGGAGATCCAGCTGACGGTGTTGGCCAGGGGCGCCAAGCTGGACGTCCAGTCTCGTGTTCCTCTCTCCGTCAGTTCCTGGTTTCTTGGAGAGAGAGAGAGAGAGAGAGAGAGAGAGAGAGAGAGAGAGAGAGAGAGAGAGAGAGAGAGGGCAGAGAGAGAAGGGGGAGGGAGGTAGAGAGAGAGGGGGGTGGAGAGAGAGAGGGGAAAGAGAAGGAGGGAGAGGGAGAGAAAGGGGGAGAGAGGGGGAAGGAAGGGAGAGAGGGAGGGGAGAGAGAGGGGGACGATAGAGGGTGGGGGAGAGAAAGAGGGGAGAGAGGGGGGAGGAAGGGAGAGAGGAGGGAAGAGAGGGGAGTGAGTGAGTGAGGGAGAGAGAGAGACAGGGAGAGGAGAGAGAGGATGGGGGGGGGGGGGGGTGGGGGGATAGAGAGTTAATAACTTGGTGTTTTACGCCCAGTCAACCATTACGGTTATATCAGGGCGAAAAGAGACAGAGACAGACAGACAGATAGACAGACAGACAGGCAGGCAGACAGACCGAGACAGAGGTCTTGAAAACTGGACCTTGCCTGCGCGCATGTCAACGATCTCAAACGTCTGTACGTTAGCAACGTCCTCAAAGCCCTCAGTGTGTTCACCTCGAACTAGACCAAAACTGCTCTTTTTTTCTCTCTCCATATTGTCACTAGCTTGGCTCTTGGCACGAAATCATGGTGGAGGTCCTGAAGACCGGAGCCTCTCTGCGTGTCAACGATCACAAACGTCTGTACGCCAACTTCTCCAGGCCACTTGTCAAGGATCTGGACTTCGACTCTTACATGACCATTGGAGCCAGCGACAACAACTCAGTTGGTGAGTAACACATCGAAAGCGACTCGATGGAAAAGGGCTGTTCTCATACGTTCACACAATATGTATGTTGACGAGAAAGGGTTGTGGTTTTGTGTTCTCTCATATTCACACAATAAGAATATTATTTTCGCTGGAATTTTAGTCATTTGACATTGTTTTTGTTGATTTAAGTTTCGTCGTTGTTGTTAAGACGGGAATGGGGAATTATGGGACTATGGGCCAGTGGGCCTAGCTAATGAAAATGTCGGTCGGCTGTTGTCCAGTGTTATTGTAGGCGAGACTCGGTGACTCTGAAACATAGAGAAAAGCAACACTGCGAATCGCACACATTGTAAAGCACGGTAGAAGTTCCACGGTTGTTGTACAGGTTAATATAGATACTGCATGACCCGCCGAAATAATTTATAAGCAAGCAAGCAAGCAAGCAACCATTTCCGAACAATTTATACGATTTGCTGAAGAGTGGCTGTGTATGTGTAGTCCACGATCTCAATCATCACGTGTATAAAGCAGGGATTCATTATTTTGAACTGCAGTCGATCTTCACCTTCTTAAGTAGGCCACCATTTCTCCAGCCAGTGCAAGCGGTGGTACCACATGAGATTTTGCGTGCGGTGTCGTGTAGGTATGGTCGGCAGTATTTCCGCCATCAGCGTCAACTTCCGGACACAGAACCTGTTCGCCGCCACAGACTGGGAGGGGCAAGGCACACCCGTTGGTCGTCACGCAATCACCGTGCAAAGCATCAGTGAGCTGGCCTTCTTCTCTTCTAAACAGGGGTGTTACGCCACTGATCAGGTCGTGGTTACTTCGCTGTTACTGCATTACTGCCCAGTCAACCGTCAGTGGAGGGTGGGTGGGGGTGGGGGGGGGGGGGGGGGGGGGAGAGAGAGAGAGAGAGATTTAATTGAATAGGCCAACACAGCCCCTTTCAATAGGGGAACAAGAGACCCATAGAACCCAAAATATACACTCAATGATTATCTTCAGCCAAATCTGCAGTGGGCTAATGCAATATCTACCAATAATGATACAATCATTACAGTAGAGAGAGAAAGAGAGAAAGAGAGAGAGAGAGAGAGAGAGAGAGAGAGAGAGAGAGAGAGAGAGAGAGAGAGAGACAGAGAGAGCCTGAATTGTTTGCTCAAACGGGAGCCAAGTTCACAGCTCACGACCCACGTTGTTACGTGTTTGATGGAACGGGGGTAAAGAAAAAATCACAGTGACTGAATCGGGAAGATGGCAATAAAACGGCAGTATTTCTGTCAATAAGCAAAATGCAGCTAAGGCTGAGTGGTTGGAGGGGGGCACTGCACAAGAAAATACTGTAATAACAGTTGCATACTGAACAAAACCTGTCGCCCTGTCCTGCTGCGTTCCGTCTGGATCAGGCGAGAGAAACACGTGGAGAGAACATAGAAAACTTCCACCGTTATTATTCTACTGAAGCTGCAAAGTTGAGAAATTTTGTGCAACAATGCCTGAAGAAGCTATACTTCCACAAAACCTCTACAAGTTGGAGGCTTATTCACCGGTCTACCCCCATTCAACGTGTAATGAGTTTCACACTAACTCTAAACCGCGTAGAGGCCGCGTAGGAAACGTGTCCATTGCGTGCAAGAAATTGTCAGTATTACGTACGAGTGAAATAATTTCCCACCGGATGACAAAGCCTTGGCTTAGTTCTGCATGCAATAGCTATACAGTTTAAAGTACCAGCCTGCAGTCAGCAGGCCCTTTGCCAAGCATAAGGACAAGGAATGCCAAAGGTATCCTCCAAAAAGTGATCGCTCACGGCGTCAGTGATTTGACGGATCATTATCGACTATCTGATGTTGTTGAAGTGTTGCGTTGCGTCCACAGAAACCGTAGGTTTATTAGGGACGGCCACCTCGACTTTCACACAGCTCCTGAGCTCCGTCGACTATCTGAAATCGTTATGTGACATTTATTGCATGGAAATCTGAAACGAATTAGACTTCACGTCTCAAAGTTGCCATCATAATAACCGTACTGATTGACTGGGCGTAAAACACCGGCTTACACTCACCTAATCGTTTCTCACAAGAGGCTTGACCTTTTTTGGCTCCAGTGTATACTCTACGCTGTCACCAGATCCGTCCGTCCGGTTGCCTCATTTTCGCGGCCTGTACTACTCGCCGTTGCGCATGTACCACACGGAGCGACTGGCGGTGCGCGTGACACTGGCCCTGGACAAGGGGGAGGGCCTGCTGCTGTACGCCCGCGGGCAGGGTCCGGACACCCTTCTGTCCCTGGGGCTGAAGCACACCAGGCCCGTCATCTGCATCGTCTGCACCAGGGCCGTGGGCAACGTCTGTAAGCAAGGGGACCTTCTGAGAGTAAGCCCCTTAGAGGATCAGATATATATATATATATATATATATACACGTGTGTGTGTGTGTGTGTGTGTGTGTGTGTGTGTGTGTGTGTGTGTGTGTGTGTGTGTGTGTGTGTGTGTGTGTGTGTGTGTGTGTGTGTGTGGTGTGATGTGGTGTGTGTGTGTGTGTGGTGTGTGTGTGTGTGTGTGTGTGTGTGTGAGTGTGTGTGTGTGTGTGTGTGTGTGCGTGTGTGCGTGTGCGGGCGCGCGTTGCTGTTCTGCGTCTCTTAGCTGCCAGTGAGCCTTTAGCATGTGTGTGTGTGTGTGTGTGTGTGTGTGTGTGTGTGTGTGTGTGTGTTGTTTGTTTGTTGTTGTGTGTGTGTGTGTGTGTGTGTTTGTGTACGTGTGTGTGTGTGTGTGTGTGTGTGTGTGTGTGTGTGTGTGTGTGTGTGTGTGTGTGTGTGTGAGAGAGAGAGAGAGAGAGAGAGAGAGAGAGAGAGAGAGAGAGAGAGAGAGAGAGAGACTACGGATCAAAATGTCTTATGTTCAGAATGAATTACAGTTATAAAATTTAAAACGTCCGATAGGCCCAAGACTAGTGCGCATTTGTTAAGCTATTATGATGAAACACGATTCATTAAATCATAGGTCAGAATCTGATCAACTCTTTATGATACACATCGCTTATGTTTGAAGAAGACCTGGAAAATAAAAGGAAGGCAGAATTCTAGGCAGCAGGCAGTAACGGCTTTGCTCTCACCTGCTCCAGACGTAAAGAAGGCGGGACCCGTTAATAGCTGTTGAATATCAGCAGAGGGAACATTTGATAGCTGTTGAATATCAGGAGAGGGGACATTTGATAGCTGTTGAATATCAGGAGAGGGGACATTTGATAGCTGTTGAATATCAGCAGAGGGAACATTTGATAGCTGTTGAATATCAGGAGAGGGGACATTTGATAGCTGTTGAATCTCAGCAGAGGGGACATTTGATAGCTGTTGAATCTAAGCAGAGGGGACATTTGATAGCTGTTGAATATCAGGAGAGGGGACATTTGATAGCGGTTGAATATCAGCAGAAGGGACAATTAATAGCTGTTGAATATCAGCAGAGGGGACGTGTTATAGCTGTTGAATCTCAGCAGAGGGGACGTGTTATAGCTGTTGAATCTCAGCAGAGGGGACGTGTTATAGCTGTTGAATCTCAGCAGAGGGGACGTGTTATAGCTGTTGAATCTCAGCAGAGGGGACGTGTGATAGCTGTTGAATATCAGTAGAGGGGATGTTTGATAGCTGTTGAATCACAGTAGAAGGGACATTTGATAGCTGTTGAATATCAGTAGAGGGGACATTTGATAGCTGTTGAATATCAGTAGAGGGGACGTTTGATAGCTGTTGAATCTCAGCAGAGGAGACCTGACTTTCTTCGTCCTCGTTACCACACCGCGTACGTCTCGCAAGGGATCAATACAACAGCAATAAAAAAATTAAAAAAACCACACAACAACAGCAAAACGTGTTGGAACCCCCCCCCCCCCCCCCCGCCCTACCCCCCGCCCCTATACACATATCAAAAGAAAGGTGGAGAGATTCGAGAAGGGAAGGGAAAGGAAAAATATCAATGCAAGGAAAACAAACTCGGTGGAAACCAGAAGCAAGACCTCCCCAAATAAACAGGCTGGTACTTCGGACAGCATAACCCGACTAACCCGGCACCCCGTTGCCACCCCCACCTTCCCCCTTGCACAGCTCCACCAGTGGTACCACATGTCCCTGTACGTGGACGAAACGGAGGCGGAGCTGAGGGTGGACCAGGGCAAGGCGCTGCAGCTGACGTGCAAGGGCTTGCCCTTCAGGCCCCGCTCCATCCTCTTCGTGGGCGGCCGGAGCAGCCAGGTATGGGCCGAGGTCCAGAAGGAGACCAACTACACGGACGGCTTCTTCGGCGTTCTGGGCACGATCGTGGTGAACGGGCGGACGGTCTCCTTCCGACAGGCGGTGCTGCTGGGCAGGGACGAGAGGATTAACCCGGATGGATACAGCAGAGCAAGTCAGTACGGTGGAGCTCTTCTGTAAGACCGCAGTAGGAACTAGTTCTGTAAGACCGCAGTATGAAGTAGTCAGTACGGTGGAGCTCTTCTGTAAGACCGCAGTAGGAACCAGTTCTGTAAGACCGCAGTATGAAGTAGTCAGTACGGTGGAGCTCTTCTGTAAGACCGCAGTAGGAACTAGTTCTGTAAGACCGCAGTATGAAGTAGTCAGTACGGTGGAGCTCTTCTGTAAGACCGCAGTAGGAACTAGTTCTGTAAGACCGCAGTATGAAGTAGTCAGTACGGTGGAACTCTTCTGTAAGACCACGGTATGAACTAGTTCTGTAAGACCGCAGTATGAAGTAGTCAGTACGTTGGAGCTCTACTGTAAGCCCCCGGTATGAACTAGTTCTGTAAGACCGCAATATGAAGTAGTCAGTACGGTGGAGCTCTTCTGTAAGACCACGGTATGAACTAGTTCTATAAGACGGCAGTATGAAGTAGTAAATACGTTGGAGCTCTTCTGTAAGACCACAGTATGAAATAGTTCTGTAAGACCGCTGTATGAAGTAGTCAGCACGGTAAAGCTCATCAGTAAGAACACAGTATAAAGTGGTCAGTGCGGTGGAGCTCTTCTGTAAGACTACAGTATGAACTAGTTCTGTAAGACCACAGTATGAAGTAGTCAGTACGGTGAAGCTCTTCTGAACACAGTATCAAGTAGTTCTGTAAGACCGCAGTATGAAGTAATCAGTACAGTGGAACTCTTCCATAAGACCACAGTATGAAGTAGAACTCTTCTGTAAGACCACAATATGAAGTAGAACTCTTCTGTAAGACCACAGTATGAAGTAGAAGTCTTCTGTAAGACCACAGGATGAAGTAGTACGGTGGAGCTCTTCTGTAAGACCACAGTATGAAGTAGAAGTCTTCTGTAAGACCACAGGATGAAGTAGTACGGTGGAGCTCTTCTGTAAGATCACAGTATGAAGTAGTACGGTGGAACTCTTCTGTAAGACCACAGTATGAAGTAGTACGGTGGAACTCTTCTGTAAGACCACAGTATGAAGTAGTACGGTGGAACTCTTCTGTAAGACCACAGTATGAAGTAGTCCATACGGTGGAACTCTTCTGTAAGACCACAGTATGAAGTAGTACGGTGGAACTCTTCTGTAAGACCACAGTATGAAGTAGTACGGTGGAACTCTTCTGTAAGACCACAGTATGAAGTAGTACGGTGGAACTCTCCTGTAAGACCACAGTATGAAGTAGTACGGTGGAACTCTTCTGTAAGACCACAGTATGAAGTAGTACGGTGGAACTCTTCTGCAAGACCACAGTGTGAAGTAGTCAATACGGTGGAACTCTTCTGCAAAACCACAGTGTGAAGTAGTCAGTGTGGTGAAACTCTTCTGTAAGACCACAGTGTGAAGTAGTCAGTGCGGTGAAACTCTTCTGTAAGACCACAGTATGAAGTAGTACGATCGAACACTTCTGTAAGACCACAGTAGGAAATAGTCAGTAGGGAAAACTCCTCTGTGGGGTGTGTGTGTGTGTGTGTGGGGGGGGGGGGGGTTCTAACTATCTCAGTTCGAGTTAACATTTGCCAGTACATCGTTACGATTCAACATAGGCGACGTACCGCCTTGCAATACAGAAGTATGCATTTTGCCTTTATGTTCCGTACTCTGAAATTTTGGTTTAGCTATGAATGTGTAATAGTTGATATATATGCTTTCCCAGGTCGCATAACACCGGTTTTTGAGCACAAGACCAGTATTGTGACCTTGCACTGCGATATCGAAAAGCCGACAGACCCTTTAATTGAGGTCAGGGTCATCTGGCTTTTCAGCGATACCATCCTTGAACCTTCTGAATACGTTGAGATCGTCAAACCGGTAAGCTTGCATTATTTTCACTTTACTTTCCCGACAGACAACGTTTATTGTATATGCAAATATCACGGTAAAATAGTTTTGATCACATTCTTAAAACTCACCTCCTTTGTATTTTAATCTTGTTGCATAAGACACTGACACCAAGATACAAACTGGGAAATGTTTTTTTCCGATGTTTGAACGTGTCACTCTTTTCCTTCACATTCTTTCTGGTGTCTTTATGCTTGATGCTCACTAGAACCATTTGATGGACAAGTAAATGTGTACAGAAAAGAACATTTATGGACACCGGAGACCCAGATACCGGGAATGATCTCAAAATGTCACAGCTGGGTCCATTCCACAACAACACACACACCTGGATCCTGTTTGTAATTCGAAAGATATTTTTGTCGTCGCCACTGGATCCACACAGTGTTTATTGTTTGGGCTTTCCTTCGTAAAATAAATGTCCGATGCCAACCATCCCCGAAAAGGTCCCCAAACCGTCCAGCGGATGCCAGAAATCCCAAAACGTTACCACTGGGTCCACGCCCTATCATCAGGCACAGGTTTACGACATCCTTTCCTCCAACCACTGCCGTAGTTCATTACGCTATAGGTCTCGAAAAACTGTCAGCTAACGAACACTTTTTCGATGCCGCTCAAACGGCAGCAAATTTGTAACAAGATAACTCAGATTATATCAGACGTTTCTTTTGTAATTGACCACGTTGCTTACGCCAGCACAAATAAAACCAAAATCGCTTAATGTTGCTTCCACAGTCTTATTAGAACCTAAACCTTTCGTAGGGCGCTGACCGCGTCCGTGGACGGCTGCGCGGAAATAAAGAATGCCCCTTCAGTGGCATAACCAGTTCGGCAGAGTTTGGAGGAAGGTGCCGGAAAGCGATGCTCGGAGTGTGGGTCCATGCCACGTAACAGAACCCCGACAGCAACTATCCCCTAAGTCTCTGATACCAGTTCGTCCATCCCTCCTGTAACTAAATGGCTGAAAAGGCCGTGTGTGGACGGTTCTGTTGCTGATAATGCGAAGCCTCCCCCCAAGCTCCAGTCACTGGTTTCCGACATCCTTCCTACAACCACTGCCATAATTGATTACGCCATAGGTCTCGGTGTGAAAGTCGAGGTGGCCGTTCTGGACTCCCCGTTCTAAGCCTGATGGTTTCTGCGGAAGTAAAGCAACAATGAAACGAATCTCAAAAAAACAACTGTAAGCTAACGAACTGTTTTTCGTCGGTGCTCAAAAGGAAGGAAGTTTGCAACGGACAACTCAGCTTATATCAGGCCTTTCTTTTATACCATCCCGCGTTGCTTACGCCGTCAGAAACAAAACCAGTTCTCGTTTGAATCGAGACGGAACTCTTTCTCGACCCGGGGCGGACGCGCCTCACGCTGACATGCGTGCTTGGACAATCTTATTAGTTACCAAACCTTTCGGGGGGGTCACTGACAGCGATGGTGGACAGCTGCGCGGAGATAAAGACGCCCACTCGAGTGGCGTAACCAGTTCTGGCAGAGTTTGGAGGAAGCTGCCGGAAAGCGATGCTGGGAGTGTGGGGTGGAGTGCGTTAACAATAACAATATACTTTATTAATCCCAGTGGGAAATTAAAGCTGTCGTTCGATCGCACAACGAAGAACATATTTCAATAATTCCAAGTTATGAACCACACGCACATACACACTCTTAGACATACGCCCCCTTTCTCTCAATCTGCATACACTAATAGCAAACCCCCAAATTACCTGGAATAATGCTTTCGAACCAAAACGTAAAAACTCTCAAATTAAATAAAAATCATTAGGTTCACACATCCCCAACCCTCCGTTAGAAAGTTATCATCCTCAACCGACGTCTTGACGCACGCGCACACTCAGTTAATGACTGGTATAACTTTCATTAAGAACTGACAGAGCCGAGGGTAAAAACGAGGCTTTATAACGGTTTGTATTTGTTCTCGGAAGTAAAAAATCTTCCGCTCCTGTTGCTACGTCTGCTATCAAAGTAGTGTCTCGTGGGGTTACTGATGCTTGTGGTGGCCTTCAGGTGGGCATGGAAAAGCAGGTGGGCACCCTGCAGCTGCAGCCCGGGGGCAACACGGAGGGCATCTACGCCTGTGTCGTCAGCAGGGATGGTGTTCTGGAACTGAACCATGTCTTCCCGGTCTTCAGGCACGCTGCTGCTGTAGGTCAGTGAGGGAGTTTGTAGGTGTGTGTGTGGGGGGGGGGGGGGGGAGGAGTGCGATGTGTTGTTAAGTGTGGTGTGTGTGTGTGGGTGAGGAGAGAGAGAGAGAGAGAGAGAGAGAGAGAGAGAGAGAGAGAGAGAGAGAGAGAGAGAGAGAGTGCGTATGTGCTGTTATGTAGTGTGGTGTGGTGTGTTGTGTGTGTGGTGTGTGTGTGGTGTGTGTGTGGTGGAGAGAGAGAGAGAGAGAGAGAGAGAGAGAGAGAGAGAGAGAGAGAGGAGAGAGAGAGATGAGAGT
>JABMCL010001712.1:35000-37500 GCA_018857735.1 Alviniconcha marisindica
GCAGAGTACCCCGCGCTTCGACGCGGCAAGTTCGCCGATAAAAACTATTCTGCTCTCGAGTCTGATGATGATGATTCCGATTCCTGAGAACTCTCAGGTCATCGAGTCGCCTTCCTCCACGTACAGTGCTCGCCCTCTCCCGACCCTCCCCACCCTACCCCACCCCCACCCCCATCCCCACCGCGACACACACGCTGACTGACCCTCCCGTCATGTCGTGACTCTTCCTTACAGTAGACAGTCATCAGCGGTCGTGCGTGTCTAGTTTGCTTAGCTGTGCGCTGGAGTCTGGCTAACATAAAGCAGCAGCGTTATATTCGCCTGCAGTGGGCCACTCCATCACTCGACGAACGACGGATCAGCCAGCAGTCAGAATCTGTCAGCTGCGCCATCGGGGAAGAGAATGTGCTTTGTCGAGATAGGTGGCTCTGTTGTTTTTTGTTTTTGTTTTTGTGTGTGTGTGTGTGTGTGTGTGTGTGTGTGTGTGTGTGTGTGTGTGTATGGTTGTGTGATGCGTTCGAAATCATTTAGTGGTGCGTTTGAGATCGTGTGATGTGTTTGAAGTCGTGTGATGCTTTTAAGGCTAATGAGTTTGAGGTCGTGTGGTGCTTTTGAGGCTAATGCGTTTAAAACGAGAGCGTCGGAAGCTGCTTGTGATGCTTTTGAGGCTGGTGCGTTTTGAGTTCGTGTGATGCGTTTGAGGCCGTGTGCTGCGTTCGAGGGCGTGTGATACATTTGAGGCTGATGCGTTTTGAGGTCGTGTGCTCCGTTTGAGGCTGGTGCATTTTTGGTCGTGTGATGCGTTTGAAGCTGGTGCATGTTAGGCTGATGCGTATGAGGTCGTGTGGTGCGTTTGAAGCTGGTGCATGTTAGGCTGATGTGTATGAGGTCGTGTGATGCGTTTGAAGCTGGTGCATGTTAGGCTGATGTGTATGAGGTCGTGTGGTGCGTTTGAAGCTGGTGCATGTTAGGCCGATGTGTATGAGGTCGTGTGATGCGTTTGAAGCTGGTGCATGTTAGGCTGATGTGTATGAGGTCGTGTGATGCGTTTGAGGTCGCCGTGCGGTGCGTTTGAGGATGTGTGATGAGTTTGAGGTGTGTCCTTAGGGCTGTGTGATGAGTTTGGCAGACACAGTTAGGACAGGACGGAACTCTTCGCCAGAGAACCACACAACAGTCAAAACCTATGCTTCGTTATAAACGCTCGACGATTTGTTTGCTGACGTAAGCGGGAGTTGGGTGGAAATACCTTCTGAGCCCGAGACCGGGTAGTTTGAAATCACCGTGCTGTGTGGCAGGTGCTTTTTTTGTTTGTTTTAATACTTCATAAATCCCTCGCGGGAAATCTGGTTTACAAGAGCAGGCCGCAAGAGCCCTATTATAACTCTGCAAATATAGACCCTAACGGCTATGATCAACTTTCGAGCACAGTCATATGACTACAGGATGTACGACCAGTTGCTATGGGAAACCACAGACTGACCGTTATGTCACCGTCGACGGAGCGACCGATCGTGTACATGTAGGTTTCAAACTTGCTCTGTTCTCATCTGAATGCACAATCAGATGAGAACAGAGCAAGTTTTGAAACCTACATCATGCATCTGTCGCTCGACGGTGACAGTCCCCTGTCTGTGGTTTCCAACAGCAACCGATCGTACATCATATAGTCATAATTATGACCATGATCGAAAATGGATCCAAGCCCTAAGACCCGAAGCCCTGCCTGCGAAGTCGCAGAGGGGAAGTGGGAGGGGGGACGTCCTGTGTCGGTGCCAGCCTTCATCTTCCTCGTTCCTTGTAGTCGACGTGACAGATGACGAAACGCACACCGCCCTTCCAAGCCGTCATCGCTTTCTTGACGTCACATCTTGCCCATCAGTACAGGCCAGGCAGTCGCTGCCTAAAGTGTGGAAGAAACGGGTTAGTACTGCAGCAACCTAGCCTTTGCTCACAGCGAGCCTGCTGGAAGGCGCGGCGTTGAGTTCAGCAGATCCTATAGGGGTGGTGTCCATACAGTCACTGCCTGAAGTGTGGCAGAACAACTTTGGTACTGCAGAACCACCAAAAAAACTGGCTTTTGCACACAGTGAGCACGCTGGAAGGCGAAGGAGCAGCGGCTGTATGGGTGGTGTTCTACACAGACAGACACTCTCATTTCTGCTGTTATAACAGACCTCAGTTTTGTGGATCCGACTTGTCATTTCTGCTGTTCTAACAGACCTCAGTTTTGTGGATCCGACTTGTCATTTCTGCTGTTTTAACAGACCTGTTTTGTGGAACCGACTTGCCATTTCTATTGCTATAACGGACATCAGTGTTGTGGATCGACTTGCTATTTCTGTTGTCATAACGCACATCAGTGTTGTGGAACCGACTTGCCATTTCTGCTGTTATAACGGACATCAGTGTTATGGAACCGACTTGCGATTTCTTTTGTTATTACGTACATCAGTGTTGTGGAACCGACTTGCCATTTCTGCTGTTATAACGGACATCA
>JABMCL010000318.1:0-2500 GCA_018857735.1 Alviniconcha marisindica
TTATTAGTCAGCGTTATTCACGCTTTAGGGTGCAGTTCAGCCATTTATTCTGTTGGGGTCAACACTTCCCTCCCAAGTGTGATAGAAGTGTTATGGCGTTGTTTTCCCCCGAAAGCACAGTCCAGGTGAGACAATCCATCAGCTAACCAAAAGTGCCTTTTTCTAATCTACCCATTTACACAAGTATGAAAGCAATGCTCTTTGTACATATTAGTTTATAAAGGAAAGAATGGGATCTTATGTAATGATGTTTCCTGTATTATGTAATCTTACGTATAAGTGTGTATAATTCACAGTGGCATGGCTTATGCCATTCACATTGGTATCTTTATAATCATGCTATTGATTACATGTTACAATACGTGGACTGAACTGCAACCCTGGTGTTGATGTGAATTTTTGAGAACTGTATGAGAATGCGAGTGGAAATGACATGTAAGCAATGTGGTAGTCCTATATCTTAGCATCATCAGGCTAGCACACACACAAATGTCCTTTCTTTTTTTGTCAAAAGTTTTGTATCACACTTTTCACTGATTCTTTGCTTTAGAATGCCACAGTAGGGTGTTGGGTTTATTCTCAGTCCAATTTTGTGACGTGTCTGGTTGTCACAGTACTGGATTTACCTCCCCTAACTCCCAAATTCCAGAATGTCAGAATTCTTTTTTTCGCCCATAGTAACATGTTTTTATTGTTACACACCCTCATAAATCTAATGTTTTCTTAGTTAAATTCACCAGCTAAATCTTGCAAGTGAACAACACACACCTAGGTTTTTTTCTGTTCTTTTGAAGTGATAGTCTCAGTCTGTACGTTTTTTATATCGCGACATCATTTTCTGTCTACTCACGTCTGCATAATCTAATTATCTGTAGACAAACTGAACATTAAACTTTGATGAAATTATTTCAGAATGTACATTATTGTATTTGAAACTAGGAAAACATGATATTTATGAAGTTTTGTAACAATAAAATCATGTTACTATGGGTGTTTCACCAATTCTGACATTCTTGGATTTGGGCGGCAAGGGAGGTAAATCCAGTTCTGTGACAACCAGACATGTCACAGCATCACAAAATTGGGTTGAGAATAAATCCAGGACCCTACTGTGGCATTCTGAGGGAAAGAATCAGTGAAAAGTGTGATATAGAACTTTCGACCGAAAAGGAAAGGACATATTTTCTTCACTTCTAAGATTGTCCACATCACAAGTACACTAAACCATCACTGTGAACCAATGCCTCACCATATATTTCGATTCTGTTTGTTCTAGACAGTGTAGAAGGCATTTGGACACACATTCATTATTGATTTTAATCATTATAGTCAACAACAACAAACATTCTCGGTGATTTAATTCAGGTGGTTTTTCAACCGCTCTTTGGCGTCTTTAGTCGGTGTGAAAGACGATAGAGGGTAGGGGGAGATGGGAGTTGTGCTGATGTCTTTCCCGTGTTCTACAAAGGCGGCTGCTCGGGGCGTAGTGCCATGCACGTATATTAAGTCCTTTTCAAATTTGTTCTGGCGTGAACAGTTTTCGGGAGTAGTGTTACACATCGGCGGTGGTATGACGATGATTGTCGCAAGACATACATAACTCGATGAATACAAAATGTAGAGCAAAATAGAAAAGGCGAAGCTGTGTGTTTATTGTCAACCATAATATCTCAGTCTCCAGTAGCATACGTGCATTGAAATCGCCACCCACGTTTTCACCATTTCGAGATGACGCATGCAACAATTCGTGTCAGATTGCTTATAATACGGGCAATTACAAAATCTTTCGATCATTCTTGGTTTAAAACTTTTCTTTATATATATATAAAATTAACGAAAGCATACAATAACACAGTATTGGGGGGGGGGGGGGGGGCGTCAAACAAGTAAACTTATATAAGACGCTCAAAATAACAAGCATAATTATGATGTGGTGGGTAGGCTAACATTGTAACTAGATTTTCAACGAGAGAGAGAGAGACAGACAAACAGACACAGAGAGAGGGAAGAGGTGGGCGTTTTCGTTACTGTTCAGTCGCGACTCGGTTTAAAACACCAAAGCGGTTTGTGCGAATGATGAACTCGTCAACTGTTAAGAATTTTGCAGAATTTGTAGCGGGGAGAAGATTTGGGTCACCGCTTAGTAACACAGGTATGGTAATGTAATGCGAAAGAAGTGTCTGGATGGTTTAGTCAAGTGCCTGAGTGTAGAGTGGGCAGTGAAGAAGGTAGTGTTCAACAGTTTCCGACGCAGCGCCACATTTACAAGAAGCATCATTTGATACGTGTCGATTAACAAGATCTTGATTCAGATCGCTAATGTGAAGACGTAGCTTTGTGTGAATAATTTGTAGGTGACAGGCGCCGATGTAAGTGTACAGGTACGAAAATAATGGTCATTTCTCCGGAGATATTTTTTGGTTTCACTTATTGAGGTACTGCGTTGAATATTTTCGGGCGAGTTGTTCCAAAGAATGGTTGTGCATGGTAAAAAAACGAG
>JABMCL010000318.1:7500-10000 GCA_018857735.1 Alviniconcha marisindica
TATGGTGATTTACGTCCCGCATAGACAGTTTATACACTGCAAACTATCAGAGCACCGACGATACGTCACTGCTGGACACTGCACCTACAACTTCACCTGGGTATTCTGTGGTCGATGTCCCTGTACTCACAGATATCGTGTCCCACATACAACATACCTGGCACTTCCGCACAGGCAGCGGTACCGGCAGCGCAATAATGGCGGTTTGCTGTACGAAGTACTTATGACCAACAACACGCGATACCAGCTGTCCGCCCTAACGAGCCTTCTGGTTTCCGTGGACGTAAAGCTATATTGAATCATGCTTCGGCATTGGTCTCAGCTTGTCCCTAATATGTCAACTGACATCTGAGGACATTAAGCAACACTACCTACCGATAACAGCAAGCGTATGCAAACGATAACAGCAAATACCTTACTGCAAGGATTGCCCGTAACATATAGATTTATATATATATATATATATATATATGTATCTTTTTATTAATTTTCCTTTTGAATCAGCACCAACCTGTTCGCTTCCGTGACTTTCCGAGTCTGCTTCCCCTGGGTCTTGCTGGTAGTCTGGTGGCTTGTCCTTTGCAATTTCCCACGCTGTTTCGTTTGTTGGTCGCTTTTATATAGCGCTTTTCTCTGCTCTGTTCAACGTTTCTTCTCCAGGGTCAACTTTCTGTGCTAACTCCTACTTCGGTATCCGTTCCATCCCACTGCGCTCGAATGCGATTCTACACGACTGACTAGCTTTTTATAGCGCTTTTTGTGAATATTCACCCGAGTGGTGTACACACAGCGCTGACATAGCTGCAGGAGCCAAGTGAACCTGCTGCCGTTTCGGCGCGTTCTCTGTACACCATACAACCATGCACCATGTCATTTCATGCAAAGCCACATACATAAGGCGCATGTGTATTTAGCTGTAACCTGCCACCTGCACTTTTGACAGAATGACTGGGATCTTTTACGTGCTGCTGCGGTAACACGGGGGTGGAACGGATACCGAACATTGATGGTATGTTTCAAAACACATTTCCTTGTACAGAACAATAAAGTATTGTCTATGCTATTTTATCTCGTGCTTAAAAGGGGGGATATTCCGGCTACCAGTTGTAACGTTTGAGGCACGTTCTGGGGATTTTCCAATGTGTCCGTTGGCGTGTACACCCTGCTCGTGCCGATGCTTGTTCTTGCTCAACTTTTCTTTTCTCCAACAACCCCGATATACCTCCCCCCCCCCTCTCCTGCATCCAAATGTACCTAAATCCTGCAATTGTACTTGTTTCCCTGCTTCGATCTCCCTGATATAACCGTCCTGGCTGACCGGGCGTAAAAAAAACCCCAAGAAAGCCATGGTTCCCATGGCAACTTTCATCAAGGAGAGCAGGAGCAGGGTCGTGGCATCCCAGCAGGGGCACTGCCGTGTGTAGGGTTAAGAATTAGCCCGTGGCACAAACTCTGCTGGTCACGTGCTGGCGTCACTTTGGCTGGAACCACTGGTCAGCTAAGTCTGTCAAGAATTTTTCCTGGTCGCACCTCCAACCCCTACTTACCTCCTGCACCTGCATATTCACAATATGTATATATATATATTTTTATTTTTTTAAACTACAGTTTGCCATGTCGGGAGCTACTCTCACTTCAGTGTCAAGTTTTGTCCAGGGGTGAGTCAACACCACACATTTCAGCCTTAGTGCAGTGCACTCTGCCAGTGGATTTGAAACCTGACGGGTACATTACATTGTTAATGTGACCTCCTCAGCCAGAAACCAAGCTGAATCATCTACATAGCCTAATCACCATATTATTTACTGACTTCTTCATCGGTGCAAAGTAATTTACGTCCACGGAGACTTCTCTTTCACACAGCTACTGATCTCTCCGAACACCTCACCGCAAATGGTTTCAAGCAAGGTAACATAAATATACGTCGTACGGTTTCTGTGCTCGCCTACCAGAGCGCTTGTAGACAACGGTGCAGGTTGCTGACTACAGCCCCAGCCCACCCCATGCTCCCGTTCCACGCTCACCTCGCGTGCTCTCTGGACCGTTTCGTTTGGCACTGAATGCACCATGTATTCCAAATACAAAATGACACTTATCCCATGGCTGCTTCTCGTCAGTGTGTGTGTGTGTGTGTGTGTGTGTGTGTGTGTGTGTGTGTGTGTGTGTGTGTGTGTGTGTGTGTGTGTGTGTGTGTGTGTGTGTGTGTGTGTGTGTGTGTGTGTGTGTGTGTGTGTGTGTGTGTTTTCTCGGCGAAAAGAGAGCTGGGTGTTTGCTAGTATAGCTTTAGTAGTAGTATAGACGACCGTGTATCCTACCTGTTACAGTGATTGTCTGACCGGTTTCCGTGAACCACCTTCGCCATCTTATAGGTGTCACACCAGTTTGAAAAATGTTTACCGCGTATACATAAAGGTGTGTGTGTGTGTGTGTGTGTGTGTGTGCGTGCGTGCGTGCGTGCGTGCGTGCGTGCGTGCGTGCGTGCGTGCGTGCGTGCGTGCGT
>JABMCL010000318.1:12500-15000 GCA_018857735.1 Alviniconcha marisindica
CCCGAAGCTGTTTTTTGACCTACTACAATTTCAAAGAGAGAACCTGTAACAGCTCTGGATTCCATCAGAGGCGACCTTGATTTTTACGTTCGCGGTACTCTTGACAGCGACTCTTTACAACATAAGTATGTCATAGTTTGCAAAGTCAGACAACACCAGGACAACTGCTAGGCAAGCCTTGACGTGTTTGTCGCGATCACCGTCACAAATCACTTTTTTTGTGTAAAAAGTACGGCGTCGATGGGCAGTCTGATTCAGCTGTTTTGTTTTGTTTGTTTATTCGTTTTTATAGCATTTTCCCCCCAGAATACTTTTCATTCGGGTTTTTCCTTCACCTGCTAAGCAGTGGAGTCAGACTCCAAGCACTGGTTTACGGCATCTTTCCTCCAACCACTGCCATAACTGATTACGCCATTTGTCTCGAAAAATTCTCAACTAACGGACAGTTTTCGTTGGTGCTCAAATAGTAGTAAGATTGTAACAGACAGAGAAATCAAGTTATATCAGGCGTTTCTGTTATAACCGCCCACGTTGCTTACGCCAGCACAAAACATTTGAATCGAGACGAACTCTTTTCTCTCTCTCTCTCTCTCTCTCTCTCTCTTTTTTTACCCGGGGCGGGCACGCCTCATGTTCACGTGCGTGCTTGGTCGCTATGTTGCTATCACAGTCTTTTTAGTACCCAAACTCCAAGTACTGGTTTACGACATCCTTCCTTTGGAGGAAGGTGCCGGAAAGCGATGCTCGGAGTGTGGTTGGTACCCAAACCTTTCGGAGGGCCTTGACAGCGTCGGTGGACAGCTGCGCGGAGATAAATAGCGTCGCTTCAGTGGCGTACGTAACCAATTCTGGCAGAGTTTGGAGGAAGGTGCCGGAAAGCGATGCTCGGAGTGCGCTGGGGAGTCAGAACGGACACATCATTCCAGCAACCCATACTCACGGCACTCAGGCAGCTTCTCGTCTGAGTGATCGCCGCAGTCATTGTTGGTGTCGCAAGTCCATACAGAATCAATACAGTGGCCGTTGGCACATTGGAACTCGTCCTCGGTGCACGGTCCTGTCGTGACAAGCAACCATAACTGGACTCATGTTCATCGAGCTGTCATTGCAGCAGTGAAGAAACATTCGCTTAATGCAGATTCAGCTGTAATCTAAGTTGTCCTTATCTCAGTTAGTCATCGTTAACTTTATGTAATCCAGGCTGTACACGCAGTGAACCCATAATACAGGTAGTTCTTTTCAAGCGCAGTTCTCTAACACGAGTTCAACTCGCTCGCTGTACAAACAACTTGACAAAAACCACATTTACATACATTTCAGCAAACTGAACCTTAAGTATAGCATTATACCAGGAACATAATCGGCTAGCAAACTGTAACAGTTTATACATATACACACACAACCACAGGTAGAGGCAGAGACAGAGAGCGTTTCCTACGTAGTCGGGCAAGGCGTTTGTTCTTCCTCCTCTTGCCGACCCCAGCGGCAACCAGACCCAGGCACAGGACCAGCAGGGCGACACGGTGAAGCATCATGGTGACTTCCGTACGTACGATTCCAAGCCTGGCAACCCGCTCTGTTTATAAGCACGACAACCTGGACGATCAGTTCCTGGGATTGGTCAAGTCGTTCGCCCCCGCTTTTACTGCAAGCTCTAGCTAGAAGCGTAGGTGTATAGCTTCTGTGTTCGGTCAAACAACTGACTGATTTCACGAGTGCACACAGGTGATGGGCACAAATTCAAAGGGGAACATGTGTGCTAAAATAAAATAAAATAAAATAGATAAAGAAATGAACTCAGGTGCTCCCACACCAGAGACAGAGAGAACTTTGATTGTTTCGTGTTTTGTACTGTGTTGTATCGCTTATACGAGAGAGAGAGAGAGAGAGAGAGAGAGAGAGAGAGAGAGAGAGAGAGAGAGAGAAGAAAGAGCAGACGAGGACAGACAGACAGACAGACAGACAGATAGACAAAAGGGAAAACAGACGAGAGAGACAGACAGAGAAGAGAGACAGAGAGACAGAGACAGAAGCAGAAAAGAAGACGAGAGGGGAAGAGAAGAAGACAGAGAGACAGAGAGAGACAGAGAGACAGAGAAGAGAGAGAGAGAGAGAGAGAGAGAGAGAGAGAGAGAGAGCAGAGACAGGAGACAGAGACAGACAGAAAAAGGGACAGAGAGAGAGAGGAGAGAGACGAGACAGAGAAAGAGAGAGCTATGGTAGGGCTAAGACAACGATTTTAGGCAACTGACTATTTTTACGATGTGTTCTTGCTAGCCTGCATGCCAATAGGCAACATATAAAACAACAGTAACAAGACTGAAAACCATGGTACGATGACGGGGACGATGATGGTGATGAGCCAACACATGATAGAGAAAATTATAATAACGACAAACATACTTTGTGAGAAAACAGCAACAAAAACAACAACAGCAAAAATAATAATAATGAATAAATGAAATTAAAAAATAAATAAATAAGCAAAAGCAACAAAAGT
>JABMCL010000318.1:20000-25000 GCA_018857735.1 Alviniconcha marisindica
ACGAGTTCGAATGTAAGAACGGCGTCTGCATCCAGTCTGAATGGACCTGTGACACGGACGACGACTGCGGCGACAACTCAGATGAGACCCTGCCTGAGTGCCGTGAGTATGGTTTTGCCGGAAGCCATGCACCAGATCCACCCGGAACTGGTCTTAGCATGTTGCGAAAATAACTCCCTAGCTGTATCAGACAAGTTCCTGCACAATTAAAACCTCCCATCCGAGCAGAAAATGTCCCGAGGTGGTTTAAGTGTGGAATGCATTTTGTGTGTGAGGCTGGGCGAGGGAGGGGGTGGGTAAGGAGGGTGTTTTCAGCACGAGCACAAAATACTCGGAGTGTTCCGCTCCGGTGTGGCTTTCACACTAAGCAGCCAATCTGGTGGGAACGTTTCATAGCAAGAATCTTCTGGCCCCATTAAAACAGGAAGGGTAGATGTAGAAAACACATGATACGTGGTATATCCTTGAAAGTGAACGACGTCAAACTGATGGTCACACAAGCAAAACGTCAGGATTTGAACTGTGCCGTACGTCGATCAGGTTCTGTCACTTTTAAGGATTCGTGGTGATGCCTTTTTAGAAGATGTGTACAATAATTGTCCGGGCCAGTACAATAATTGTCCGGGCCAATAATTGACCGGCCAGTTAAGACGTGTGCAGCATTATGTGACGTCATCATTACGTCATATTGTGCAGCCCCCCGAGGACAATGCACCGGCAACCACGAGGTGCCGTGCCAAAACGGACAGTGCGTGCCTCTCGAGTATCGCTGTGACGGCGACGACGACTGTGGCGACGGTACCGACGAAAGAGGATGCCGTAAGTTGGTGATGAATATAAGTATGATTATGGTGACGATGATGAGTGAGATCTAAGACAAAGAACGGAGTTACGATGAAGGTGGGTTCCGCATGTTGTTAGAAAGTCGATGTAAGTGACGATCACATGCAGTGATTTCTGTGTTGTTCAGACGAGCTCTAAAACCACATCGACGATGAAGGTGAGAGGAAGTGAAGATGAAGATGAGAGGAAGTGACGATGAAGGTGAGAGGAAGTGACGATGCAAGTGATAAGAAGTGACGATGAAGATGAGAGGAAGTGACGATGAAAGTGATCAGAAGTGACGATGAAGATGAGAGGAAGTGACGATGAAGGAGATAAGAAGTGACGATGAAGATGAGAGGAAGTGACGATGAAGATGAGAGGAAGTGACGATGAAGGAGATAAGAAGTGACGATGAAGATGAGAGGAAGTGACGATGAAAGTGAGTGGAAGATACGATGAAACTTGTGACTGGAAGTGATGAGGAGTATGAGTGGAAGTGACGATAAAGGTGGCGGTGACGATGAAGGAGAAAAGAAGTGAAGATGACCTTGAACTGAAGTGACGATGAAGAAAAAGGTGAACGGAAATGACAATGAAGGTATTAGTGTAAGTGACAATGAAAATGTGGATGAAAGTCAGCTAAAAGAACGTTAACATTGGTGACAAATGTAAGTGTATGAATAAAGTCACAATGGTGGTGAATAAAAGTAACGTTAAGAGTGACTGCAAAGGGAAATGGATTATTAACTGACAAAAAAGGTAAATAAAAGTGACGATGATGATGATGAAAGTAACGATGGAAATGACAGTTAGTGTGAATACAGCTAATGATCAAGGTGAATGGAAATTTAAGTAACAATAAAGTGAAAAGTTGAATGGAAATGACGATGAAGGTGAATGCAAAAGACGATTAGGGTGAATGGAAATGACGATCAAGGTGAGTGATGAAGACGGTCCAGGTGAATGGAAATGACGATCAAAGTGAATAGAAAAGGCGACCAAGGTGAATGGAACTGACGATCGAGGTGAGTGGAAATGACGACGGTGACTGTAAGTGACCATGCAGATGAATGAAAATGGGGAGAAAGGCAAATGGAGTGACGATGAAAGTGTTGCTTGTTGTTCAGGCGAGTTCACGTGCTCTGTGGGTGAGTGGCACTGCGGCAACGGGCTGTGTGTGGAGGAGGACTTTTTGTGTGACGGCGACAACGACTGTAACGACGGAACTGACGAGCTTCCTCAGAACTGCCCCAGCAACTAAAACGCGCCATGAGCTGTGAACTCGTTCCGGCTTTTTGAGACGGAAGGCTGCGCTCCATCACAGAATAAATCCGTTTTCACTACTGCCAGTTTTATTTGGAGTTTTTGTGTGGCTACATGCTGGGGTGTGACTGGGACCGGGTTGGTGTTGCTGGCTGTTGCAGTGCCTTCGTGCACACACACACACACACACACACACACACACACACACACACCACACGCACGCACACACACACGTGCGCGCACACGCACACGCGGCACGCACACACACACACACGCACGCACGCATGCATACATATTCACGCACACACACATGCGCGCGCACCCCACCCCCCCCTCGCCATAGGGCGCACATAC
The DNA here is from genome assembly GCA_018857735.1 of Alviniconcha marisindica. Lineage (NCBI taxonomy): Eukaryota > Metazoa > Mollusca > Gastropoda > Provannidae > Alviniconcha > Alviniconcha marisindica. Next base: position 22,443 of record JABMCL010000318.1, read on the forward strand.
ACACATTGGTGTTGTGTCTGTTTATGCACGTGTGTGCCGCGCGTGTGTGTGTGTGTGTGTGTGTGTGTGTGTGTGGTGTGTGTGTGTGTGTGTGTGTGTGTGTGTGTGTGTGTGTGTGTGTGTGTGTGTGTGTGTGTGTGTGTGTGTGTGTGTGTGTGTGTGTGTGTGATACAGCAAGATAATGAAATCAGTCATAATGTGAAGCACGGTAAGTCGAAGTTGTAGTGTAATGACTATTAACACAGCTGCGGGGAGGGGGGGGGGGTAATGCATAAGGATTATAACTGAGACATTGCAAAGAATGAGGGAACACTGGAACTCAAACTTTAGGGTAAGACTACGTGCAAATGCAGTTGACCCGGCCAGAGGTCATGACAGAGACAGGGGAACATATCGCTGTGTAGGGGGATCTCGGTCACACACACACACACACACACACACACACACACACACACACACACACACACACACACACACACACACACACACACACACACACACACACCACACACACACAACACACACACACACACACACACCACACACACACACACACACACCACACACCACACACACACACAAAACACACAACACACACACACACACACACAACACACACACACACACACACACACACACATACACACACACAACAATCAACACACACACACACACACTACTAGGACTGATTAATACTCCAAAGAGTTTAGCCTTTTGAGCTAATAAAAACGATGATATTAAACTTGTTTTGAAATGCCTCCTTAATTTTGTGTCAAATTTACAACGACCATTTCCGTTGATATCTACAAACTGCATTTCTCATCCCAGATCGGTTAAAATTTTGTATGTCTTGTAATGCTGACAGTACGTATACAACATGCTTTTCACCATTTTCGTATCATTTTGTTTTAAAATCATTTAATTATGGTGATTGAAGGAAGTGTTTCCCAAATCGGCAATATTTGTACCGCTGGCCCTTTTCTGAGATATTTAGCTGATATCTTTCACCTCTTTTTGAGGATGTACCTCTGGTAGAGTTTATGTACCTTGTATCTACGCGCCCGCCGTCTCCGTAGGCGACTCAGGTCTTTGTTGTTGTACTTGTGTGACGTATTTCGAGCGCTAATTAATTCCCTTGTGTGTTGATATCTTTCACGTTTGCTTTTACTGTTTTAGCTGTGCACTTACATACCAGTTTTACTGACCTTTCAAGGTCATGTCCGCGCCGGAAATATCAAAGTGACCATTGTCGTTTCTTGTCAAATTCTTATCTAATCTAGTTCCAACTTTATGAACGATCATGCACGCACGCACACACGCACGCACGCACGCACGCACGCACGCACGCACACACACACGCACACAAGCACACACACACACACACACACACACACGCGCGCACACAAACAGACCGGAGGACGCGCGCGCGCGCGCGCGCCACTTACTTCAGTAACTGCTCGATCAATGTTAACCCATTCCCGATCGCTTAATGACAGCCGGTTCGTGTGGTGACAAGGGGTTCGAATGTAAGAACGGCAACTGCATCCAGTCTGAATGGACCTGTGACACGGACGACGACTGCGGCGACAACTCAGATGAGACCCTGCCTGAGTGCCGTGACTATGGTTTTGCCGGAAGCTATGCACCAGATCCACCCGGAACTGGTCTTAGCATGTTGCGAAAATAACTCCCTAGCTGTATCAGACAAGTTCCTGCACAATTAAAACACTCCCATCCGAGCAGAAAATGTCCCGAGGTGGTTTAAGTGTGGAATGCATTTTGTGTGTGAGGCTGGGCGAGGGAGGGGGTGGGTAAGGAGGGTGTTTTCAGCACGAGCACAAAATACTCGGAGTGTTCCGCTCCGGTGTGGCTTTCACACTAAGCAGCCAATCTGGTGGGAACGTTTCACAGCAAGAATCTTCTGGCCCCATTAAAACAGGAAGGGTAGATGTAGAAAACACATGATACGTGGTATATCCTTGAAAGTGAACGACGTCAAACTGATGGTCACACAAGCAAAACGTCAGGATTTGAACTGTGCCGTACGTCGATCAGGTTCTGTCACTTTTAAGGATTCGTGGTGATGCCTTTTTAGAAGATGTGTACAATAATTGTCCGGGCCAGTACAATAATTGTCCGGGCCAATAATTGACGGGCCAATTAAGACTTGTGCGGTATTATGTGACGTCATCAATACGTCATATTGTGCAGCCCCCCGAGTACAATGCACCGGCAACCACGAGATGGCGTGCCAAAACGGACAGTGCGTGCCTCTCGAGTATCGCTGTGACGGCGACGACGACTGTGGCGACGGTACCGACGAAATAGGATGCCGTAAGTTGATCATGAATATAAGTATGATGATGGTGACGGTGATGAGTGAGATCTAAGACAAAGAATGGAGTTACGATGAAGGCGGGTTCCGCATGTTGTTAGAAAGTCGATGTAAGTGACGATCACATGCAGTGATTTCTGTGTTGTTCAGACGAGCTCTAAAACCACATCGACGATGAAGGTGAGAGGAAGTGACGATGAAGATGAGAGGAAGTGACAATGAA
>JABMCL010000318.1:30000-45675 GCA_018857735.1 Alviniconcha marisindica
GTTGGATACCTAATCTAACAGGATGCATGTTGCTGCTGATTTGCAGAATATCATTTTCAGATGTGTGCAGTCCTGTGTCATCTGCCAACATATCACAATCAGCAGATATACTTTTCACGTGTAATTGGAGGTCACAAATAAAAAGGCTGAAACGAATAGGTCTAAAGACAGAACCTTGTGGTACACTAAACTTTACTACGTCTTCATAGGAGTAAGAGGCATGGAGTAAGACACATTTCATTCTGTTATAAAGATATGATATAAAAAATGGTAGAGAACATGAGTTTTTATAAGACTGTGTTAAGGTGCTCACGGAGATTTCGCTGATGGAGCTGAGTGAGTGAATGATCTTAGGTGCAAAAAAGGCTATGCATGTTTTGAATAAATCTGTTCTGGACCTAGGTAACTGGAGGTAGCTGTTTCTGGAGCTAGAGTGGGGAGCTTTGCACAAACCATATAACTATGTAGACTGGTTCATGGTTGGTACGTGCTCTTGAAAACAGAGCAGCAGGCAAACCTATGCCAGCAGTCACATTTGATGGAGCAGTGGTCGAACAAGTCATCTGAGATACCTTGGGATCCACTTCGACAAAATGCTGACCTACAGACAACATACAGGTAGAAACAACAGCACTGAAGTACAAGAAAGGTTTGTCAGGCCTGAAGGCTTTTTTTCTTCTTCTTTTTTTGGAGGCGGAGGGGAGGGGGGAGGAGAAGGGTGGGGTGGGGGGGGGGGGGCTGACAGTGCCACTTCCGACATGCTACTTTGCCGAGAATGCCACTTTACCGAGTGCCATTCTGCCGAGAATGTCATTCAAATTCAAAAGAACTAAGTTCGTGAAATTTGTCTTCACTTTTAGCGTTATCTTGCAGAACTATATTAATGCCACGAGGGAGTTAAGAAAAACATACTATCGGGGACACAGCAGCAGAACAATGGCAAAAAGATGTGTACCCAAACAGCTGTGAATTCCGACAGTCAAAAACAAGAAGGCAGAAATAACTACTAAGTGCTTGCAGATCTTGATAAAAAATAAATATAAAAAAGCGGAGCTAACATGTGGGGACGTCCACGTGGTTATACCTTGAGCAGTGCAGGTTAATTGCCAGACTTTGAATTGCACGTACGGTAGTCGCCATGTTTCGCTGTGTCGCCCTGTTGGTCCTGTGCCTGGGTCTGGTTGCCGCTGGGGTCGGCAAGAGGAAGAAGAGTAAACACATCGTCAAACGGCAGTGTAGGAACCTCTAGTCAGTCAGTCTTTCTGTCTGTCTGCCTGTCTTTTTGCCATTTGAAGACATACCCACTGAAGAACGAGACGAGGACTGGAAAACCACTTTTACATCTTGACAACATACAGTACCTATAATTTAAAGGAAATTTAGAGCAAAAACTAAAAATCTATCCACCATAATTATCATGTACCATTTGAAGACACACCCGCTTTAAGAGTGGTACAAACTGAAATTATGTCACGTTGACGATGCACACCATAAAGTGATCAACTGTTTTAGTGCCTGTGATTTTCTCATTAACAAATGGCTTTAACTAAAGAAAGACCATCTACAACCGGCTGTTCGCGATTTTGACATCATTTAAGCAAGTTCATTTAATGGAGGTAATCAAATAATGTGTTTCCAAAATTGGCAGAATTTTCATTGTTCGCTCTTTTTCAGCTATACATAACTGATAATTTTCACAGTTGCTTTCAGCTGTACACTTTCACACCAGTTTCGCTGACCTTTCAAAACTAACCACCGCCTTTTCTTGCGAAGTTCTTATCTGATCATGTTCAGACTTTACCGGACGCACGCTTCCGCCCGCACACACACACACACACACACACACGCACACACGCACACACGCACACACGCACACACGCACACACGCACACACGCACACACGCACATACACACACTCACGCACACACACGCACACGCACACACGCATACATGCAACACACACACACACACATACACACACACACACACACGCGCGCGCGCGCGCGCGCCACTTACTTCAGTAACTGCTCAATCAGTGTTAACCCATTCGCGATTGCTTAATGACAGTCCGTTCGTGTGGTGACACGGAGTTCGAATGTCCGAACGGCAACTGCATCCCGTCTGAATGGACCTGTGACTCGGAAAATGACTGCGGCGACAACTCGGATGAGACCCTGCCTGAGTGCCGTGAGTATGGTTTTGCCGGGCTGTGCCTTGTCTACTTTCAAATTCCTGTGACGGTGAATATGGTTTTTGTCTTGTCTGGCTCCCAGTTCTTGTAATGCTGAAGATGCTTTGTGTCTTGTCTGGCTCCCAATTCTTTCGAAGTGCGGGACACTGAGAGAGATGAGTAACAGGAAGACTGGAGGTGACTATCGAAGTGAGTGGAAACGATTATGGTAAATTAAAGTGACGCTGAAGGTGAACGGAACTGACGATGAAAGTGAATGGAACTGACGATGAAAGTGAGTGGAAGTGACCATGAAAGTGAGTGGAAATGACGATGAAGGTGACTAGAAGTAACGATGATGGTGAGAGGAAGTGACGATGAAGGTGAGAGGAAGTGACGGTAAAGATGAGAGCAAGTGACAATGATGAGACGAAGTGACGGTGAAGCCTGTAACAGGAAGTGATGAGGAGTATGAGTGGAAGTGACGATAAAGGTGGTGGTGACAATGAAGGTGAAAAGAAGTGATGATGACTTTGAATTAAAGTGACGATGAAGAAAAAAGGTGAACGGAAATGACGATGAAGGTATTAATGTATGTGACGATGAAAATGCGGATGGAAGTCAGCTAAAAGAACGTTAACACTGGCGACAAATGTAAGTGGATGAATAAAGTGACGATGACGGTGAGTAAAAGTAACATTAAGATTGACTACAAAGGAAAGTGGAATATCAATTGACAAAAACGTCAATAAAGCTGGCGATGATGTCTGTGTCTTGTCTGCTTCTGGCTGTGTTTTGTCTGCTTTCAAATTCCTGTGACGCTGAAGATCATTTGTGTCTTATCCGACTGGCTCCCGGTTCTTTTGACGCTAAAGATATAGTCTGTGTCTTGTCTGGCTCCCAGGTCTTTTGACGCTAAAGATATAATCTGTGTTTTGTCTGGCTCCCAGGTCTTTTGACGCTAAAGATATAGTCTGTGTCTTGTCTGGCTCCCAGGTCTTTTGACGCTAAAGATATAGTCTATGTCTTGTCTGGCTCCCAGGTCTTTTGACGCTAAAGATATAGTCTATGTCTTGTCTGGCTCCCAGGTCTTTTGACGCTAAAGATATAGTCTGTGTCTTGTCTGGCTCCCAGTTCTTTTGACGCTTAAGATATAGTCTATGTTTTGTCTGGCTCCCGGTTCTTTTGACGCTAAAGATGTAATCTGTGTCTTGTTTGGCTCCCGGTTCTTTTGACGCTAAAGATATAGTCTGTGTCTTGTCTGGCTCCCAGTTCTTTTGACGCTAAAGATATAGTCTATGTCTTGTCTGGCTCCCAGTTGTTTTGACGCTAAAGATATAGTCTATGTTTTGTCTGGCTCCCAGTTCTTTTGACGCTAAAGATATAGTCTGTGTCTTGTCTGGCTCCCAGTTCTTTTGACGCTAAAGATATGTCTTGTTGTCTGGCTCCCAGTTCTTTTGACGCTAAAGATATAGTCTGTGTCTTGTCTGGCTCCCAGTTTTTGACGCTAAAGATATAGTCTGTGTCTTGTCTGGCTCCCAGTTCTTTTGACGCTAAAGATATGGTCTGTGTCTTGTCTGGCTCCCAGGTATTCTGACGCTAAAGATATAGTCTGTGTCTTGTTTGGCTCCCAGTTCTTTTGACGCTGAAGACGGTCTGTGTTTTGCCAAACCTGCTCACTGTGGACGTGTTGTCTCTAAGCGCATAACAGAAAACAACAGGGTCGACAAGGAACGGTTCGGTCACCTTGTTGCGTTGCATCATTATAATGCCATCATGCACACACACAACACTTTGTCATGTTGTGCAGCCCCCCCAGGAAAATGCAACGGCAGCCACGAAATGACGTGCAACAACGGACACTGTGTGCCTCTTGAATATCGTTGTGACGGCGTCGACGACTGTGGCGACTTTACTGACGAGAGAATATGCCGTAAGTTGGTGATGACTAAGTATGATGATGGTGACGGTGACGGTGATGAGTGCGATCTAAGACTAAGAATGGATCTACGATGAAAGCGGGTTCCGTATGCTGCTGAGAGGTCGATGTAAGTGACGATCACATGAGGTGGTTTAATTGCGTGTTGTTCAGACGAGCTCTGAAACCACACCGGGGCAATTGGACAAAAGGACGAAAGTCAACTGCTGCTGAAGACTGCTTATCTGGCTCCCATGGCAGTTCTCGTGACGCTGTGTCTGTGTCCCGTACCAGTTCTTGTGATGCTGTCCATAAGAGTTCGTGTGATGCTGTGTCTGGGTTCATAAGAGTTCTTGTAATGATGTGTCTGTGTCCATAAGCGTTCGCGTGATGCTGTATCTGGGTCCATAAGAGTTCCTGTGATGCTGTGTCTGGGTCCATAAGAGTTCTTGTGATGCTGTGACTTCTTCCCACGCCAGTTATTTTGATGCTGTGTCTGGGTCCCACACCAGTTCTTGTGGTGCTGTGTCTGGGTCCCATACTGGTTCTTGTGTTGCTGTATCTGGGTCCATAAGAGTTCTTGTTTTGCTGTGTCTGGGTCCATACGAGTTCTTGCAATGCTGTGTCTGGGTCCATAAGGATTCTTGTGATGTTGAGTCTGGGTCCCACACCATTTCTTGTGATGCTGTGTCTGGCTCCCACACCAATTCTTGTGATGCTGTGTTTGGGTCCCATACCAGTTCTTGTGTTGCTGTGTCTGGGTCCATACCAGTTATTGTGATGCTGTGTCTGGGTCCATACTAGTTATTGTGATGCTGTGTCTGGGTCCCATACCAGTTCTTGTGTTGCTATGTCTGGATCCCATACCAGTTCTTGTGTTGCATTGTCTTGGTCCATAAGAGCTCTTGTGATGCTGTGTCTGGCTCCATACCAGTTCTTGTGATGCTGTGTCTGGGACCACACCAGCTCTTATGATGCTGTGTCTGGGACCACACCAGCTCTTATGATGCTGAAGATGTTTGTTTTTTATCTTGTCTGGCTCCCAATTCTCGTGATGCTAAAGTGATTTGGGCCTTGTCTGGTTCCCAGTTTTTGTGATGCTGAAGATGGGCTGTGTCGTGTCTGCTTTCAAGTTCTTGTGACACTGAAGATGCCTTGTGCCTTGTCTGGCTCCCACTTCTTTTGACGCTGGAGATATAGTCTGTGTCTTAATGTGACGATAAAGGTGACAGTGACGATAAAGGTGAAAAGAAGTGACGATGACTTTGAATTAAAATGACGATGAAGAAAAAAGGTGAACGGAAATGACGGTGAAGGTATTAATGAAGGTGACGATGAAAATGTGGATGGAAGTCAGCTCAAAGAACGTTAACACTGGCGACAAATGTAAGTCGATGGATAAAGTGACGATGACGGTGAATAAATGTAACATTAAGATTGACTACAAAGGAAAGACGAATATTAACTGACAAAGAAAGGTCAATAAAGGTGGCGATGATGATGAAAGTAACGATGAAAATTACAATGAGTGTGAATGCAGCTAATGATGAAGGTGAGTTGAAATTTATGTAACAATAGAGTTGAATATAAATGACGATGAAGAGGAGTGTAAATGACGATCGGGGTGAGTGGAAATGACGATCAAGGTGAACGGAAATGACGATCAGGGTGAATCGAACCGACATGGTCTTACCGCTAGGCCAAACCTGCTCACCGTGGAAGTGTTGTCTCTAACCGCAACACAGAAAACAACAAGGTCGACAAGGAACGGTTAGGTCACCTTGCTGCGTTGCGTCATTATAATGACATCATGCACACACCCAACACTTCGCCCATGCCGGGCCAGTTAAGACGTGTGCGTCATTATATAACGTCATCATTACGTCATGTTGTGCAGCCCCACCAGGAGAATGCAACAGCAACCACGAAATGACGTGCAACAACGGACACTGCGTGCCTCTCGAATATCGTTGTGACGGCGACAACGACTGTGGCGACTTTACTGACGAGAGCATATGCCGTAAGTAGGTGATGACTAAGTATGATGATGGTGACGGTGATGAGTGCGATCTAAGACTAGAGCCCTGAGCGCTCACAAGATACATATTAACCTAAATACAATATTCTATACACATGTAGAGCACCTACCAAAACAATTTACATAAGATATTATATGGAAACACACACACACACACACACACACACACACACACACACACACACACACACACACACACACACACACACACACACACACACACACATGCACACAATGACTGTAGCAGAAACTGGGTATTGATATCAGTTGGGGTGGAAATACTGTGAGAAGAGGTAGGTTTTCAGTTTGGCTTTAACAGATGACAGGATTGAGCAGTGTCTAAGGTCTTGTGGGAGTGAATCCCAAATGTGGGGTCCAAAGCAAGAGAAAGCACGAAAGCCATGACTCTTGCGTCTGTATTGCTGGATTTTCAGCATGCGTGTGTCAGAAGAAGATCGCAGTGTACGAGACGGAGTGTAGACATGTAGCAGTTCAGAAAGGTAAGCAGGACCAGAACCATGCATAGCGTTGAAACACACACAAGCGACTTTATATTTAATACGTTCTGAAATGGGAAGCCAGTGCAGTTTTCCCAGGAGAACGAGTCTTGCAGCAAAGTTTTGAATTTTCTGGAGAGGTTGGATGAAAGCATTAGGTGTACCCATGAGGATACAGTTGCAGTAGTCGAGCCCTGAGAGGATATAGGAAGTAACAAGAGTCTTGGCTGCATCTTCAATGAGAAACCTGCGGATCGAACTAAGGCGTTTAAGCTCGAAATAAGCTGTGCTGTGTCTTGTCTGCTTTCAAATTCCTGTGACGCTGAAGATGATTTGTGACTTGTCTGGCTCTCAGTTCTTTTGCCGCTGGAGATATAGTCTGTGTCCTGTCTGGCTCCCAGTTCTTTTGACGCTGAAGATTGTCTGTGTCTTGCCTGGCTCCAAGTTCTTTTGATGTGCGGGACACTGAAAGAGATGAGTAATAGGAAGACAGGAGGTGACAAGCAACATGAGCGAAAACGATTAAGGTAAATGAAAGTGTCGCTGAAAGTGAATGGAACTGACGATGAAGATGAGTGGAAGTGACAATGAAACTGAGTGGAAATGACGATGGAACAGAGTGGAAATAACGATGAAGGTGACTAGAAGTAACGATGTTAGTGACAGGAAGTGACGATGAAGATGAAAGGAAGTGTCGATGAAGATGAAAGCAAGTGACGATGAAAGTGAGAGTAAGTGACGATGAAGATGAGATAAAGTAACGTTGAAGGTGATAAGAAGTGACGATGCAGATTGGAGGAAGTGACAATGAAGGTGAGTGGAAGTGCCGATAGAGGTGGCAGATACGATGAATGAGAAAAGAAGAGACAATGACTTTGAATTGAAGAGACGATGAAAATGTGGATGAAATTCAACTGAAAGAACGTCAACAACGGCGACAAATGTAAGTCGATGAATAAATTGACGATGACGGTGAATAAAAGTGACATTAAATATTGACTACAAAAGAAAGTGGAATGTTAACTGACAAAAACGTCAATAAAGGTGGCGATGATGATGAAAGTAACGATGGAAATGACACTGAGTGTGAATATAGGTAATGATGAAGGTGAATGGAAATTTAAGTAACAATAAAGCTGAATGGAAATGACGATACAGATGAATGTAAATCACGATACAGGTGAGGAAATGAGGATGAAGGTGAATGGAACTGATGATCAGGTCGAATGGAAATGATGATCAGGGTGAATGGAAATGACGATCAAGGTGAGTGGAGATGACGGTCCAGGTGACTGGAAACGAATATTAAGGTGAATGGAAATGACGATGAAAACGACAATGAGGGTGAATGCAGCGAACGATGAAGGTGAATGGAATTTTAAGTAACAATAACGTTGAATAGAAACGACTATCGGGGTGAATGGAAATAACGATCAAGACGAGTGGAGATGATGGTCCAGGTGAACTGAAATGACGATCAAAGTGAATGAAAATGACTATTAAGGTGAATGGAAATGACGATGAAAATGACAATGAGGATGAATGCAGCTAACGATGAAGGTGAATGAAAATTTAAGTAACAATAAAGTTGAATAGAAATGACGATGATGGTGAATGTAAATGACGATCCAGGCGATTGGAAATGACGATCAAGGTAAATAGAAATGACAATCAAGGTGATTGAAAATAACGATCACGGTAAATGGAAATGGCGACCAAGGTGAACGGAAATGACTGTCCATGTGAATGGAAATGATGATCAAGGTGCATAGAAATGACAATCAAAGTGAATTGAAGTGGCATCCAAGGTGAATGGAAATGACGATCACGGTGAGTGAAAATGACAACGGTGACTGTAACTGACCATGCAGATGAATGAAAGTAAGAAAAAGACGAATGGAGTGACGACGAAAGTGTTGTTTGTTGTTCAGGCGAGTTCACGTGCTCTGGGGGTAAGTGGCACTGCGACAACGGGCTGTGTGTGGAGGAGGACTTTTTGTGTGACGGCGACAACGACTGTACCGACGGAAGTGACGAGCTTCCTCAGAACTGCCACGGCAGCTAAAACGCGCCATGAGCTGTGAACTCGTTCCGGCTTTTTGAGACGGAAGGCTGCGCTCCATCACAGAATAAATCCGTTTTCACTACTGCCAGTTTTATTTGGAGTTTTTGTGTCGGCTACGTGCAGGGATCTGACTGGGACCGGGTTGGTGTTGCTAGCTGTTGCAGTGCCTTCGTGTACACACACACACACACGTACACACACACACACACACACACACACACACACACACACACACACACACACACGTACACACACACACACACACACACACACACACACACACACACACACACAGAAGAGATCATGGGTAGGGAGGTGGAGCTGGGCTGCGAAAGTTGGACTTCTTTCGCTTCGTGTTGTTCCTCAACAGCAGTGCAACGGACATTGCCCTTGTGACTCTGCCCAAGCACGACAGTTGAAACAATAATTGCGCAGTGCACTAGTCGCTGGGCAATGGCGAGGGGACACCGCCTTAACACTTCCATTGTTCTGGCGGCGGTCCACGGTCTCTCCGGTCTTTTTCGGGCTGTATCCGCGGTCGAGCCTTCACTCTTTCGTCCCCTTCCCACTCTGTCCCCGTCCCTAATAAGCAACCTCGCTTCTGTGGACGTAAAGCAATATGGTTAAGGTTTCTGTACCATGTGCTGAAAAGTGCTGGTCAACCCCACTCTATCCCTCGAGTCTACATGCTGAAAAGTGTGTTGCTCTTCCCTTAGTTAAGAAGACTTGTGCTGCAAAGTGCAAGCGTTAATTAGTTAAGTTTATGTTTGTCTGTCTTCCTGTGCTGCAAAGTGCAGGCATGCATGATTAGTTAGGAGACTTGTGCTGCAAAGTGCAAGCATTAGTTAAGTTCATGTTTGTCTGTCTTCTTGTGCTGCAAAGTGCAAGAGTGCAACTTACTTTTGTAGGTAACTTGTACTGAGCCTATGCGGGTATCTAAGTTAGCTATGGTTAGTGCGTAGGTTAGGCATAGATATGTGTCAGTTTGCGGGTTTGTTCTTGTGTTTACTGTATGTGTAACATGCGGTAGTGTAAATAAAAATTGTATGCATTTATTTGGTTCGTCACTATAATGGGAGTGAGAGTATGTACTGAGACGGAGTGGGGTCAGTGCGCGCGTCTGTGAGCGTGCCTCAGTGTTTTCGTCATGTCGGTACACGTGTACAACTTCTGTCTCCACTTATCTTTTGTCTAGTGTCTGTTTTAAGTGGCATAATAATGTGCATAGTGAAACGGCACACCTACCTCCGAGGAGTGGACAAGCAACCAAACACTAACACAGGTTTTTTTCTGGATACCAAGGTCGGTCGATTGTAGTGATTTTTAACACAACGCGAGGAACATTGAAATGCACACTACATGAAGAAGACTAGAGACAATTGTGTATTCCAGTGCGAGTGTTTCTCCTTGGCAATCTCCAGCCTCCCCCTGAACCTAAAATGAGGAACGGGCCGCAGGCCCGGTTACAAAAGGTGGTGCCGTGACTCAGGATATCGCACGTGTTTGGTACCGCTGAGCTGAGGCGCTTGGACCGCCAGCCTGCAGCGTTTTCACTACGCACAGCTGCCATTTGGATGTTTTTGTGTCCGTGTGTGCGTAATGGGTGCGGTGTTAGGCTTCCTTAGGCTGTTGTGCCAAGTTGATTGGCGCAGAACAGGACTACTACAAGTCAGTGAAGAAGAAGAAGCAGACGTAGGACTGTGACATTTGCTGCAGCAGCAGTAGCGATGATTGTTCGTTCGGTAGCTGTTACAGTCGTTCTCACGGGAATAGGTCCATTGGTGCTCGTAGGGATAGAAGTATGGGTAACAGTATGTTTCTGAATCACAGTCTTGCACACAGGAAACAGAGGGTTCCTGACGTGTTCACGGGTACGAAAGGTAGTCTGAAAGATTGGCTTCGTCACTTCGAAACCTGTGCCAGATGGAATGGTTGGGATTACGCCGAAAGGGCGTCAATCTTGCTGTCACTCAGGGGTGTCACTCAGCAGGTGCTTGGCGAACTTAGTGTTCATGAGTTAGAAGACTTTGATGCGATCAAAGTAGCTCTGGAAAGAAGGTTCGATCCTGCTGAGAAAGAGTCGTGGAGTCGTGCCATTTTATGTGACTTATTAATCCATACTCACTTTTCTACACTCCCTCTCCCTTTCAGTCGTCCGCGCGAGCGGTATGTTGTATGTACGTATGTATGTACTGGTGTGTATGTGTGTGCGTGCGTGCGTGCGTGTGTGTGTGCATGTGCGTGTGTGTGTGTGTGTGTGTGTGGTGCGTGCGTGCGTGCGTGCGTGCGTGTCTGCATGTGTGTGTGTGTGTGTGTGTGTGTGTGTGCGCCAGCTGTTATACCAGGAGGCTTGACGAACACCCCAGCTACAGCTGAATGCTGGTGCATACATCAGCTGTTATACTAGAATCATTTGACGCACACCAAAAACTAGTTTGATGCAAGCACGTTGTTGAAAAATCAACACACAAGAAAGTTAATTAGCGATCGAAAGACGTCACACAAACACAGCAACACAGACCTGAGTCGCCTGCGGTAACTCACCTGGCATGCGAGTAAATACAAGGTACATAAACTCCACTAGAGGCACATCCTCGTCGTTGAAGGCTTTAAACAGAGGAGCAAGATTAAATGGCACACACTGCCCTTTGGTGTTGAAAATGACACTGACGGGACTGTGAAAGTTATTCGCGGTTTCGTTGCCGGTTATCTGTGATTAAAACGAATTGCTTCAAAATTTTAATCGCAACAACAGAAATGAGAACACTTACACTGCTTTACAAGTGCAGAAATAATCTGAAGCGATGTTCGGCGCGTCGATGGTGAAGGTGAGTTGGTGTGGCACCTCGATTTTCAACTGACTCCTGTACATGAACTCTTGTTGAGCAGCATGAAACAGTTTCATACTATGAACATACTGGCCGCCTTGCTGAAAAGGTCTTTCTTCTGTCGCTGTGTGAGAGTGGTGCCATTTGGCATGTTAGTGTTCCGAAATGTCGTCGAGAAGTTCGAATAATCGCGCGACTGGAGACGCCGCCATTGCTACTTGTGTGCTGAGTAAACACACCGCAACAGGAACTAGGTCAAGGGGGCGGGGCTTCGCGACTGGATAATGGTCTGCCGTCCTAACATCAAGGCGTTTCATGCAGCTGATGGTCTATTATCAAGTGACTACAGAGTCTCACAATATTGTGTGGAGGTAATGGTCAATTATGAAGTGTCTGCGGATGGTCTAGATCTTCCATGGATGAAATAGCCTTTGATCGTCTACAGAGGGTCTAGGTCTTCCAGGTGGAAATTACCACATCTGTCATATATATCCACATAGGATCGAACAAACTTATTATTGAGTGTCCGCGGAGTGCCTGGGTCTTCCATGGAGGTAACGGTCGAGTGTACACAGAGGGTTCAGGTGTTCCACCGAAATACAGGTTTTGCTGGCAGGCCACCTGCATAATGATGTGTATGTTTGTTGATGCAATTACCTTTGAAATTTTTTCAAGTTCCCACAAAGAAGACACATCGGTGATTTATACCCTAACTTCATCGACACCAGTTTACACTGTCAAAATATGAGTCTGGTCGTTGTAGGCCTTTGTGAGTGCCCCGGACTCTTACGAGATGGGCGCCATAGATAATCTATTGTTATTATCAGCTAAATACCCGTATCTCCACTTACATACACCTGCTGATTGGGTAATCGGCGTAAGTACTGACTAGCTAATAGCAGCCAAGGTACCTCAACACGTACCTATTGGGTAATCGCCTGCGTGTCTATCCTCTGTATGTACTGACTGGCTAATAGCAGCCAAGGTACCTCTACACGTACTGATTCGCTAATAGCAGCCAAGGTACCTCTACACGTACTAGTTGGCTACTAGCAGCCAAGGTACCTCTACACGTACTGATTCGCTAATAGCAGCCAAGGTATCTCTACACGTACCGATTGGCTGATATCAGCAAAGGTACCTGCACACGTACTAGTTGGCTAATAGCAGCCAAGGTACCTCAACACGTACTGATTGGCTAATAGCAGCCAAGGTACCGCTACACGTACTGATTGGCTAATAGTAGCCAAGGTACCTCTACACGTACCGATTGGCTAATATCAGCCAAGGTACATCAACATGGACACTCCCTAAGTTGGGCGTCAACTCGTCACCACCACATCTCGCGTCGCGATGACGCAGCGCAATTGCTTGGTCGAATTTGGGGGATGGGGTGGAGAAAAGAGAGAGACACTGACACTGACACTGATACTGACACAGATTTTATTGTGAAGGCCACCGACCCATACACAAGGAGGGGGGGGGGGGGGGGGGGGGTATACAATAGCGTTTCTGTGTTTGCAGTCGCATAACATCATAGTTGAAGGCAAAAAGCAGGTGTACTCAATGAACCATACGTTCACGCGAGCAGTTTTTCTCTGAACTTCAAAGCATAAAATGTATACATTGCTACTTTTCTAGAAACAAAAGTAGATGGGGTTTTGAACAATTGGTTGAGAGTACGTGGCATTTCTGTAAACTCAGCAATACATTTTTGTCTGATGGCTGAATAAACTGGACAGTGAAACAGGAAATGACTTTCATCTTCCAAGAGGCCTGGACAGAAGCTGCAGTTCTTGTTTGTAACATTATCAGATCCATAACGTTTGTTTACTTTCAGTTCATTGATTCCAAAACGCAGTCTTATCAAAGTATCCCTAAATGTTGGTTTTGTTGTTGTTTGTTTTTATCGTTCAGGTATTTTTCTGCTGCGTGGATTGACTTGAAACTACGATAGGTGGAAAATCTGTCACTATTGGATATTTTCGTGTGCCATTCTTCTTGGAAGCGTTCGACCATTTTTCTTTTGAATGCAGAAAGAAATGAAGTTTCGTTTGCTACTCCATCTGTCCAAGCATCCTGAAAACCATATGATTCTAAACAGTGTTTGATATTTCCTGCCCAGTTTCCGGTGCTGTTGGAGGCATGTATGTCTAAGTCGTTTTCCAGCATGGTCAACGTTTGCTTTGGGAACCTTGTCATGGGCATTTTTCAGAGTTTCAGCCAATACCTGAGGGAGCTGATCGTATTTTCTAGGTACAGAGAATATCGTCCTGTATCACCGTATACCATGTGGTTTGGTGTTTTATTGCTGACGCATAGCAGTCTTTTGCAAGCAAAAAGATGAGCTGCTTCAATGGCTGACACTCTCGCTGTTCCCCATATTTCTGATGCATATAACAGCATCGGCTTAATCTGAGCGTCAAAAAGTTGAGAAAAAACACTGTTGTATCTAAACTCCCGAGCGACCACACTGTTTTCATTAGATCTAAAATTATACCTTTTGCTTTGCTGGCATATTCTTCACATGAAGAATTTGTTGATAATTTTGTTGTCAAGGTATACCCAAGATACCTATAGCTGTTAACTATTTCCAGTTTACTGCCATTATAAAACCATTTTTCTCCCGAAGCAATGTGGCCCCCCTTTCTAAACAACATTACTTTTGTTTTGTCTAAATTAACAGTCAGGCCCAAAGAGTCAGAAGCTTTCTGGAGATTACTGATCTGGTTTTGCAGACCTGCCGGTGTAGAGGAAACTAGCACAACATCGTCTGCAAATAACAGTAGAAATATTTCTTCAAGTCCTGGGAGCAATTGAATGCCGTGTCTACCATTTTGTCGGACAAAATCAGCAACCTCGGATATGAGGAGAGAAAAAATCAGCGGGCTAAATAAGCACCCCTGCTTCACCCCAAGAGAACAGTCGAAGAACTCAGAAATACTAGCACCCCATCTTACACATGCCTGGACAGATGAATACATGGACTTTAACATATTTACCATTTTCGATGAAGTTTTCAGTTTTTGCAGTGTTTCCCATAATTTCTCACGATCAACTGTATCAAAAGCTTTCTTGTAGTCAACAAAAGCTACATATACTTTGAAAAAGAAAAAAAGAAAAGAAAAAACGGTACATCAATGCGTACTGACTGGATAATATCAGCCAAGGTACCTGTACAGGTACCGATTGGGTAATAGCAGCCAAGGTACCTGTACACGTCCTGACTGGCTAATAGCAGCCAAGGTACCTGTACACGTCGTGACTGGCTAATAGCAGCCAAGGTACCTGTACACGTACCGATTGGGTAATAGTAGCCAAGGTACCTGTACACGTCCTGACTGGCTAATAGCAGCCAAGGTACCTGTACACGTCGTGACTGGCTAATAGCAGCCAAGGTACCTGTATACGTACCGATTGGGTAATAGTAGCCAAGGTACCTGTACACGTCCTGACTGGCTAATAGCAGCCAAGGTACCTGTACACGTCGTGACTGGCTAATAGTAGCCAAGGTACCTGTACACGTACCGATTGGGTAATAGTAGCCAAGGTACCTGTACACGTCGTGACTGGCTAATAGCAGCCAAGGTACCTGTACACGTCGTGACTGGCTAATAGCAGCCAAGGTACCTGTACACGTACCGATTGGGTAATCGGCCTAAGTGTCCGTCCTCTGCACGCCCAGTCGGCCAGTGCGGTTATATCAGAGCGACCCATGATCGGAGAATGACGACATTGTGTAAAGCAAACCAAATGATAACAAAACGGATAATGTCCACCCTGTGTACAATGGACCTAACGAGGCTATGTGCTAAACAGTGCACACAAGAGGGAAGGTGGGGGGGGGGGGGGGGGGAGAAAAATAAGAAGGAAGTAATGCATCCTCTATTTTCCCCAAATAGATAAATTAAAATTCAAAAGATGATTCACTGGTCATGCTACATATCACTTATCATTGAAGAGGGTTGGACAGAGAGAAAGAGGGAATGGGGAAACAAGTTGTAATGTGTTTGGCACAGTATACAAAACACTTTAAGACTAGTTTAGGTGAGTTCAGGGGGTAACGCACAGTAGGTCAAGTTGCTTCTCGGACTATCATGCCACATATCACTTAACACTGAAGAGGGTTGGAGAGAGAGAAAAATATTTTGGAACGCAC
>JABMCL010003791.1:0-7500 GCA_018857735.1 Alviniconcha marisindica
CTTTAACAAAAACACCTTTTTCACACACAACACAAACACACCAGGCAAAAACAATACAATACACCCATACATACGCCCACACAAGCCCCACGAAATTTGCATATCACACATATTGCCACCCCACACATACAGTGCACACGTATACACAGCAAATGATTCTCTCTCTCTTTTCTCTCTTTTCTCTCTCTCTCCCCTCTCTCTCCCCTCTCCCCTTCCGGGGGTTTTTTGCCCCCCCCCGAAAGGTTCACGGACGGACAGCCCAGGGAAAATTTTTCTCTCTGTTCATTTTGATTGAAAATTAGTGATTTTAATTGCTACAGGAGTGTAATTCAACATGACAGTCGGCATTGAGGCCTACCGTTGTGCGGTGGGTCAATTTGCATCGATTTTTGTGACATTGCTTTTGAAAAAAATGGTCAAAACGGCACGCAAAGTTCATGACAGCGAAGGTTCACAGGTGAAGTGTGCAGTGGCACGGACATAGCGGTGTTTTTCGCCTGGCTTGTGCTGTCAACAACGCTTCTCTTCAGTGCGCCGTTTTGTGTTCACATGGCGTTGTGTGGGGACGTTTACACTGCAAAGCACAGTATGTATGACAGTTTCCTTCTCATTCCGAACGCGAATCGGCTGTGTGGTGCCATGCAGACTGACCTTTTACTGGACAGTGGTGTTTCGGCTTTCTCAACATTGACTCTGCTGCAAACTGGCCCGCTTGTCTCTCACCCCCCACCCAACCTCAGATTTCTGCTGTTGCTGTGCGGCGACATTGAACCCCACCCTGGTCCTACACGGATTGAAGACTCTGTCAAGTGTCTGGAAACCAAGGTCGACAACCAAGCAGAACGCCTGGAAGGAAAACTCAATCAACTGATTGACATGATGAATACGACCCAGTCCCACAATAAACAGCTTGAACGAAATTTCCAGAAACTTGAAGAGAGTATTAGTGCAAACAATGAACAGATACAGCTGCAGTTTTCGCTTCTGAAAGACAGTGTGTCAGCTCTGCAATCAGCCGTTAGACGGAACAACGAGCAGCTGGATTCCATAGGAAACGAGCAAAACAGCATGTCTTCTCGTTTGAGAAAACTGGAAAAAGGGTTGAAAGACAGGAACGATATTCACGACGATCGAACGTGCTGCTGTACGGAATGAAAGAAGAGGCTGGGGAATCGTTTGACAGGTGTACTGCACGAGTGATCAAAACTCTGCGTCGACATTTTCCACAGAAAGACTGGAACGAGACGGACGTCGAAAGAGCTCACCGCTTGGGGCCCGTTTCCAGGACGTCTGATAGACCACGCCCAGTGATCATCAAGTTCCAGAGGTGGAGGGACGCCATGATCATTATGAGGGACAAAGAGGGAAAGAACCAGATGCGAGACAGTGATGGTCTACGCGTTGGAGCTGATCTGACAAAACAACAGAGGGACACTTTGTCACAGCTCAGGAACCAAGGACAGCATGCATACTTTGCAAAGGGGAAGCTGGTAGTGCAGGAATCTCGCCCAAACCCCCAACCGCTTCAACAGCCGCAGTACCCACGACCAGAACCCCACCAAACATGCCCCCCTCTCTCCCCCCATGCAGTCCAGTCCCCCCCCCCAGAAACAGCAGAGCAGCGTCCTATGCAGAGGCAGCAGCAGCGCCCCCAGGAACCCGTGACGGAACCAGTCCGCCGCTGGACAGCTGGACCGGGCAGAGGGAAAGACGCCGCCTTGGAGGAAGACCCCGCTGATGACCACCCTTTCAGATAAAGGAGTGTGAGGTGCCTGCCCACCGGAGCTCTTCGGGGGGGGCCAGAGCCTCCCGTTTCCGGACCACCTGCCAGCCCGGCCGTTAGCATGGAAACCAAGGCCACGTGGCTTTGGTAGAGGCCCCCCACTGGCACCACGGAGCGGGAACACCGTCAGCAGAAGTGGAGGCAGTGGCGGGAGGGGCAGAGGAAGACCCAGCAGTGCAGACCTGCAGACCCGAGGGAACCCGAGATCCCAAAAGTCCCTCTCCTCCCCCGATTTTTGACCAGGAACCTTCCCACAGCTCAAAACCTCCTCCTCCCCCCCGACAGGGCAATTTCCCCATTCCTTTCATCAAAACCTCGGGTCCCCAGTTTTTTACTTTTAAAAAACTTTTTTTTATTCACCCAAAAATTTAACAGAACCCCCAAGCCAAAAATAATTTTAAACCAACCCCTAAAATTAGACGCTAGCTGCCAGGTAAAACCCTTTTTTTTCTTTTAAATTTCTGGCAGTGATCAGGGGTTAAAGCTGCATTTTTTCCCCAAAAGGCGATAAACGCTGATAAAGGGCTAAAATCATTCGTTACTTTCAATATTAAAGGGTTTTATGGAGTGTCTGCAACGAACTAGATCTAGCGTCTTTTGTGCTCAAGTATGATTTTGTTCTTCTGGTAGAAACATTTACTGAGACAGTTCCGGACTCGATGTTCCCATCTCACAAGCCCTTTGTTTCGCCTGGTGTGAAAGTTTCTGACAGTATACATGGTCGCCTTTCTGGAGGCGTTGTCCTATTAGTTAGAAAAGAGTTATGTGAGTATGTTGAGCGGGTAGATATTGAAACTGACAACATTATAGCACTGCGGCTGTCACATAGACTACTTGGAACTCCAACAGACTGTTTGCTAGTTGGGGCTTATTTGCCACCCGAGAAGTCGCCGTATTATGAAGAAACTGACATTTACAATGGAGTCTCTTTACTAGAAGACTGTC
This sequence comes from Alviniconcha marisindica, assembly GCA_018857735.1. Taxonomy (NCBI): domain Eukaryota; kingdom Metazoa; phylum Mollusca; class Gastropoda; family Provannidae; genus Alviniconcha; species Alviniconcha marisindica. The sequence continues at coordinate 2,729 of JABMCL010003791.1, forward strand.
TGCTAGACTTGATAAGGGTGTGTGGCGACATCCCATTTATTATTTGTGGTGATCTTAACGCACGAACTGCATCTATGAATGCTAGAGATGTTGATCCAATCGATGACATTTACGAAATGAATTCTGACAACCATTCGGAAAGTAGAACGCCAGTTGATAATGACACCAGAAGAACATCCAAAGACAATACTGTAAATTCGTTTGGTCGTTATTTGATTGGCATTTGTGAAGAATTTGGGCTATCGATTTTGAATGGATTGCAATATTTTAAATTTTTTAGGTGATTTCACGTATATTTCGCAAACGGGATGTAGTTTGGTCGATTATTTTATTATGTCAGCAAGCATGCTTTCAATGTGCAGGCGTTTTAATGTTATTCCTATGGTAGAATCAAAACATTTGGGAGTAGAAATGTCAATTGTCACTGTTAATAATTATGTTACTGTAAAAGGAACAGTACCTAAAGCTTTTTCAGTAGTGAAATACAAATGGGATGAAGAAAAAAGTGTCAATTTTGCCAGTATGATGCAAACTGATCACGTCAGGCCCTATTGGATGAAGCTGAGTCATTGATAGATTGTGATATCAACCAAGCTCTTTCCAAATTTAACGAATGTTTTGAATATGCTGGCGAATGTATGAAGAAAACAATATTTATTGGGAGTGAAAAAAGACAAACTTGGTTTGACCTAGAATGCAGGGAAAGTAGAAAAATTCTTAGACAGCGATTGCGGAGGTTTTGTAAGTCTAATTGTGACAAAGACAGGCTTAGTTATTCACAAAAAAGAAGAGAATACAAAGAACTGTTGAGACAGAAGAAAAAGTCCCACAAAAATAAAATTCTTCATTCTTTGCAGGCTCACATAAAAGACCCCAAGAGGTTTTGGGAACTGTTCGTTCGGTGGAATTTTGGGGGACATTCTGCTATAACAAGTGAAGAATGGTATAATTATTTCAGTAGCATATTTAATTCTCCACTGAGTGAATCTGAACCAACTACTGAAGACTTAGGGGATGCGGCATTTGCTGATGACGAAATGAACTGTGAGACCTTGAATCAGCCTATCACCGTAGATGAAATCAAAACCAAAGGGGATTAAAAGATAAAAAGCGCTGGTCCTGATGGACTTATCGGAGAGTTTTATAAGAATAGCACAGTACACATTTTGCCATTTCTAGTTAAGTTCTTCAATTTCATCTTTGATCATGGTTTATTTCCTGACGAATGGTCGTTGGCAATCTTACATCCGTTACATAAGAAAGGGGACACAAACGTACCGGATAATCACAGGGGTATATCCTTGCTCAACATATGCAGTAAACTGTATAGTTTTGTGTTGAATAAGCGGATTACCAACTGGATAGATGATAATGAGATAATTGGGGAAAGGGGGTTTTTGGCAAGAACGTGGGACTTTTGACCATATTTTTACTCTTTTAGCGTTAGTCCAGAAACAGCTACTGAGGCACAGAAAACTGTATGTGGGCCCTTTTTGATTTTCGTAAAGCTTTTGACACGATATGCAGAACAAAATTGTGGACTGTACTGCACAGAAACGGCCTTAGAGGCAAAATCGCGATTGCACTACAAAGTATGATGCCATTGTCAAGGCTCGAGTTCGTGCTGGGGGGGGGTTAACCGATGTATTCTTATGTCCTCGCGGTTTGAAGCAGGGTGAAGTGTGTTCACCAGTTCTTTTTTCGTTGTTTATTAACGAACTGACGAAGGACATCATTGAAAGTGGCAAGCATGGCATCCAGTTAGCTCCTGATTTGACTGAATTGCTGATTTTGTTATTTGCTGACGACGTCGTTTTGTTGTCTGATAGTGTCTTTGGTCTTCAGACTCAACTGAATGTTCTCTTTAAACTGCCAAGCGTCCCGATTTGATTGTAAATTTGGACAAGTCTAACATAGTTGTTTTCAGGAATGGGGGCCCTCTTGCTCTGAATGGAAAAGGTGCTTTGGTAACAGGAACTTGAAATTGTAAACATGTTCAAGTACCCGGGAGTCCAAATTTCCACAAGGCTCACGTTCTCACCTACTCTAAACGACCTTGCGGATCGAGCCAGAAAGGGGAAAACTAGCAATTATGAAACTTTTATGGTCCATTGGTAAACATTCACCAGAAATCTTTTTTAAAATGTTTGATTGCCAGATACAACCTATTTTGACTTATGGTTCCGAAGTATGGGGACTGTCAGATAACCAGGAAAGTATCGAAAGAATACATTTATTAGCTTTGAAAAGGTTCTTGGGTGTCAACCCAAAGTCTCCCAGACATTTAATATATGGGAAACGGGCAGACACCCCCTTTTTGTAAACACGTATGCCAGATTATAAAATTTTTGGGTCGGAGTGTATGGATGAAAGAAGGTACCCCAGAAAAGCTTATAATATGTTATTAAATCTTCAAAGACAGAACTATACTACATGGGCTTGCAAAGTTCGAAATGTTTTATACAAATTTGGCTTTGGTGTGGTTTGGGAAATGCAAGGTGTTGGGAATGTAAACTTGTTCATTAAAGAATTTAAGTTGAGGCTTATAGATTGCTTTAAACAAGACTGGCATGCTGCTCTGGGTTCACACGATTTTTATAACGTATACTCTAATTTCAATCAGTCATTAGTACTCAGTCATTATCTTCGAACTCTTAACAACATAAGCGTGCGGAGAGTATTTACTAGATTCAGAATCGGAATGTCTGCATTAAAATGTCATTACCTACAGTATAGATCCTTTGCTCGCGACAGAGATATAAATTGTCCATTCTGTAATACGCCAGAAACAGAAGTACATTTTTTATTAATATGTCCAAAGTATATAGCCTTGAGGGATGAACTTATTCCACCAAAGTACCACAGACAACCATCCATGTTTAAATTTTCCTTATTATTAGCTAGCACGAACGACCCACCATAGAGAAATTATCCACCTTCGTTTTTAAAGCTTTAAGCACTAGAAAACTGAGTTTAAGTCCGTCATTGGATCCATGAGAATTCGAATTGCCTGAATGTTCACTCCTGTTGTAATGGGCCGGAGGCCTAACAATAAAATAATCTTGTCTTGTCTTGTCTTGTCTTGTCTCTCTCTCTCTCTCTCTGGTCGACTTAATAATAATAATTTATTTGATAGAGTGCCTCAACAATAAGTGCATGAGCTCTTAGCGCTGTACAGATCAACAAATGTAACAAAACACACATCAATATATCACTTAAAATTAGCTTAAAACAACAATTTAGAAAGATAAATGCTCTCTATACACATTTCAATGCATGCATATTCAAAATTCAATTTAAAACATAGCATTTATACACACACACACACACACACACACACACACACACACACACACACACACACACACACACACACACACACACACACACACACACACACACACACACACGAATTTAGACCTTAGTACAATCTGAGGAATACAGGAATCTGCAAATAATGCATTTCATAATGTCAGCAGCGGCGCGCGGTCTACAAGTTCTATACAAAGTAACAGTGACTGCCTCGAAATTTAGGGTGACACAACGACACAACTCTGTTAAAAGTGCTGTTTCCTCAGGGAAACGACCCCTGTTTCCCAGTGCGAAATTCCTCAGTGGGGTCAGTACAAAACAAAAACAGTGTCAAAACACATAAAAAAGGTTCAGAAGAACAGTATTTATTAGGACAAAGCAAACCCAGCAAATGTTCGGGGTAATCCCCTTTGTCAAGCTACAAAACGACACTTAAACAGCAGCTAAGCAATCATTCTTGTTTCAGTCTTTTTTTCTTTTATTTTTTATATTTTTTAACAGTGTCACTCAAACTTGCTGACAGGCCTCAAGCGTCTGATTACACATTCCCAACACCTCCCCCCCCCCCCCCCCACCCCCGCCACTTCCACCCCCCACTGACCCCCTCACGCAATACTCTGGCGTCGCTGATGTTTCGTTATTTTTCACGTTCGCTTAAATGATTAAGTACACGGGCCAGCTTCGTGGTAGCCACGAGTTGTTTCCCCTTTCTTATCTAAACCTCCTAATGGAGTTCCTTTATTTTACTGGTTAGAAAAGGCCTGTTCCGCGTATCCGCGATTAACAGGTTCGACTTTTCTATTTAATATTATGTGAAAAGGCCAGCTCCGCGATAGTCCGCGATTAGCTTTGGTTTGACTTTTCCATAAATAATTCTCTTGTGTATTCATCTTCCACTATCCACAGACTTGGAAGATACCTTAAAGTTTTCTTCCATAAATTCAGTGTAAGACCCTACTGAGAAATTATCAAGTGAGGCGATGTTTTTGATGATACACCGGTTGTGAACTGTCTTTTCACAAGTTTGTAGCTCAGACTTTCGTAACCCGCACGGACGATTTTGTGTTGACTTAATTGTTGTTTATGTTAAATTCTCAGGGAATGAGACAACCAGATAAAGTTTACCTAGCTATATTGGCTTTTCGAACCTTTGTGCCTTCTAACCCCTTCTTTTGTCTGCTTATGACATGCTTGTGACTTATGTTTTTGATTCAGTAATATTTGGAACTTTCATTCTCCACTTGAATTCGTGTTGAAAGAGAGGTGGGAGTTGAGCGAGAAAAAATTTAACGATTCTGTGAGTGAGTGAGCGAGTGTGTGGATGGGTGTGTGTGTGCTGGATCACTTCCTGATACTGATAGTCATGAGATACCACGTGCAAGTAATTAACGCAAACACGTTTATAACCTAACCTGCTAGCCTTCTCAGTTGCGGTGGCCACAGAATCGCTCGACGACATT
>JABMCL010003791.1:12500-46253 GCA_018857735.1 Alviniconcha marisindica
GATCCCTGTACATCCTTTTACAACTATATGACGACATTAGGAGAAAAGAAGCTAGTCAGAAAAGAATTTGCGAATTCTTTGTACCTGTCGAACACCTTTTAAGGCCATTTTCTTTTGTGGGTATCCGAGAGGTACACTGGAAAGTGTCTCTGAGAGGATAGAAAAGGTACCAGGGCGGTACGTGGATGGTACCTTCGCGATTGGAAATAGTGTAGTCGTGTGTGTGTGTGTGTGTGTGTGTGTGTGTGTGTGTGTGTGTGTGTGTGTGTGTGTGTGTGTGTGTGGGTGTGTGTGTGTGTGTGTGTGTGTTCCGTGCTGGCCCTGTGTTGAAGCATGCAGTTTCCAAACTGATTTTGTGTGTGTGTAGCTTATCAATGTGTGGCACACTCCTTGTACTGTGAACCAAAGAGAGGCCCGGAAACTCTCGGTTGCTGGGTGATCCCTGGACATCGCTTTTCAAATGTTTTGCCTACATCTTTATATGACGACATTAAGGACAAAAGAAGCTAGTCAGAAAAGAATTTGCGACTTAAGAAAGTCCAAGGTTTTAAGTATGCAAAATGACCATCAAAATGATTAAAAATTGGGTTTTTAATCGATTTTATTTTCTGAAGCTGGCCGAGACTACAGTCTCTGTCCATCAGTCACGTGACTTTCCCGGAAGTGACGGTCAGTCTGAGAAGTCAGTGCGGTTACCATCTTAGATTCTTCAGTAAACTGTGTACGTGTGAGGATCGACAAAAAGTCAACTATGCCCGGCCTACTGTGTTGCTGCAAACTATAACAATTCGCAGACGACCCCGGGTATAACAATGCACGAGCTCCCACATCGACCCGCAGTGAGGCGAAAATGGATTAAATTTATACAATTCAAACAAGCCGACTTTCTTGCTGCGCCGCATTACGCCCATTTGCGTAGCGAAGCACTTCAGTGAGTGCGATGTTCGCAAACCCATGGAATACCGCATGGGGTTTGCTTCAAAGCGGATCAAAATTCTGCCTGACAGGCTCAAACTGATACGGCTGTATCCTTGTGGGTCTCTCGAGGCAAAGTATCAGTTCGTCTTCGGAAACTCGAGTTGGCCATTTTGCAGTGACTCCCCAGGGTGACGTAGTAGGCATATGGTCACGTGATTTGGGCGTCATGGCGACGCTTTCGGTGACAGAAAATGCCTTTTTCGTGCATTTATAACCCTCAGATCACAGTCTCACATACATCATCGTTCTCAGCGAGCTTTAACGGAAATCGTGTCAAAAATCACCCCTAACCTTGGACTTGTCCTTTAAGAAAGGAAGTTCACGTGCTGGCAAGCTGTAAACAATTTATTTGCATGCAGTAACACGAGCATTTTGAAATCTGTATGATTCATGTGTTGCCTCTATAAAATGAAGTTAGGCACAAGAACAGGTGAAACAGCATCAAAAATTCTCAACAACGGGCTTACACTGTCTTTCACTGCCTTGTTACGTCTTTGACACATGCGGCTAGCTATCGCGCTAAATTTAGAAGGTAAATCATGTGACCTAAACAACCAATGAACGGTCGGTCCTGGTGCGATGTCTTGGTGTCGCTTCTCACTTTATCTCGCGCTCTCCCATGTCTTTTAGTGACGTCCAAAATAATAACACGTATGACATACGTAATATATTTTACGTGTGTAAAACATACGTAATAGAAAAAATCTGAGACAGAATGACTGCTGGAGTTCTAAAGCAAAATCCAAACACAAAAAGGTTCAAACGAACGCTTATTTATTTTAACACACAGTATGCACATTTTCGGGGAAATCCCCTTTATCAAGCCACAAAACGACACTTAAACTAACAGATAAACGGTCAAAATTCCAAACATACCAGGGGATGAATGGGAAAACCGGAGTACCCGGGGGAAAAAAACTTTAGTCGGACGCAGTGATATTAATCTTGATGAAGGTTTCACTGACATCAAAGCTCAGGAAAACAACAACAAAAACAACAACAACAAGAGAGAGAGAGAGAGAGAGGAGAGAGAGAGAGAGAGAGAGAGAGATTGATTGATTGATTGATTGATTGATTGATTTGAACTTTATTTCTCAACGGTGAAGATATTAACACAAAGGCCGACTCACATATCTGCCGTTGCTACAGTACTACTAATAACCAAGACATTCACAGTGAAATATTATTACAGAAGGCTATAGACAAATACAGCATCAGTAAAAATAAAAAATAAAATAAATAAAATAATAATAATAACAACAACAACACAGATTGAGAGAGAGAGAGAGAGAGAGAGAGAGAGAGAGAGAGAGAGAGAGGAGAGAGAGAGAGAGAGAGAGAGAGAGAGAGAGAGAGACGCACACATACTCTCACACAATCGTACGTGCGTATATACGTACTAATGCAGTACTATGGTAAGCTACAGTCAAGGCATCTCAAAATACATACATCATATGACAGACACAAACACTCGGTTACATATACATCAAATTTATACGTAATAGAATTATTACAATTATATGACGTCATAACCCCCCCCCCCCCCCCCCCCCCCCCCCCCCCCCCAAAGCTAGTGACACTAACAAAGTGGCATACAGAGTACAATAACACAAACACTCGGTTACATTATACATCAGACTGATAGTGCTACCATACGACAGTGAAACTAATGCCTGATGTTTTACACGCCTTCTTTTGCGAACGGGACACAGACACGGCACACAGGGAGACCTTGCCACGCCTATCCCTGTACTGTGGTTATTGGAGCAGAGCAGCGTCACGCAGCGGGGTCAGAAATAGACACGGTACAATTCATGATACAATCAAGGAAGACGTCGTGCCAAAGACCGCGGTGGTTCTCATCACAAGCTGGGTCTCTGCCAAAGAAGATAGACAATAATTATATAGTGGGTTAAGCGCACGCGCGCACGTGCACACCCACAAACGCACACACAACCACACACACACACACACACACACACACACACACACATGCATACACAGAATCACACTCACACATGCATGCATAAAAGCACACACACACACACACACACACACACACACACACACACACACACACACACAATTTCCCGTCCTTGCTAGCAGCCGCACGGAACAGGTGAACACACCTGCGACACAGCCAGGCCTGCTCGCTCGTTTATCATGGGACATCACTCTTGTGTCACACTGCCCACCTTGCAGACGGCACGGGGAGGACAGGCAGACTGTGGGTAGGACAGAGTGCGATTCAGGGGGTTGCTTGATAGGTGGCTATATGCTGAGTGCTGTTCAACACAGATGGCAAAGGCATACGTTTGTACCTACGTTTGTGCGGGCGTTGAGTCTTGCTGTCTGTTATTGCACAGGATAATCACCGTGGTCTGAACCAATCTTCGGTCCTCAGTTTTTGTTTGTTTTTTAAGAAGAAAAACAGAAAGAAAGAAAAAAAGAGGGACGTTTTATAGTTGAGCTGGCGGACTCGAGAAGTTTTCCTGCGGCTAGGTGATCGAGTCAAGGGGTGAGATGTTTGGATTTGTTCTTGTACTTTTGTCGTCGTCGTTGTTGTTTCCACGAGTGTGTGTGTGTGTGTGTGTGTGTGTGTGTGTGTGTGTTTTAGTACGTGAATTTAGTTTAAATCAATTCATGATTTCTGTAGCATTTCATTTTAAACATCCCACAAGGGGCAGTCTCTCTCTCTCTCTCTCTCTCTCTCTCTCTCTCTCTCTCTCTCTCTCTCTCTCTCTCTCTCTCTCTCTCTCTCTCTCTCAAGCAATCACAGTGGGCATTCTGCTTTCACGATCCTTCATGAGTAATAAAAGCAGCAGTTTCTTTTACAAGCTGTCGCATTGCCTATTTGAGTGAATTTTTGACATGTGACGAATTAGAGACATGAACAGCTGTATTTGCTGGTCGGTGTTTGACGTTTTAATGCATTAAATACCTTGATCTAATGTCATTTAATTGTTTTGTACCATAATTGCATGTACAAATTTTTTGGATGGGGGGCGGGGTTGTTGTTTTTTATAGCAGTATGGTGGTAGTGGCACGCTTTCTTCGGTCTGTGGAACCTTTTATCATTTTATTTAATACTTCATTTATCCTTTGTGGGAAATTCGGGTCACCTTACTGACCACATTCCAGGCCTCGTTTTCCAGTACCCTTCCTCCAAACTCTGCCATTACACCACTGAATTGGCACTCCTTGTCTCCTCGCACCTGTCCACCGACGCTGTCAGCACCCTCCGAAGTTTTGAGTACTAATAATTGAAAGACTGCGGAAGCAACGTAGCGACGTCGAAGCACGCAAGTAACCGTCGAAGCACGCACATAAACATGAGACGCGTCCGCCCTGGGCAGACGCGTCCGCCCTGGGTAAAAATAAATAAATGCCAACGCTAGATGGCTGCCAGAACGTGCTCGGGATTTTTGGTTTAAAAATTGTTTTATTCGAGACTAACTAAAGATACAATGAATTACTGTGTGCTCATCAACAAGCTTATGGGCGATGAGCTCATACAGTTGGAAAAAAATATACAAATGTACGACGGACGAACAATTTTGCCTAGCTAACAGTAAATAATAAATGAGATGTAACAAAGACAACAGCAGCAGCAACAACAACAACAACAACAACAACAACAACAAAAACCACGAGGAAACGAAGAAGGAACGGAAGAAAAAAGAAAGAAAAAAACGAAGTCACTAGGAAAAAATCTAAGCAAATTGTAGTGAAAAAAATAACAATGTCAGATAGATAGACTGGCTGATGGACTAAATAAATACTAACGAGAGAGAACTGAAGTGTGGAGACAGAGGGGAGTGAGGAGAGTAAAAGATGGTTTGAAGCCATTTTTCTACAGTAGTATTAATTGTTTAACAAACGGGATTTTTGACGTGTGCACATAATTTTTATGCTGACGCGTGCGACTACAGACAGGGAGGTGTACAAACATTTGGTCAGCACTGAAGATTGGCTCTGGTACAAAATCTTGTGTCGTTCAGGGAACCCAGTAGAACCGGCGTCAGTGTTTCCCCTTTTTATGACGTCATAATGACGTCGCTGGCAGTGTTTTCCGTAGACGCTATAAAACTATCTGCTTGAATTCCAGCTTCTCAGTAATTCTTATGTGCAGCAAAGTTTTGAAAAGCAGCATATTTGGTAAGCTTAACCTATTTATACCCACCGTCCCATAAGAATTCAGTGGTCTGTTTTCGCTGTTGGTAGTTTTGGTAACCGGCTGACATGAATCTATATATGAAGAGGAACTTCCTCTATTGGGCGATTCAGCGAAGCTGGTTTGCTAGAGTGAATGCGCTTTGTAATCTTTCGCGCAAGAAGTCGCGAGAGGTCGCAGCGCACTTCCGGGCCGATTTCTGAGTAGGCGTTGCTTCACGCTGTGTATAACAGTGGAAGTTGAACCTAGAATCGCGAAGCAGTACAATTGCCCATACTGTTGCAGTTGCAAAAATTACTGTGGAAAGGGGATGGAGGGTGGAAAAAAAGTGTCTTTGCGTCGTTTTTTGCTGACCAGAAGATCGCGAGTTCGTAGAAAAAATGCGTTTTGGGGCATCCTATAGCACGAGCAACAAGTTATTGCTTATTGCCAGACACATTATGACTACGGGCCTCCAAAAATGCCTTTAAAGTTGGCAGTGTAAAATTCGCAAATTCACTGTCACCGCCTTCCATTGTGAAGAAAGTACGCACCGGAAGCAAAAGCAGCCAAGGGACTTAAGCGATGCCGGGCAGAAGTCAAGGGAGTTGACCTGAATCGGCCAATACAAAGATGTGGTTGAGTATTTCCCCCTCTTGTTGTTTGGAAGAGACTACTATTTGCTAGTACTGGAAGGCTTTTCACATTAGGGTATTTAGTGTTCCAAAATATTATCTGAGCGTAAGTGGGTTAACTTTTTCTTGAGACTGTTCTTGGAAGGAATCTTTTTTCTTTTCTTTTTCTTTTTAATTAATGTAGAATTGTTCGCAGTAAAGGATTAAGTTTAAGTTCCCGGGTTTTCGGTCAGACAGAGCGTCCTACTTAGATACATACCCGCCAAAAAACAAACAAACAAAAAAGAACGTTTATCTGAAAAGGCTAACGAAGGAGTGGCACCAAACGGCTGATGTAATTTGAGTTGTCAGTTACACCAACGAAAAACCACCTGTTAGCTGACAGTTTTCGGAGACCTATGGCATAACTAATTATGGCAGTGGTTGGAGGTAGGGTGTCTAAGTCAGTGCTTGGAGTGTGGAGTGGCAGTTCTTTTGCTTCGTTGCTTCATTTAAAAAAAAATAAAAAAATTAAAAAAAAATCTTCTTCTTCGCTGCTACACTTAGAGTCCAGTCTGCGAGACGAATATGGCCATCTTCTCCAGTTCCTCCTTGCTGCCGTAGAGTGATGCGTAGCTGGACTGCTGCTGTTGGCCACACATTTAGTCTTGGGGGTATCTCTGTAGTATATACTCAGCCATCTGATCTTCAAGACCGCAGTTGCAGGCTGATGATGGTGCCAGCTTCATTTTCCTGTATATGTGGGCATTGAGTCGGCTGTGGCCCGTGAGTAGTCTCTTGACCACAACCTGCTGACACCGGCCAAGGCATTGGAATTCATCACTCTCTGAGCGTTGCCCCAGGGCTGTATGCTCTGGTAAAGATCTAATTTCGATCATCATGGAGCCTTACTGGTTTCCACATCGCCTGTGTTAACTGCGTTCTTGTCGCCTTGCTTAGTCTCTGCAACCACTCATCTACTGACCTCTCTTTGTCGCTCTTCTTCATGGCCCTAATTAACTCTCCCTACTGTCAGAACGGGTGGTCAAACTCGATCACGTCTTCAGACAGTATTTTGACCAGTCAAACAGCTCCTTGGCGTTTCGTCCTAAGGTTACCCTATGCGCTTGACGGGACGTTAAAATCCAAAACCAAAAACCATGGCGGTGTCCTTTGTGAGCAGAGAGAGAAAGGAGGGGTGATGGAGTGGTGATGCGCGCGTGTGGTGTGTGTGTGTGTGTGTGTGTGTGTGTTGTGTGTGTCTGTCCTTTTTCGATATTGGGCCTGTGTGTGCGCGCGCGATCACTGATATGTATGTGATTTAGGTGTAGGTGTTTGATTCATTATGTTGTGGATGAATGGGCAAACCTACTGTATTATTATGCCATTGTTTGTTTGTTTGTTTGTTTGTTTGTTTGTTGTTGTTTTTGGGGGGGTTCTTTTCATGTAAACTGATTGACGATGCTTCCTTTTGGGACATCGCTCCTTGGACGCTTTCAGCCCCTACAATCGGGTTTGGTCTAACTAAATTTATAAAAAGACACGACTAACCCTGAAACCTACAAACGGTTTATTTGCAACTGATTACAGACTATCCTCCGTCAGAAAAACTTTTCACTGACGGTTCAAAAACAGAGGAAGGAGTCGCTGCGGCGGCTGTCTCCACTAAATATACTCGCAAACCATACATTTGTGGACTTCCGGACGACAGTTTTATATTCACCGGGGAACTACGAGCTATTCTTTTGGCTCTCGGATGTATTTACCCTTATAAGGAAAAACATTTCCTGATATTGATTGTTTTCTTTCATCCCTACAAGCTACATCTAACCTGAAGTATAACCATCCTAAAGATTTTAGAACTGCATATTAACCAGAGATGGGACGGAATTTCTTTTTATCTGTGTTCCCGGCCATGTGGCAGAGGAAATTCGGCTGCAGGAGTCTGCTAAGGATGCCCTCAATGGCTAACCCCCTTCTCGAACTTAAAGGCACGTGGGAATAAATATCTTTAAGAGCTTTGGCAGTCAAACTGCGACGAGTTCCCTCACAATAAACTCCATAAGATTTGTCCAAGTTAAACGATTGTATTACTTGTCCTCGGATTAACAGAAGACAGGAGACATTTCCTGATTACACATTGGTCACTCTTATATTACTCATTAATTTTATTAAAGGGGTAGCAACCACCTGTGTGTATTCCATGTGACGAGCCAACAACCACTGAACATATTTTATTTATTTGTTCTGATTCCATTAAAACAAAGGAACGATAATTTACATCTCGATCACTGAACATTTTATTCGAGCAAATTTATTTGGATTATATATTTGATTACTTGAAAGAGATCAACATATTTGGAAGATTATAAGTGTGGGATAACATTTTTGATCTGTTTTTGTTTTTAAAATCTGAGGATATACACGTTTTAGCGTGTATGTATTTTTAGCGTTTATTGTGTACTGACAAACTGTGTTTCGCCCTGATATAACTGTACATGACCTGTATAAAAATAAATAAAAAAAGTTACATACTTGCTCTCCCTGTGTAATTTGTATGTGTTCTATACTTTAGTGTAACTTGGTTGTAAAGTGCTTTGAGTTGCCGATAGATAGATAATTGGTTGTTAAGCCCAGTCAGCCATTACGGTTATATCAGGGCAATCGAGTTGCCGAAAATGCCATATAAATTCCATTCCCTACAGTATTTTTGTTTTCTCCTCTCCTTTCCGATGTTTCTGCAAGTATGTATGTTAAGTTTTGTAGGCAACTACATTAATCTGCTGTCTGTTCGTGCTTATATATGTTTGTGGTCTATAGGTAGGTATAATCTTGCTTAATGTCCTCAGATGTCAGTTGACATATTAGGGACAAGCCGAAGCATGGTTCAATATAGCTTTACGTCCACGGAAACCAGAAGGCTCGTTAGGACGGACAGCCCAGGACGGCCACCTCGACTCTCACACAGCTCCTGAACTATGAGTGGTATATAGCAAAGACTGGCTGTTAAATACATCCAAACGGATATAAAGCGACTATCCTGGAGTATTCCAGTTTGGGAGTTCGAGTTCTGGAAACCTGCGGTAGGCATAATGGTCATCTTGATCAGTGTCAGCGACGAAGATAAGGGACGATCATGACGATAAGATTAAATAAGGTAATATCAGTATATTAATAATAACCTTACAGTAGAGCGAAGCCTCACGTGGCAAGGAACCTCTAGTATTTCATCCAAACACGCTGGTGTCTTAGGGGGAAAGAGAAGACAACTGATGTGTTGTGACGCGGTTACCGGCCTAGGCTTGCCCTCAAATTAATCACCTTACACGATGGTCGTGACAGGTGCGACAGGTTCGTGCTCAGTTCGGGGCGTGTCGTGCGTGTACAGGTTTATTGCAATGTTTGGAATATAGCGGGGACGTTGTTCTTCAGTGTCTGTGTCTTTCTTTCTCTGTCTACGTCTGTGTGCACCCTTCCTACTCCCACCTACCCACCCACACCACTCGGCCCGTCTCTGTCTCTGTGTACCTCCCCCCCCCCCCCCCCCCCCTCTCTCCCCTCTCCCCTGTATCTCCTCCCCTCCCCCCCTCTCCCCCACCTTCTTCTCTGTAGGCCTCCACCCCCCCCCCTCTCTCTCTCTCTCTCTCTCTCTCTCTCTCTCTCTCTCTCTCTCTCTCCCTCACACACACACACACACACACACACACACACACACACACACACACACACACACACACACACACACACACACACACACACACACACACACACACACATTTCAAGACGATATCTACGCGGTCGGAAAAGATCCCTACCATTTCAGAAGACCCCACCCCCAGGTTTGCCTTTAAAAGATTTTCAGTTTCGGTCTTATTGACGATGGCCCATTCTCGCCGTTTCAAAGGAGATCCTCGAGTGATGTACTTCGCTTTGTTTCCGCTGGTTATATCTCAAGCGCCTCAACCCTTCAGGTCTTTTTCAAGATTTTGCAATCAAAGCAGAGATAATTTGGAGTTACTACCATTTATCTTTGGAGGACCAAAATAAAAAGAACGTTTAGCTCGGTTGGCTAGAGACCGACAATGTAGATACTGGTCGCGGTTGGTAAACCTGGGTGACCAGGTGGAGAGGTGGACAGAGCTGTGCACAAGTGGACAGAGCTGTGCACAAGGTTACACGTTTGCGACAAAAAACTGGCAAGACTGTTACTGGACAAGTAAAAGGAAAGGTTCCTGATACTTCTTTTTTGATTGATAGCAGTAGTCTACCGGAACCATACGTTTAAATATTCTACTACTACCTGTGTGCGTAAAGTGTGTGTTTCTGGCGCGCCACCGGCCGGTAGTTTTTTGTTTGTTTTTGTGTTTGTTTTCATATAAAATATAAAATAAAGTTATTATTATTAGAAAATGGTGTCTGAAATATTTCCTGTAGAACCATCGGATCCACAATCTATCGCCGATCATTATTAATGAACGGCAGCTACCGGTCTCATCCACTATAATGAGGCATTGCACGATTAGGGGATTTATTCAAAGAAAGGGGAGGGAAGGGGGTATGAAGGTGGGGGGAGAGGGAGATTATATACCTGTCGCTACACTGTGACCACCACTGAGGATTTGATTTGTGTTTTTATTCCCCCGGCCGATGCTGTGTGACCTATCTGATCCTAGTTGCTAGAATAGCCTTAATACAAGGGATAAATCGCCGATAATAGACCCCTTTCACTTACATCTTCGACCATGCGCAATGGATTTGGCGGAAGTAGGGTGGAACGCGTCAGCTGGGTTGCTGGCTGAGCGCATAGCTGTATTTTCCTAGTACTAGTATAGCTATAGTTATAGTAGTGAAAACCGCGCATTTCACGGCGACAAGATGGGCAGAAAAGATCACTGCACCACTGGTCAAATAAAAGCCAGGAACTCCGCAGAACGTCTGTCCTTTACTTTCAGTGACAAATGGGTTGAGAATGAACGACAGAATGCGTGTGCATTATTTAGGCTGTTTTGCCAGGACATATCAGTGTAGTGTGTATGTGAAGGTGAATATGTTTCTGTGTACTGTGTATCTTTAATTTCTGATCTCTTGTCTTTAATTTTACTATAATATTATATACAATCTTTTAGGCTAATTTGTTCTCTCTCTCTCTCTCTCTCTCTCTCTCTCTCTCTCTCTCTCTCTCTCTCTCTCTCTCTCTCTCTCTCTCTCTCTCTCTCTCTCACAGCTTTCACTAGTAAGTTCGTGATTTTCATCCTGTTTTTGAATAATTAATGAAGCTACCATGGTCCATTAGTTGTGTGCGTGCACGCTCGCATGCGCGCACGCGTGTCAGTGTGAGAGACAGATATCAGGGTGGGTGTATGTATGTGTGCGTGTGGGTGTGTGGGAGGCGGTGATATGGTGTATGGGTGTGGGTGTGAAGGCGGACAGGATGAGAATAGTGATTATACTTGTGCTGATTATACTTGTGCTGAGTATATAGCCTGTTAATCAGATTGATGTGTTTGATACTGTTTATTTTACAGCGCATTTCTATAACAAATATTCAAGATTCAACATTATTTTATTATCTCATCAGAGAAATTAAAACGTGGCTCAACATTAACCACATCACAGTACACAATAACAAATATCTAAGAACAGTTATTAAAAATACAAAAGTTACATAATATACAAACTAGTTATTTACGTAATTTACACACACACACACACACACACACACACACACACCACACACACACACACACACACACACACACACACACACACACACACACACACACACACTGCTCTGACGTTTGAACGGATTTATCTGTTCAGAAATGCTATTAATGTGGCCTGTCTGTTGTTGCGCTGTCTTAAATTTGGAATCATTCATACGTGCTCATTTTCTTTCTTTCTTTCTTTCTTTTTTACTTTCTTTCTATTTTTCTTTTCTTTTAATTTATTTATGTTGTTTTGTTGCTTTTTGTTTTGTTTTGCCTGTTCCTTTAAATGGCAAAAGGAGGACTTGGCTTGTCCTCACAAATCAAAACGGCGGACTACCGATAAGCCTAATGGTAAACACACAACCAAACCACAACAGTCTAAAAGACTAGTCTGCAGCAAATAAATAACGGGGACAACAGCAGACTAAGCCTCAACTGCACAACAGGGAAGAAGAAGAAAAAAAGCGTGTTGCCGGGACTACTTGTGTGTGTGCCTAGCCTTATGCTTTGACAGTGCACAACGCATCTGATCTCGGCAACACAGTACATTTTCATGGTATTCTAAAGAAATGAATGGAGCAAGTACGTGGTTTCTGTACGCGTGCATTGCCCAGCCCGTCACGCGTCACTGGAGGTGATGATGAAGTGATGCTTAATGTCCTCAGATGTCAGTTGACATATTAGGGACAAGTTGTGACCAATGCCGAAGCACGGTGCAATAATTCTTTACGTCCACGAAAACCAGAAGGCTCGTTAGGACGGACAGCTCAGGACGGCCACCTCGACTCCTGAACTATGTCACTGGTGGAAATAAAAGGGGCCTCTCAAAAGTCTGCACGAGCTGGCCAACTAAACTTCGCAGTACGCCCTACTTATATACACTGTTTGTCTCTTTATCGACTAGGTGTGTGTGTGTGTGTGTGTGTGTGTGTTGTGTGTGTGTGTGTGTGTGTGTGTGTGTGTGTGTGCGTGTGTGCGTGTGCGTGTGTGTGTGTGTGTGTGTGTGTGGTGTTGTGGTGGGTGTGTGTGTGTGTGTGTGTGTGCTGTTTTTGTTGTTGTTGTTTTTGTTTGTTTCTTGTCGTTTTTTCGTTGCGGGACATTCACTGCTCATCTTTTAAAACAACACTGAAAACAGCCCGTGTCTCTCAGTAGGCTACCTCGGTCCCAGCTAATATCAATAGCCAGTTTTCGCTTCAGTCATATCTGTGGATGGTGTTAGGGTTAAGGCTCTTCTTTTTTAACGCTGGCACACTGTATAGTCCATCGCCCACTGTCCTAACTTCAACCATACCGATCTATTCATCTAACTGCGTTTGTTGCGGGGGGGGGGGGGGGGGGGGGGGGGGGGGGGGATCTTTGATCCCACATTTCGGGTCGGAGCCCCTGGGATGAGCTATTCATATGTATCCGATTCCCCCGTCTCTCCAGAGTATGTGGTCTCTGTGGACATTTAAGCCCCACAACCATCATAGCGTCGAAGCGCGCACGTGAAAACTCCGAGGCGTGTCTGCCCCGGCTATACAAGTTATTTGCTAGTAGTAGTTGTAATTTTATGACATATTCATTTATTTGCTTTTTTGGTTTGTAGTTTATTTTTAGTGTGTGTGTGTGTGTGTGTGTGTGTGTGTGTTGTGTGTGTGTGTGTGTGTGTGTGTGTGTGTGTGTGTGTGTGTGTGTGTTTAGATAGGCACGTATGTGTGAATAGGAACCAACATATTATGACATGATGATGCACTGAGCAAGTTAGTCACCAGCAAGGCCATGACTCTGTGTGCCAGTGTGATTGATACATTGTTGTTTTACTGTTCAGTAATAATAAACCTTGGATACCTGTAGGCCTACATGGCGCACTGAAGGATGTTTGGCGCTCGTCTGAAAACACGGGGAACCATTATGAGGTTGTGCAGTGCCAAAAAAAGTGCACCTTATTGAACGAACTGATTTTCGAAAAAATTTTTGGGCAAGTTGTAATAATGGAGTGAAAATTTAAAATTATTATGGGAAAGGAGGCCGAAGAGGGAGAAGCGGCATGACGTCACAGTCATTTCTGCGTACGGTCATTTCTGCGCCGGTTGAGATAGATTTCAAAGGCCAGTCTACTCTGTTGTCATAATTATGGTAATAAACGATTACTCATTACTACAAAAGAAAAGAAAAATCAAAAGCTGTCGCCATGAACCTGTGTCTACTCGAGCAGTTTGAGAATTCCAACAGACTCGGGTTGATGATCCTGACCCTTGGGTCCTAAGCACGATCAAACGTTAACTACGTAAAGCATGTGACGTAAAATGTGACTGGAAAGTAGTATTGAACCAATCAGCGCTGCTTCTGCAGACAGGTTGATGTAACAGGCTGTAAGCAGCCCCTCTGCTCAGCCCTGGAAGGAGGCTAGGAAGCTGTCACAAAGGTCTGAATCGCCAAAATAACTCACTTGGCGTGAGATAACTCACAAAGCACATGAATCCCAGCAGAGATACATCCTCAAAACGTATGGAGATACAGGTAACTGATTGTGTATTGTTAACTATCAAAGCTATAAACATCTTTAAATCCTTGTCTTAAAAATGATTGATTTCCATCTAATTCGTTCTTCATTTTTGTTGTTAGATCTAGTTCTTGACGACTTCGCTTTATACCTTCGGGTGCACATAATTATCTGACAGAGGTTGTCCTTAAAGTCGTGCTGTCTGTATGTTCGCTGTAGGCCTAGATCTCGATCCCTAGTCAATAAAAAAAAACACGTCTTCGACTATTTTACTCGTCACAACTTCCTTTCTTCTCACTTGCCGGAAGAATGAAGAATTGCTGCCATCATTCTTCCGGCAAGCACTGAACTGAAGCACTGAACACAACAACAACAGAAGATAAGTTACTTCACCTCTCTTATCATTTTTCATTGTTTTTAACCGTTCCACTGTTGTTTAAGTGTCGTTTTGTGGCCTGAAGAAGGGGATTTACCTGAACATGTGCATCGTGCTGTCTATGCCGTAATGAATATTTTGAATCTGTGGTTCTTATACAAGACAGAACATTGTGTTGTCAACATAGCAAGTGCGTCATTTCTTTTGTGTCATAGCAAAGTTGTCATTTCATCGAAAAGTGAAAAGCACTGTCGGATTGTAGCAGAGATGTCAGTGACCCAGTCTCTCGTTGTCGTCTGTGTCTTGCTGCTTGAATTCTAATTGCTTGAATAGTGTGTGGTCTTCAATGGTACGTGGGATGGCGTCGGTAAGTACAAGTGTTCGTTTTCTCCACAGTAGTAATCCAAGGGCCTCCAGACTCCAGTAATCCAAAACAATTTTTGTTTGTTTGTTTGTTTGTTTTTGCGCTGCTGACCCTCCGTAAAGTGACAAAATAATCAACACGATGATTGCGGTCGCTTCACGGGAAGAAGAAGAAATAGTCTCTGTCGGTCAAAGCAGCATACCAGAGCCGTCATTTTTATACGGCGTTTTCTTCTTCTACTTTCATTAAAGAGCCGGGCCTCCTTGGGCGTAATTGGCTCTGGTGGTTTTGGTCTATTTTATGGCTTGGGGGCCACTTAAAAAAGAAAAAAGAATAATGGTTAAAAAGGTTAAAATTATTTACAATGAGCTAGGTTCACAGGCATGGGGCTGTGGGAGTCAATAGGCTGCGTAAACATAGAAAAACGAGCCTGTGACTTTAAATGCGATTACGCCGGCCGAATAGGCTTGTTCTATTTGCGCTTCACGCATGCCGATTTCTTCAGTGTCGTCACGTTTTAGAAGATAAACGCGATTAGGGGGGTATTTTTGCTTATCATGCCTTTCTTTTTCTTTTCTTTTTTCTTTTTTAACCCAATTAAAAAATATTTTTAAAAGCCTACAGGCAAATAATGACTAATGTAACAAAAATGCCTGCTCCCCCCCCCCCCCCCCCAAAAAAAATGGCGGGGGGTGGGGGGGGGGGGGGAGCGTCAATCAAGTGAACTTATATGAGACGCTCGAAATAACAAGCATATTACGTGGTGGGTAGGCTAACATTGCAACTAGATTTTCAAAGACACAGAGAGAAGGGGGAAGGAAATGGAAAGCGGGAAGGAGAAAGAGAAGGACTTAAAGGAGTGTAGAGACAGAGAAGAGGAATAGCGTTTTGGTTACGGTTCGGGAGACTCGATTTAAAACAAAGTGGTTTGTGCGAATGATGAATTCGTGAACTGTTAAAAATATGGCAGAATCTGTAGCGGTGTGTTTCGTTCCTAATTTAAATCTCGTTTACTGCGTGGTGGCGCTACCGTCATCGTTTCACGCATGCCACAGTCTTTGCTTTGCTTTAGCTGTACAACCTGCCACTGTTCAGATTAACTTGATTAAAATGCACATGTGCGCAGCGTGTAACTGAGTATGAGTCAACAGGAAACCATGGCTGAGGTGACAAAAGAGTATGATGTTTCCTTTGTTTTTCATTATGTTAAAAAAATATTATATATATATATATATATATATATATATATATATATATATATATATATATATATATATATATATAAACGCAGAGAGAGGCTGTGTAGGGGTTAGCTGGAGAGGACTCTAAAAGAATGAAGAAACAAGAATGCGTTAATAAATCAACGTACAAAATTATAGTATCACTTTTATATTTTAATAATATTTTGGTTGTTGGGAATTCTGGGAGAGAGAATCTGAGTGAGAAGAAGTCAGCTGCTTTAAATTGTGAGTGTTAATTATCTAACACGAAAATAGTCTGATAGGAGCTTGTATTCTGGTCTCATTTAGCGTGAATCGTTTTCCTGGTCTTAAGTGCGCGTAGAAAATAAACGATCAAGAGTAAGAGGGAGTGCATGTGTCTGGTCTTCCTGTCAGTGAAAAACAACACTCACGAACGGATCGTGCAAAGAAAAGTGCACGCGTGATGTCAGCACATTGTAAGCACGTGGCGATTTCTCGAGCAGCCGACATGGTGTGGAGCATGGACCTATAATTTATATAGGTCCATGGTTTGGATGCTCCAAGCGTGCGTGCAAACAGCCGTAGAAGGCGGAGATAGATTGCGCCAGGATTACGAGGCAGTTCGGGGTGCTACCTGCGAAACTTCCGTGCGTCCCACCCGGTTCGGTGAGCTGATAGTTAGGGTTAGGCGGTGTGCTCCTGCCCCATTTTTTCCCTTCTTCTTCTTTGTGTGACCCCGCCCAATTTTGTCACACATTTGGCGCACGTCCGAGCGTTGTTATCACTCCGTAAAAATCCAATATCTTCGAGAGTTTGCGCTATCCCAGTAAAAGGTGAGTAAAACATTAACCGCACATTGTTATTTTCTACAACTATTGCGTTGATGAGGATGTAAATTTGCCTTTCAGCCAATTTGGGCACCTGGCTCTAAAGCGTTCCGACGCTTCGACGTGTCGTCAGTCACAAGCACACCTCTCGTTCACTGGTTTCCATCGCTTATTGCTCCTCGCTGCTTGTCATCGTGACATTACTAATCCAGTGAGCATTCAAAGTAGGGTATGATAAGAATTAGCTGTCTTTAAATTTAAAAATAAAAACTTGGAGATGGAGACCCTCCAGGTAATTAGTCTCCAAGGAGGAGGTCGGAATTTCCTGAAGTATTTGAAACAAATATCTCCAGACTCAAATCTAACAGGGTTTTTTTTGGTGTTTTTTACTAAAGATTTTGCAACGGGTTTAATTTTATGATATTTTGCGTTTTTGAAATTGACGTTTGAACTAGATTGGAGGATCCCGATAGGGTGTTGCGGAAGGTCGAAGAAAAACAGAAAATGCACGGAAAAGAAAGATTACAGTAAGTACTAAAACGTGAGTCGTTTGTCTTGCCGACATCAGCACCGTGGAAGCGTGCAGGTAGATGCTTGGAAGCTTGGTCAAATGACAATGTGATCTCATTAATAATAATAATAAAGAGGATTTCTAGAGCGCCCATCTACCACACAAGGTGGCAGCATAGGGCGCTTTACAATAACACTAACCACACACACACACACACACAGTGTCGGACGAGGGGATGGGCAGGGCTGTGAAAAACAGTTTAGAAATAATTATTAAACAGGTGCGTCTTGAGGGCGGCTTTGAAAGAGGAGGTAGAATCAGAGTGGCGGAGTGTTTGAGGCAAATTGTTCCAGACAGATGGGCCGCCAGCATAAGAAAAAAATCTTTCACCAAATGTTTTTGTGTTTACACGGGGGTGACAAAGGTTCGTGTGTCAGATGCAATAGGGCCGACAAAGGTGAAAGTGAAAGACGCCGGTAGCTTTTATTAATTAACTCTCATTTTGTTGAAAAGTTTGGTTTCATTCTCAGGACTTCAAACCAGCATGATTCTGGCGATATCAGTGACCCAAAGTGGCGTTTAACCTTCGCCGTACGTCGCTATAAAACTTCCTTCCAGTACGTTGTGGGTGAAAACTCACCCATACTTTATAAGAGGATCACTTACACCATGTACGCAGTGGGAGAAAATTCACCCATGACTTTAACATAATAACACTTGCATGGTGTACTTTGTGGGTGAAAATTCACCCATCACTTTATCATAGTAAGATTTTCACGTGCATTTGTCGTGACAAACATGATTTTGTCGCGACAAGCATACTTTTGTCGCGACAAAGGACATGTTTTGTCGTGACAAAAATTATGCTTGTGGCTGCTTCTGCCAATGATATTTTGTAAAGGTGTTTAGTGTCGCATTGTGTGCAAATCATCGTGGATGATCCACAGAATAAAAGAGATTGGGGGGGGGGAGGGGGGGGGGAGTGTGTAAAATTTGTAGGTGTGTCTGTGTGTTATCAACTGTCAAGAAGAGTCGCTGGCTGCCCGAGGTTCTGGACAAAGTTCAGCGGTAGTAGCGGGTCCGGTTTCTCGCCATTGTTTACACCCTGGCTGCCATCTGCCACACCAAACCAACACGTCAGTCCTCAAGTTCAGCCACCACTGGTGTGGGTGAAAATTCACCCACTACGTACACCCTGTAGGGTTCTTCTTTGAAAACATGGGTGAATTTTCACCCAGGACGTTTACCGCGTCAAATCTGTATGTTTTTTTCTTTAAAATGTTTGTATTTCACAAACGTACAAAATCTTCAGCAAGCACAAGGGGGGAAAAGTAGTTGACAAAGTCATGAAATTTCCGTTTCGTAATTCAATATTTATTGGGTTACGAATTTTTAAATGCCTTTATGGGTGAATTTTTACCCACTGCGTACGGCGAAGGTTAAAATGTCCGAGGATTTTTCCTACCTCCTTGGAGATTACCACATGGGCGTTTAAAATGTCCCAGGATTTGCCGACTGCCCCCTATTTGGAGATGATCCCGCTCTCATCATGGACAACACATTACAGCGTGCCAAAAGTGTGCGTGTCATCGCAGGCCAGAAGCGTTCTCGCAGTTGTGTGTAGTTGGTTTCAGGATGATTTCGAGGAGTACTTTCCGAAACACTTTTGCTAGTCTGAAGTTTGGCTGATGATTATGCCGAAAACTGAAGACTGCATTTATAACCACATTAATCTATTTCATGATAACCGTTTGCACATGGAGGAGGAGGAGAAGAAGAAGAAGAGCGAGAGCAAAGAGAGAGAGAGGGAGAGAGATCTTTTATTTTTTTAACCCAGCTGCGTCAAGGTGAAATGACACGAATCTGTCCTGAGTTGTAGAATATGGAGTGAAGACTATATGGCTGCCTTATTTCGGCAGGACTCGGTTTGACACGGTGAGGTGATCACATGGGCGTTAAAAAACATAGCGTTAAAAAAAAAAAAAAAAAAAAAAAAAAAAAGGGATAAAAAGCATTTATCTGAGTCTTGAAAGGCATTTTCTGAGCCGAGGTCGCAATACAAACACGAACTGCACTTTAGCACAGATGCCCCCGACCACCTACCATCACCTCTCAAAAAGAGAAACACTCCTGATATATTTACTTTTCCCGCAAGACTCCCCAAACCCACCCCAGAAGACTTAATTAAATCCTTTGTGGCTTACGCCCGCGCGCGCGCGCGCGCGTGTGTGTGTGTGTGTGTGTGTGTGTGTGTGTGTGTGTGTGTGTGTGTGTGTGTGTGTGCGCGCGTGCGTGCGTGCGTTCTCGTCTTGCAGTTGCTGTATTCACATATTGTATTTCATATAGTTGGTAAGGTTTCATTGCTCTCTTAGTTCTGTACACCTTTGTCGGCCCTATTGCTTTCCATTATGCTTCGTGTTCACCTTAGGTGCAGGCGCGTTATAAGTATTGTATTGTGTTACATGTCCAGCAAGTTGTTGAACGGTTAAACCCCACACACCCCACGAGACCCGGAGACAGGTGGTGACGTGGTTACCCAGGCGAAATTTCGTTGGGTAACTGTCTCTGACGTGTGTCGGGTGTTCAAATAGGACCGAAAGCTAGCAGGGTAAAATTGGACTCCTGTCCCATGGCCTAGGTCAAAGGGGCGGGTTTAACAGGCTCTGAAGGACCAGACGGGTGGTTAAAAACAGAGGGGTGGTGGGGGTTGGGGGTCAAGAGTTCAGGAGCTGTGTGAACAGGGAGGTGGGCCTGGGCTCTCATTCCCTTCCCATTCTCCCCCCTCGCTAATATTAATAAGTCATACATTTTTTGTGGACGTAAAACACCATGAAAGAGGAAGGTGGGAGAGGGGGGGGGGGGGGGGGGGGGGAGTGGACAATGGATCGGAGTGGGTGAAGGAGTAATAGTTGCAAGTTATGCTGTCGTAGTCGGCCATGCTGGCGCTAATGCTGAGAAGGCGCCGTGTTGTACGTTCAGTACATCAGCTTTAGCTTATCCGCAGCTGTTAACAGCACTTGACAAATCAGCAGCGTTGAAGAGGCGCGCTACGCATTCGTCAATGTCTGGCATGTAAACTTGCTTGTTTACTGCTTTTCACATAAAGATAAATATAAAGTACAATTAGTCTTTACTGATTCCTTGGTAATGATCATTTTCTGTCTGTGTAACAATTCGTCTAATAATATTTTTTTGTGCCAATAATTTGTAAAGCGCTTTGATTTGCCGAAAGCGCATCAGATTCCTTATTATCTTTGTACAGAGCACGAGTGTGTATGTGTGGAAGAGGGGGGGAATGCAATGGCCACAGTAATGTGAACGAATGATCCGTGTGATGCTGAGTCAGTATGGTACGGTGGAAGATCTCTACTGATCAAGAGAGATAAGTTAAAGTCAGCTCTCTCTCTCTCTCTCTCTCTCTCTCTCTCTCTCTCTCTCTCTCTCTCTCTCTCTCTCTCTCTCTCAGTACTCCCTCTCTCTCTCTCTCTCTCTCTCTCTCTCTCTCTCTCTCTCTCTCTCTCTCTCTCTCTTAGCTAAAACAGTGCACATATTTGCAGTTATACGATGGTTAGTACAAGAACATCTAGTGCACTGATTTATGGAGAAACGGGGAGACACCCTCTCTATATAATAACTTAAGTAAAATGCATTAGCTTTTAGTTAAACCTTGTGAGGATGCCAGAGAATCATCTTCCTTTAAAGTCATATACAATGCTTTCTCTTTGCATTCTAAGAATAATAACTGGGTGTCACACGTGTACTTTACACCGTACTGATACAGGTTTTGATTTGTTTGGGAAAAGCAAGGTGTGAGTAACTCTATGTGTGAATTTAGACAGAGGTTGATTGTTTTCTTCAAGAATGGCATAGTGGTGTGGTTTCAAGGGATCGACTGGCTAACTCCGTCCATCTGCGTTTAAAACGGCAATTTTACTAGCAGACCGACGGCATACCTTACCACTTCATATCATTATTTATAAGGCATTCAAGGTGAGATCCTCTGCGGTCCCTTGATCACTTAACATCCTGAATTTCTTTAAGATGCTTCAGACTTTTTTATGCATACGTATTATGTGTGTGTGTGTGTGTGTGTGTGTGTGTGTGTGTGTGTGTGTGTGTGTTCGTGTTTATGGTGTGTGTACGTGTGTGTGTGCAGGTGTGTGTGTCAGACAGTGTGTATTATTTTGTTTATTGTTAATAGGTATATGGATAGATCTTGATTTTGTGTATTACTGTGTTATGTGCTTTTTATTGGTATACAGTTTTACGGGCAGATGGCTAGTTCAACAAATCATTCGTTCGTTCATTCTCACACATTTACGCCACCCACCTCTCTGAAATTACGGTATCAAATGTAATGCCTGAAGAACAGAAGCTGCCTGGGAAGGGGTGCAGTGAGAGTAAAGAGAGAAACAGTCAGGAGATGAGTCAGGGAAGAAATTGTGACAGAGAGTTGACAGTTTGTAGTCTATTTTGGCTTGGACCGGTAACCAGTGTAGCCCGTCTGTTAGGATTATTTAGCAAATTGAAGCAAGAGCCAATAATACCAGCATGACCTAACCTAATGTGATTTTTGTTGTTGTTGTTGTTGTTTAGCAAGGACAATATTACAGGGTCTAATTCTTCGAAAGTTTGTGTTTCATGTTTGTGTATGTGTTTTGCTTGAGAGAAAGGGTTTACATATAAACATAATGCGAGAAGCGTTTTGAAATACGCATTTATTTATGACAGAATTTGATCGTCCTTTAGGTGACCCCAGTGCGGTTGACAGGACGCTAAATACTTCGAATCCAATTTCTAATTTTTTCTTTTGCTTTTTCTCCGCTGTTTTGCCAAGGCATACCCCTCTGCTGCTGCTAGGGCGATTCATATTAAACAAACAAACGATACAAAGCATTCAGAGTCGGTGGTGATGGCTCATCTGTTTGGGATTTCAGCTATTGTTGGGCGCCCTTCGCTCAACAGCCCGGTGTCTGGCGCTGTTCAGGATGAGGACCGCGGTGAAGGTCTCCATTGTCATCCTCGCGGGTCTGGCCACCTTTCAGCTGTACGTCAACGTCTTCAGCGTAGAAAGGACCGTACGCCTCAAAACATTCTTCTCCGTTCCCATCACGCGATCAGCGACTTCCGGGAAGGGCAACAACATCTCCACGACGGCTGTGCCTGACCTTGGCGCGACAAGAAAAGAGTCGGCAGGCCGCGGCCCCGGCGTGGTGAAGGCTCTGTGGGACCGGGTCAATCGCCATCTGGACTGGATGCGGTCTTCCACAGACGGAGAGAACTCTTCGACACCAGCCGAAACCCGAGCCAAGCTGCCCGTCTGTAATGTTACCTCCCCGGGCCTCGGTGAGTCCCCTTCTCACACCCCCAGCCTCGCTTTCCGGCATCCTTTCCTCCAAACTCGGCCGTAAATGGCTACGGGGAGCGGGGATGGCTCAGTGGTAGAGCGACGGACTCGCGATCGAAAGGTCTCGGGTTCGAGTCTCCGGAGGGAGATTTGCACAGATCAAAACGAAACGGAGAGTGAAGGGAGAAAGCAGGTTGCAAACAGAGAACAGGGTAATACAAATAGCTACGGCTGAATCTGTAATTAATGGTATGTATTATCTTAACATTACTCAGAACCTAAGTTGCCTCCCTTGATTACTTGGTGCCAGTTGAACACAAACTCCACTGTTTTTTTTTGACGCTAAAAAATAAAAAATTATTGTCATGTTAAAAGCTTCACACTTGAAAAGATCTCTATGTAATCCTCAGCTTCTTTGCATGTTTTTTTTTTATTTAAACTTTTCAGAAACAGAAGACCAAAACCTCTCACAATACAACATTAAAATGGTCTCATTGCTGCCCCCCTTAATGTAGGGCCATTCCGGTGGTGACGTGTGGCGATAGGTATATATCTCCCTCTCCCCCACCTCCATACCCTTTCCTCCCCTTCTGCCCGTCCCTAATAAGCCTTATGGTTTCTGTGGACTTAAGTACATGTTTACTTACTTACGTTTGATATCACCCGTCCCTAATTAGCCTCATGGTTTATGTGGACATAAAGAACATTGAATATCAATCAGTCAACGTTTAATATGTGACCCGGGTTTTTCCTAGCGGTAAAGCATTAGGCTGGTAAGCAGAAGGACCTCCGCATCGGCTCTCCTTTCTCATCAGAAGGGTTGTGGTTTGTGGGCACTGTCTTGGGACTTTGTCCCTCACAACTAATGAAACATTAAAATGGCCCTCACCGCTGACATCTCAACGCAGGAGTCATTCTGGTGGTGACAATGTAGCGATAGGTATATATAATCTCCCTCTTCCCCAACCTCCATACCTTCTCCGCCCCCACCCCCTGCCCGTCCATAATAAGCCTTATGGTTTCTGTGGATGTTAAGCACCATGTTGTTTACTAACTTATGTTTAATATCTTGGTGTTTGATGTGTGCTGGTGTATTTGATGCTGAAGTAATCTGTGTAGTCCTGTGAGCTCATGACGTTTGGGAGAATGTGTACTTGTTCACAACAAAGTCAGTGTCAGGTAACAGCTGGTTTTGAGACAAAAATGTGGGACGAATAGTTCACGTGGCCGCATTTTCAGTCAGTCCGGAAGAGGAGGTCTGGACTTAAAACAACACATAACCAGGCGTTTTTTTTTTCCCCTTGGGGCCCCAATTAGGTTTAGTGCGTCCTTTTCAGTTCTAGTGCGTTAATGGGAGCCTGCTCTCTGTCTCTCTTTTTGTCTCTCTCTGCCTCTGTCTCTCTTTTTTTGCCCGTCTCCCTCTCTTTTTCTCTTTTTCTTTTTCTCTCTCTCTCTCCCCTCTCTCACACACACACACACACACACACACACACACACCCCACCCAAACAAAAAACACACCCAAAAAACAAAAAGGAAAATTGAGGGGGAAATAAGGGCGCCCGTGCCCGACAAAAAAAAATCTTGAAGATCTATTCCCCCGGGGAACCCGATTTAAAAAAAATTAAAAATTTTTTTTTGCAGAAAAACCACAGTTTTGAACTCAGTTTTTTTCGGGTTACATCCATCACCAACTGGGGCTTCAGTGTGTAGATTGATTGGCTTGCCCGTGCAGTTAAGCCAAACAAAAATAGCTCTCTTTACTCGTGGCAAGCATGGGTGCACTCAGTTGCTTTGGTGTGAGCTTTTTAAAAGGGAGGGGGGGGGGGGGGGGGGGGGGGGGGGGGGGGAAAATAATTAAAACAAAACTAACAGATCCCAGTCAAAAGAAAGGAAGTTTGTTCCCAAGTACAGACGAAAGAATTTGCTTGGGGTGTTTGCAATACGACATGGGCCACACTACCAACTATAATTTTAAAGAAATTTACTTCGTCCTCTTTTTTTTTTGGGGAGGGATAGGGGGAAAGGGGGAAAGGGGGTGTCAGTCCGGAAAAATGGCAAAAAGACCTAATTGGGGCCCGCTAAATTGTTGAAATTCATAATCATTTTTGAGGGAATTTCCGTTCACAAAGGGAACTACTCCCGATTTGCGATCTTTTTTATCGTAAAATAGGGGAAACATTGGACTTAAAAAACAAAAAAAAAAAACTTTCTCTTTTCAAAAATCTTAAGGCGGAATAAACTAGCAAAAATTGAATCCTTTATTAAAAAGAAAATAAAGAAATGTATCTGGTGCAGGTTTGGCCAGTTCCTTGTGTTAAAAAATACAACCACTGATCCAAGTCCCGGGCTATTTGGGTCATGGTTTGGGGGCACATGGCAGTTTGGGTCATTAATTTAAACAAAAATTAAAATTCTGAAATTAGAACTGTTACAGTGTTAGAATGAAAAACAGTAACTGCCTGTTGGCTTTCACAGAAGTCATGACAAAAAAAATGAGGAGAGTTATGCTCAGTCACATTTGTACTGCAATGATTCATTGCTGATACCATTAGTACTGAGACAGGTACCACCTAATTTTTTTTTTTTATAAGCTTGAGTACTTTACAGAATTTTTCTCTTTCAAAGGCCCCAAATTTAAAAATGTTCAAATTTATGTAACTTTGTGGGGAAGATGGTTTGTGTGTGTGTGTATCAGTCTACTTACAGCTTTTATCACACTTTCTACCCTTCCAAATCCATTTGACAAACAGATCACATATTTTAATCAAATTGGCTGATTTTAAGAATGTGGCATGGGCGACTAGTTTTGCCACTCGGGCAAGTAGAAAATTCATCTACAGGGCAAATGGGGAAAAAAGTTATTGTCATACCCTCACACACACACACACACACACACACCACACACACAACACATGCGCACCAATCAGTCGGTCTCCCATTGCCCACCCAAATACGCGTTACAGAGTGACCAAAAACTCTCTCCCTTTGAATTTCTCTTCCATCTTTTGATCGGACCTGTCGTGCAGCATCCTCGGCAAAATTTCGTAGTGCAGCAGTGTTGGTTAACTCTTTACCAATGAAGATCAGAAGTGACGTACTTTATACTTTTGCCACTCAGCCGTCCTTCTCCGTCCCTAATAAGCATACGGTTTCTGTGGACGTAAAGCAACACTTCAGGCCGTCCTTGTTCATGACGTCACTGATACGGACTGCTGGGCACAAAGTGGCAGCACACGCCGTCTGTTTTCAATTTTTTTTCTTTTTGAAAACCAGAAAGAAATAAAAAATGTCCTTGGGGGACTCAGGTATGGGTGCTTTATATTGCGCGGATTATTCGGCCTTCCCGGTTCTTCAGCTTCATTTTCTCAACCCTTTCCCGTACGAAGAGACGTGTGAGATAAAAGTGCCAGGATTAGACTGTTACTCGAGTTTTGATGACTGCATTTCGCCCTAGAAACCCCAAAACCCACAACAAAAAAACAAAAACAAACCGGATAGGGGGGGGGGAGGGAAATCTTTGGACAAAGGCACAGTTAAAATTGGGAAAACTCCTTTTCTTCCTTCCCTCCCTTTTCCAAAAAACACCACACCAACAAAAAAACACCCCTTTTGGTGAAGCCCAGGGGGAAAAGGTCAGGGGCCGCGGAATTTTCGGGTACCGCCCCCCCTTGTTATCGCAAAAAAAAACCCCCCCCCCCCCCCCCCCCCCCCCCCCCCCCCAAAAAAAAAAAAAAGCCGGGGAAGGAAGGTCGCGAGTTCGAGTCTCGGCAACTCCTGTTTCGGTATCCGTTCCACTCCCGTGTTATCGCAGTAAAAAGCACCATCATCCAATCAATAAAAAGCACATCTGACTTTTCGTGTTTGTGAATTTTTGCAATATTCCATGTCACATGTCACGAGAGGAAATCACGCGGAATGGTTGGTGCAGGGTACGCACATGCAGTATAAAATTAATGTGAATATCTGCTTTCACGTGATATATCCCGTCACACCTCCATGGTCGCAAGCATTCACAAGTTCATGTATCCCCGTGTGCTGAACCTTTTCACAAAAGCGGATCGAAGACGTGACGACGTGGTGTCGACAACACCGATACCAACGGACAGTGACAGAGGTGATGAAGGCGGTTCTAGTACAGTGCATCGACCCATTTACTTATTTTATAGACTGCCTAGTACTGGTCGTCAAACGCACAAAGCAAGCAGTCCTGTATCTTTCACAGTTCAAGATCGTAATGCTCACTTGACAAGCCTGTCTCCCTTTTGTTTTAGGATTGTTTAATATATAATAATAATAATAACGGTTATCTCTATGGCGACAAAGGGTGAGCATGCCGCGTTTTACAAGATCTACAAAAGAAATGCATGCAGAAAACCTCAAATAGTATATTATCATGTTGTATTCCTCGCACACTACACACTACACACAACACACACACACACACACACACACACACACACACGGGCGCACACACACACGATCTTGAGTTTTCTGCTACTTACAATAATGTGGTCGCCGCCCTCGACTTTTAACTCTCTCACCCGCGACAAGAAATTAACACGCAACATCAGTTATTCCGCACTGGCAATGTAAACAAGTGCACCGGGTTGATTTCTTAAAACTTACACTTGGAGGAGCTCTTCAAGCAGCCTTCGCATGACACAGTTTATCAAACATACAGAGGAGATGAAAATATATACACTGATCAGCTTTGGAATGTGACTTCGGACACAGACCTGTTAAAACCGACAGATCAGAATAGTAATGCTACGGAAAAATGATGAAAATGGCAAAAACTGGACATAATCTTTTGTTTTTGTTCCCCCCCCCCCCCCCCCCCCCCCCCCCCCCCCCCTTCCTCCCGCTGGAACTGAGAAGGCTAGCATTTAAGGCATGACACGAAGTTACTCTGGCTTGAATGCCGAATGTCGTGTCTGCCGACGACGTCTTTCAAACTGTATGACATTATTCATAATCATAATTTATATGTAATGATTGCCAATGTTCTTCTCACCGAAAGAGTTAATTAAATATAATTTAAAATTAAAATATTAACCAAACCCCCCCCCCCCCCCCCCCCCCCCCCCCCCCCCCCCCCTTTTCCCCCCCCCCCCCCGTAAAAATATTTTCCCTCCTCCCCCCCCCCCCCCCTTTTTTTTTTTTCCCCCCCCTCTCTCTCTCCCCTTTTCTCTCTCTTTTCTCTCCCCCCCCCCCCCCCCCCCTCGCTTTTTTATTTATTTGTTATGTTCTTGTTCTTCTCTCCCCCTCCCTCTTTTTCATATTTAAAAAAAAATTATGTTGATTCTTTTCTTTTGCTGCAGTTGGCATCCGGGCTCCCAATCAAACGGCTCCCAACCCTTTGGAACTGATAACGGCTTTTCCCTACCTCAGGCCCGGGGGCGACTACCGCCCCCCGGACTGTCGCCCGAAGCAGAGGACTGCCATCATCATCCGTATAGAAACCGGTGGCATCATCTGCACATCTTGCTCAACAACCTCGTCCCCTTTCTCGTGCGCCAGCAAGTCTCGTTTACAATCTTTGTCATCGAGCAGGTCAGTTGATAAGAATCGTTCACTTGGCTGTTGGTACGATTGTCTCCTGGCTTCGTTTGCTTTCTTGCTAACTTGTTTTGTTTGCCTTGCGCGTTGCTCGCTTCTTAAAAAGGAAAAGCCGGGGAAAAAGGGCTTTCCGGGTTTTGCCTTCTTTTAAATGTTCTTTACGCCCATAGAAAAACCCTAGGGCTCCCAACCCACCCCCCTTTCCACCTCGGCCTTTTTCCTTCGGTGTTGTTTAAATGTCCTCGGATGTGGGTTGACATAAGGGAAGCAGACAATGGTGAGCAGGTTCAGTAGTTTTACGTCCACAAACCATAAGGCCGTTAGGACGGAAAGCCCAGGACGCCACCTCGCCCCACACAGCCCCTAAACTTGGGTTAATAACTGGGCTTAACTTTCCCAAAAAACCCACAGGAGGGGGGAAAAGGGGGGGAAAAGTTTGGGCGGGGGAAGGGGTTAAACCCCTACACTGTCACCATCAGAATATTCCCTGCTTAAGATGGGCAGCATAGAGGCATTTTAATGTTTCAGTAAAAAGGTAAAAAGTAAAGACAGTACCCACAAACCACAACCTTTTAAAGAAAAGGCCAAGCGTTATCGAACCGACCCCTTTTTTTCCACCCCAACCCCGCCCTGGGAAAATGTCACATGATCTTGGAAAATGTGCTTTTAGTCCTCAGATTCATTGAATTTAGGGACAAGTTGTGAAAATCCAAGCACGGTGCAAAAAATTTTCGTCCAGGGAAACCAGAAAATTTCGTTGGGACGGACGCCCAGGACTCCCCTCGACTCCCACAGCTCCGAACTTGAAATTTCGTCGGTTTGGGCCTTATATATAGACCGGTAAGCAGAAAGGACTTCTTTTGACCCTTCGGCTTCCTCTCTCTTCAAAGTTGGGTCTGGGGACATTGTTTTTGGGGCTTTGCCCGCTCATTATGGGGTTTCAACCCTCGAAGAAAGAGAAAGAATTTTGTTTTTAAATGTCCCGTTGAGTTGACTCCACTGAGAACGCCAAGCTGCGAAGCTGTCAAACATTTTGTGTTTTTTGTTGTTGTTGTTGTTTTGTTTTTTAAGCGGGTCCATGTGTCCCATGAAAGAGTATAGTTTTGCACGCTTTGCCTCCAGCCAGCAATTCTGTCACTGATTTCTGTTTTGTTTTTAGTTTTTAGTGTGTGTGTGTGTGTGTGTGTGTGTGTGTGTTAGTATTTCTTTGTCCCTTACGGGAAATTCGGGTCGCCTTACCTGCGTAAGGCACAGCGTGCAAAGCTATACTCTTTCTTAAAGGGCCCAGCGCTACCCATTCCTACCAGTGTGTGAAGTATTTTCGTGTGTCCAGATTAAAAAAGAAAGAACTGTATGTTTCGCTTTGGTGTGACCATCCTGGTTGACTGGAGCGCTAGATGTGTTATTGTTGTTTGTTGTTAATAATGATGATTGCTTTTATTACAGTGCTATTCTCCACTCTCGAGCAGACTCAATGCGCTTCACACTTTTTTCTTTTTTTCTTAATGTATTCTGTTAGGTTAGTGTCTCTATAGCCAACCGAACTAAAACATGGATTTCAGTATCTTTGACGCACCAGTGTGATTTTTTTTTTGGGGGGGGGGGGGGGGGGGGGGGGGGGGGGGGGGCGTGTGTATGCACACGGGGGCTGTTATCGAGTTTTGTTCCTGAAGAACTATGGGGTCTGGCGCAAAGCCTAGCAAGCAACGATCGATCCCGTTTCATTTGACTTGGCAGTTGAGTGCCGTCGCTATGCGCCACCGTCTCTGCTTGAAGAGCGTGACTCTTAAGTCGTGCACCTCTTGTTAGCGTGTTTTCTCAGGTAACCTCTGCAATATCCACTTTCAGCCTTTTCCGTTCGCTGCCTGCAAATGGTTTGAGGATGCGTGTGTGCGTGTACTTGTAGCACTAGCATAGTACGGAATGAACTGATATGTGGATATGCCAACGTAGTGCATACTTCAGGTTTAATCAGCACGCACCCACACCACACACACACACACACACACACACACACACACACACCTCTCTCTCTCCTCTCTTCTTCGTCTCTCTCTCTCCTCCACCCCACCCCACTCTCTCCTCCTCTCTCTCTCTCTCTCACTCTCTCTCTCTCTCTCTCTCTCTCATACCATTTGAGGACCACGAACCGACAGGGCTAAAAATGGACATTGCCTTAGTTCTTTTTACCAGCGCCTTTCAAACGGTTGCAACGCTGACTGACGACGTGCCCCTTTCTCGTCCTGCCAAGGAAGATCGCTTGCCACCTTCCTCTTGATTCCTCCGTTAGACTTGTTTTAACGCCTATCGGGAGAGGTGCTGGCGGGGACCGAGATCCTAGAAGGCGGAACTGGGGGTGGGGGGGGGGGGGGGGGGGGGGGGGGGGGGGGGGGGGGGGTCTCAGAGGTCGCAAAGACTGTTTAGAACCAGCGTGCAGCAAACGCAGTGACTTGAAAAAAAATGTGCGTTCAACCACAGACGTTGAAAAATAGAGACAGTTCAAGGGCCAAAAGTGTTGAATGCGGCAAAAGAGAGTCGCACCCCGCGAGTATACTCTCATCGGAGCGATGTCGTATGGTGTTCGTACTGTAATACCAATACAGTAATAGCAGAATTACGCCAGTTCGAGCCAAAATCTTATATGAGTAAATTAAATTCAATTTAAAAAAGGCTTCTGTGCTTTAAGCAAGTCATCTCTCTCTCTCTCTCTCTCTCTCTCTCTCTCTCTCTCTCTCTCTCTCTCTCTCTCTCTCTCTCTCTCTCTCTCTCTCTCTCTCCTTTTCTGTTTGTTTGTTTGTTTTTATTGTTTTTTATGAATATTTATTATTGATCAGTAGCTTAGCAAGGACTAATTATGCTTGTGAGCATTTACTATAAGCTTAGCTTGCTTAATGCTCATACAGTGATTCTGATTGTCTATATTTTCGTGAATGTAAATAAACTTTGCTTAAACCTATTGTTAGGCAGCTAGGTTTTGACTCAACCTACAATCCTTGAGTTGTAAAATAAAGTTTTCCGGTGCGACTTTCTGTGGTGCATCATGACGGTTGTATCATGATGAATTTATTCTCAAAAGTTGTGAGAACTCGCAAATATGATTTCTGCTGGCCCTGATACAACCGTCATAGCTGACTGGACTTAAAAAATTTAATTTTTTTTATCTATTTTGGTTTCTGATTTCTCCAATGTTGCGTTGAAGACTTTGACGGTTATATCAGGGCGTTTAAAAAAAAAAAAAAACTATTTTGTTTCTGCTTTTTCCAGTGTTGCATCTTCATCTGCACCAGGCAGCTCAGTTGATAAACATCAGCATTTTTCGTTTCATAACATTAGATTAAAGAGCCCATAAAGGCAGTTTTAGTTTGCAAAGGAACGTTGAAAATCGACCCAATTATGAATGAAAGTCTTGTGCATAACATGACCTCTAAATCTAATAAAATGTCACTGCCATGAAAGTAAGTTTGTTTACGAAGGAAGAAATGCATGCCGATCAGGCCAATTTTGTCTGCTTTTTTAATTCGAAAGAGGGGCGAGATCCGTACGTAGGTCTCTGACGTCACAAACAGACACTGGGGCAAATGGCGAATGAGGGGGTTTTTCCCCATAATGGGTTTCCACAACGAAAAATGCCCCGCGAATGTGCGGCCGTGGGATGCGCAGAGCTGCAGCCCCGGGGTTGTTTTCCTTTCACACCTTCCCGAAAGATGCAGTGGGAAGCTTCATCCTTGGAGATTCAAATGGAAATTTTCCAAGTCGGTTTACCCTGTGGACACCCACACGGCATGTTTTTTTTTACAAAGGGGTATCGGTCACGCATCGCCGGCTTTCGCTAGGTTGACCCTTTGGGTGAGGGAAAAGAACGGTCTCTTCGGATGAAACCTCCGTCCTTCCAAATTCTACGGGAATTTTCCAGACCGAAAAAGGGACTCAGAAATACATTTTGAACTTGGCCCCCATGCAAAGTTTAAAAATTTAAAAAAGGGGAAAGCCTTTTTTCAAAAGAAACCCTCGAAAAAAAGAAAGCGAAATCAAAAAAAGAGGCAAATGTACACACAAATCCCAGCAAAATGAATCGTAATAAATGCAGAAAAAGAAGAAAAGGGGGGAAAAAAAAAGAAAAAAAACAAAAAACAAATGGACATGGTAAACACGGAGAAAAGTAAAGGAAAAACAGGAGGTACAACACTGAATACCAACAAATACCTCTGCCTTGTCTAAGAAACAAAAACGAGGCAAAAAATCAATGAAAACAACCGAGAGAAAAGTAAAAGCCGAAGGGTAAACAGAAACTCGGCTGGCCTGTACACATTTTAGACCAACGAATACAGGACTTACGGAAAAATAGCGGCACTCTCACGGGGCCGCGCCGAAGCCACGACACCGTTCGGTCGACATCGCAGTTTTTTTCCCTAATATGCTCTTTAGCATCTGAGGCTTCAGAAAGAAAGAAGGCAAAGACAGAAAGTCTAGCACGAATCCTACAGCAGAAAAGGCCGGTAAGAAAAAAAATTTCAAATGCCCGTGCAAAAAAAAAGAAAAAAGAAGAAGAAAAAACAGACCACAAATGCCTAAGCAAAGAAAGAAAGACCCAAACACAAATGTTGATGGCAAACCCAAAAAGGGGTCCCTAATCAGGCAAGCAAACACAACCAAAAAAACAAAAAAAAACAGCTGAAACCCCCCAAAAACGCAAACGGTGGCCTCCTGCAAACATAAGGGAAAAAAAACACCCCCAAATCCAACAGTCTAAAAGACTACTGTCTGCAACAAATAGTGGACGACTACATTCTAAAATTTTTTGCAGCCATAAGAGCACAGACAAAAATAACTGTGCCGACAAAAAATGGAAAACCAAATTTCCCCTAACTAAATTTCTTAACTAACTCTAACTAACCCCCTCACTAACCCGGGTTCCCTCTGAAAAATAAAGGCCCACGATGATAAAGCAAACGATAAACAGGGCTACCCATGACAAAGAATCGGGGGTAAAAAAATACAGACAAAAAAACAAATGCAAAATGGCGCCCTAATAAGGCAAGCAACAAGCGAGTCGAAATGGCCAAAAAAGATTAAAAAGAAAAAAAAAAGAAAAAAACGCAGGGGAAAAAAGAGGAAAAGAGAGAAAAACAAAAAACAACACTTTTGAAAAGAAAGAGGAACGAAAATCAGCGAGCAACGAGACAAAGGCTGGAAAACCCAATCCGTGTACGCAACAATCCATTCAGCCCGGACAAAAGGCAGGGCAACAGAGCCCCGAACTACCAACACAAAAAAAGAAGGAAACGGCCGGAAAATCAGAATACGTTTTATTTTACAAGTAACAGTGAGGGGGGTCACTGGGACATCGTAAATCAACGAGTAACTCGAAAACAAAAAGGGAAGCCAAAAGAAAAAAAAGTGAATGGGGAAGAACCGGCAACTAGCCCCAACCCAAACCCCAACCCGGGACCACGAAATCGGTCTATTGAACTAGAAAACAAAACCCTTTTTTTTTTGTTACATTATGATGAAACAAACAAGGCTAAACTGGAAAAAAAAATCCCAATAAAAAGGCAGGCTCCCCTGATGAGGCTGCCTTATAAAGCTAGAGTAAACACAACAAATAAGACCGAAAAACGCCAAAAAGGG
>JABMCL010001735.1:10000-17500 GCA_018857735.1 Alviniconcha marisindica
CGAGACTGAGAAGGTTGCACTACATAAAGTTAGTACTGCCACGCATCATTTGGGAGTTGTTCAAGATTGAGGTCACTATATATTATGCAATAGGAGACAGTAATATGACGCACGCTTATTAGATAAGTGCGCCTTATGGTAGTAATGCCAAATAGCTGTCAGTTTTGTCAGATGCGCTGTCTGTCTGCCTGCCTCCTGTCTGTCTGTCTGTCCGTCTGTCTGTCTCTTCTTTTTTCCCTCCCTCCCCTCTCTCTCTTTCTCTGTGACGTTAAAAACAGCTACTACCGACCCTGTCTCTGTCTGTCTATCTGTCTGTCTGTCTGTCTGTCTCTCTCTCTCTCTCTTTCACACACGTACGCACGCACGCACGCACGCACGCACGCACGCACGCACGCACGCACGCACGCACGCACGCACGCACGCACGCACGCACGCACGCACGCACGCACGCACGCACGCACGCACGCACGCACGCACACACACACACACACACACACACACAAAACACGCGTATTAGATAAATGCGCCTTACAGTATTAGTGATGCCGTGTAGTAGGTCAGATACAGTCTTCCTCACTTCCTGACGTCAAAAACAGCTTCTCTGTCTGTCTGTCTGACTGTCTGTCTCTGTCCCTGTCTGTCTCTGTCTCTCTTTGTCTCTGTCTCTCTCTCTAACACACACACACACACACACACACACACACACACACACACACACACACACACACACACACACACACACACACACACACACACACACTGACACACACACACACACACAGTGACACGCACACACGCACACAGACAGACAGACAGACAGACAGACAGACCTGAGACACAAACACACACACACACACTCGGTTCAGAAGAGTATCTGTGGAGGATTTTCTCCTCTTTCCTGTGAAACCCTCTGTTTATTCCAGAATCAGCAGCGCGCGCGCTCTAACGATTCCCACTTCCGGAGCAACCGAAACTCGTACACGTCTGAACGCGAGCGCCACCGCTCTGCGCTTGATCTGCCCACGGGTCGGTTTCGTTCTCCACGAGCAAGGCCCTTAGGGATGCGCCGAGCTGCCAATCACTTGCAGATCGCTCGTTTCTTGCCTGTTTCAGCTGTGTGTGAATAAAGTTTTGTATGGTTGATATACTCGCGTGTGCGGGTGCGTGTGCGTGTGTGTGTGTGTGTGTGTTGTGTGTGTGTGTGTGTGTGTGTGTGTGTGTGTGTGTGTGTGTGTGTGTGTGTGTGTGTGTGTGTGTGTGTGTGTGTGTGTGTGTGTGTGTGTGTGTGTGTGTGGTGATGGTAGTGTGTTGTGTGTGTGTGTTGTTGTGTGTGTGTGTGTGTGTGCCAGATCTGAAATGTGGGGTGGTTGGTTGTGTGTGTGTGTGTGTGTGTGTGGTGTGTGTGTGTGGTGTCGCGATCGGCGAAATCTGGCATTGGTGTGCAGCGGTGGTGGTGGTCCATCGGCGCTTGGCAGAGGTCAAGTCCGACGTAGAGCGCTCAGTACTGTCTGAGTGGTCTGTATTGTTGTCTAAGTGGTTGCAGGCTGTGATAGTTCAGGAAAGTAAGCGTACATGTATTGTTCAGGTTTGCATCCTTTAGAATGGTCCATGCCCTAGCACATCTCACCTACCATTTCACGCTATAATTTCCACTTTCAATATTCATAATCACTCTGTCTGAATGAAAACCGTGCAGGTACAAAATATTGCAACGGATTAGAATTTGTTGTAGGTTCTAGAACCAACCCCGGCACCAAATGCTATTTAAGCAGACACATTTCATCCAATTTCTCCATCGTTTCCTAGTGTATTATCTGACTGTCTAAGCACAATGAGTCTGTTGGAGTGCGAAGAATAGCGCTATATAAAAGCGATCATCATCACCATCTATACGTTGCTTGAGAAAGATGTTTCCACTGAAAATATGCTTTGTATTGTCGATGTCCAGTTATAATCAGCATTTTTGGGAGATCTTAAAAATAAAAAATAAAACAAACAACAAAACCTTTTTGTGTTTTCATCTTGTTTCAGATCGCTTGCAATTGATCAACTTTATTCAGTTAAAAAAAAGTATTTATTATTATTATTATTATTTTTCTAATGAGGTTCAGGAGAGCGTTTCTGTGCAATCAGACTGTAAAGACCATGCTGAGAAAAAATAAATTAAAAAAATGGAACAAACAAATTGTCATTCACTTTCTCGACTTTCGTCAATTTTGCCCCCATCTTTGTCACTGCCAGATTTAACCACTAAAATAACCGAA
Organism: Alviniconcha marisindica; assembly: GCA_018857735.1. NCBI lineage: Eukaryota > Metazoa > Mollusca > Gastropoda > Provannidae > Alviniconcha > Alviniconcha marisindica. The sequence goes on from JABMCL010001735.1 coordinate 12,265, forward strand.
AATGACACAGAACATAAAGAACAGGACACAAGAAGACATGAAGTCATAAGAATCCATTATTATTCCCGCCAAGTAATAGAAAGGAGTGTATCTTGGTGTTGCTTCATTCATTCATCATCATTCACACCCTTTAAACAAACATAGCTCTAATACTAAAAGGGAACCATATAATGCCACCATATTCACACGTGTACACTAATCATATTGAGGTCACTAGGTGGACGAGGCGAACAATAATCTTTATGTTGCACGAGCAAAAGTCTACTACTACTACTACTACTACTACTACTACTGGAAACTTGTAAAGCGCCAAAACCGCGGCTCAAAGCGCTGAACAAATATAACATACATAAATAATTTATATCGAGACAGAGCCTGCTATCAGCAATTAATTTTAACAAACTGCTGATCCATAATGTACAAATCAACGAAGGTTCAAACGTAACTAATGTGCAAGAGGCTGTGAAACGCTTTCGATCGTTCGCTTTCCACAAATCACGAGACCTTTATTAACGTCAACACTGTGGTGCAATGCAAGCGTATGGCTGAGACGCGACAGCGTGAATCGCTCAGCTAATTTCCTTTTCATAATCATAGCGATGTTGGCATGACGAACGCTGAAACGATGGCTGACGGACCGAGGAGATTTCTTTGGTGCTGGATCATTCCCTTCTGTGTGCATAACTAGGCTAAAGTTTATTGCAAGGTATCAAAAACAGAAGAAGGAAAAGAGAGAGAGAGAGAGAAGAAGAAGAAGAAGAAGAAGAAGAAGAAGAAGAAGAAGAAGAAGAAGAAGAAGAAGAAGAAGAAGAAGAAAAAAAAACAAAAACAAAAAGATAAAACAAAAAACACGAGCAAAAGAAAAATCTTGACTTTTGTGTGTGTCTTGCGACAGTTTTGTGTAACAAGTTAGTTATGAAATGCTACGGAGTTTTCTAAGTAGTGTATATATATATGCAACAATGTTTGTTTCCTGTGGCAGGCAATACCAACTGGTACGCTTAATTAGTAGTTGGAACCACTGAACAACTGCCTTGATCGACTAGTTTTCGAGCCAGCAATGACCTTGAATGACTGTTTTCTGAACAAGCAACTGCCTTGAATGACTGGTTTCCGAATAAGTAACTGCCCAGAATGACTGGTTTTCGAACAAGCAATTGCTTAGAATGACTGGTTTCCGAACCAGCAGCTGCCTTGAATGACTGGTTTCCGAACCAGCAACTGCTTTGACTGAACGATGAATTGCCTTCACTCACTGGTTTCCGAGCAAGCAACTGGCTTGAGTAACTGATTTAACACAGCCATCATTTTCCAGACGTGGTAACAAGCACACGTGTGGGAATGCGATTTCTGAAACAACCAGGAACTGACTTGACTGACTCGTTTCCGAAAGAGGAACTGGTGATTGACTGGTTTCCAAACGAGCAACTGCCTTGATTGACTGGTTTCCGAATAAGCTACTGCCTTGACCGACAGGTTTCCGAGGAAGCAAATGCATTGAATGACTGGTTTGCGAAAAAGGAACTGCCTTAACTGGTTTCCGAACGAGCAACTGCCTTGATTGACTGGTTTCCGAACGAGCAACTACCTTGACTGACTGGTTTCCGAACGAGCAACTGCCTTGACTGACTGGTTTCCGAACCAGCAACTGCCTTGACTGACTGGTTTCCGAATGTGCAATTGCCTTGACTGACTGGTTTCCGAACGAGCAACTGCCTTGACTGACTGGTTTCCGAACCAGCAACTGCCTTGACTGACTGGTTTCCGAACCAGCAACTGCCTTGACACACGGCCATGGTTTAGCTACCAGACGTGGTAACCAGCTCACGAATGGGAATGCGATTTCTGAGACCAAAGCAGCTATAGTGCGAAGACAATCAAAGAAGAGAAACGAAACGAGTGAAGCAATGACGTCTAGCAGACTTAAAATGCCTGGAGTGGCAGCTTCAGCAACTCTGATCATCGTTCTTCTGCTTCTGCTCGACGTTTCAACCCAACAGCAGGTTAGTTAGTTAGTCAGTCAGTCAGTCAGTCAGTCAGTCAGTCAGTCAATCAGTCAATCAGTCAGTCAGTTAGTTAGTTAGTTAGTTAGTTATTTGGTTGGTTGGTTGGTTAGTCAGTCAGTTAGTCAGCCAGTCAGTTGGTTGATTGGTTGTTTAATTAGTTAGTTAGATAGATGGTTAATTATTTGGTTAGTTGGTTAGTTAGTCAGTCAGTCAGTCAGTCAGTCAGTTGTCACACGCATTATTTTAACGTCCTGTCAACCACAAAGGATCATCTCATTACGATGAAACTCTTGTCATACTAAGCAAATGCAAAACTCTTACCAACGTTCTCAAGTCAGATCTACAAAATCAATCCATATGAAAATGACGAACAAAAGCATGCACAAAGCAGCTGGTAGCAAAACGTGCTTGCAAAGCAATCCATTCTGAACCCTTTGGTTTAAACAAGAATTTATTTAAATACAAAACAACGATGCAACGCAAGTTTCATGAGAACATCTTAACCATTTCCCCGCCCTTAGCACGTCGTGTGATTGACAAAATTTCCTGCATTTGCTTAATGGATACTGGATACGTTCCTGCTTCAATTCTAACGTCTCACGAACTGTTATTACGTGAAACAAAGTGATCAAAAACAGCATTTTTTTGGCCAGGTTTACCTTTTTTCCGTTATTTTAATTTAATTTTAATTTTAAGGAAACAGCATGAGACATGTAAAAATTTTGGCAGTGGAAAGGTTAAAGTCACGACACGCTATATGTACGATACTATGCTGTTTTTATCAATGTTGTTGGTCTGTCAAACTCGTCCATAAGTGATATCACTTATATAAATTCAAAAGTAAGCTAGCAAAAAAACTTGTCATAGTAAATCAGTGAGCATCACAGAGAGAGAGGGGGGCCAGGACAGAGAGAGAGAGAGAGAGAGAGAGAGAGAAGAGAGAGAGAGAGAGGGGAGAGAGAGAGAGAGAGAGAGAGAGAGAGAGAGAGGGAGAGAGAGAGAGAGAGAGGGGAGAGAGAGACAGAGACAGAGACAGAGACAGAGAGACAGACAGACAGACAGACAGACAGACAGAGACCGAGACGGAGAGAGCGCGAGAGAGATAACTCTTCTATCATAGTAAATCAATGAGCATCAGAAAGAGAGAGAGAGAGAGAGAGAGAGAGAGAGAGAGAGAGAGAGAGAGAGAGAGAGAGAGAGAGAGAGAGAGAGAGAGAGAGAGAGAGAGAGAGAGAGAGAGAGAGAGAGAGAGAGAGATCTGATTGTTAAGACAGAGACAGACAGAACTGTCCAATTGTTTTGACTCCATCTCCGCAAGTCAATCGACGTGAGCAACACTCGCTGGAAACGAACACCCCTCAGTGACCTGGGCGTCAAGTTCCTTGGCCACAAGGCCGAATTCTGGAACAGCTCCGGAGTATCCTGCGCTGTCCGCTGCCTCCACAACCCCCCCTGTTTCTCCTTCTCCATCCACTCGGCCACGAGGCATTGCTTCATCTTCGCCGACAGGATTTCCTTCGGGCTCAACATGCAGAGGGAGTCTGGCTACAGACACTACTGGAGAATATACAGTGAGTTGATTTTGTCACAGTGTGAAAACAGAACGAGGCCCAGAGCACCTGTCTCAACAAACGGAGTAGGGGGGGGGGGGGGGGGGAAGAGTGAGTTGATTTTGTCACAGTGTGAAAACAGAACGAGGCCCAGAACACCTGTCTCAACAAACAAGGGTGGGGGGGGGGGGGGGGGGGGGAAGAGTGAGTTGATTTTGTCACAGTGTGAAAACAGAACGAGGCCCAGAGCACCTGTCTCAACAAACAAGGGAGTGGGGGGGGGGGGGGGAAAGAGTGAGTTGATTTTGTCACAGTGTGAAAACAGAACGAGGCCCAGAGCACCTGTTCAAAAAAAGGGAGTGGGGGGGGGGGGGGAGGAGTGAGTTGATTTTGTCACAGTGTGAAAACAGAACGAGGCCCAGAGCACCTGTCTCAACAAACAAGGGAGTGGGGGGGGGGGGGGGGAAAGAGTGAGTTGATTTTGTCACAGTGTGAAAACAGAACGAGGCCCAGAGCACCTGTCTCAACAAACAAGGGAGTGGGGGGGGGGGGGGGGGAAAGAGTGAGTTGATTTTGTCACAGTGTGAAAACAGAACGAGGCCCAAAGCACCTGTCTCAACAAACAAGGGAGTGGGGGGGGGGGGGGGGGGGGGGAAAGAGTGAGTGTTTTTTCACAGTGTGAAAACAGAACGAGGCCCCGAGCACCTGTCTCAACAAACAAGGGAGTGGGGGGGGGGGGGGGGGGGGGGGAAAAAGTGAGTCTGATTGTCACAGTGTGAAAACAGAACGAGGCCCAGAACACCTGTCTCAACAAACAAGGGAGTGGGGGGGGGGGGGGAGTGGGGGGGGAAAAGAGGAGTTGATTTTGTCACAGTGTGAAAACAGAACGAGGCCCAGAGCACCTGTCTCAACAAACAAGGGAGGGGGGGGGGGGGGGGGGGGAAGAGTGAGTGATTTTGTCACAGTGTGAAAAAAGAAAAGAGGCCCAGAACACCTGTCTCAACAAACAAGGGAGTGGGGGAGTGGGGGGGGAAAGAGTGAGTTGATTTTGTCACAGTGTGAAAACAGAACGAGGCCCCGAGCACCTGTCTCAACAAACAAGGGAGTGGGGGGGGGGGGGGGGGGGGAAGAGTGAGTTGATTTTGTCACAGTGTGAAAACAGAACGAGGCCCAGAACACCTGTCTCAACAAACAAGGGAGTGGGGGGGGGGGGGGAGAGTGAGTTGATTTTGTCACAGTGTGAAAACAGAACGAGGCCCAGAGCACCTGTCTCAACAAACAAGGGGGGGGGGGGGGGGGGGGAAAGAGGATGATTGCAAGTGTGAAACAGAACGAGGCCCAGAGCACCTGTTCTGAATCAATGATGATGATGATGATGATGAAGTGATGCTTAATCTCCTCAGATGTCGGTTGACATATTAGGGACAAGCTGTGACCAATGCCGAAGCATGGTTCAATGTAGCTTTACGTCCACGGAAACCAGAGGGCTCGTTAGGACGGACAGCCCAGGACGGCCACCTCGACTCTCACACAGCTCCTGAACTATGTCTGAATCAACAAACAAGGGAGTTATTTATAGCGCTCGACACACTTCACATAAACACAACAGCAGGACCTCAGTCGCCTACGGTAACTCTCACCTGGCATGCGAGTAAATACAAGGTACATAAACTCCACGAG
>JABMCL010001735.1:25000-30000 GCA_018857735.1 Alviniconcha marisindica
TTACTGCGATGTCTTAACAGGGCAGATTACGTTTCCTTTCCATTCTCTGTGCTTTCAGAGCTAAATTCTGAACCAATTTAGTGTCAGCTTGCCGTTGCCAGTAGCAACAGCGGAAGTCGAACATTTGTGTGTGTGGAAGGATGCAGTCCACAGACCCAGGAATAATAACAACATGATAAATTGGCATCAGTTTTTGTATACAGAGTTGCTTCCCTGATAGTCAGCATAAGAGACGCAACATTACTGCATCGACAATTGGTATGTTCCAATGTTATCTCTACCTTATCCTGTCATACGTCATGTCACGTCATGTGTCCAAATATCGGGTTTGTTCCAATGCTATCTGTCATATCATGTCACATATTATATCATTTTATGTGTCGAAAGATTGGGTCTATTCCAATGTCATCTGTAATATCATGTCACACGTCATATCATTTTATGTGTCGAAAGATTGGGTCTATTCTAATGCCACTTGTCATATCATGCCACATATCATATCATTTCATGTGTCGAAAGATAGGGTCTATTCCAATGCTATCTCTGTCATAATTATCATGTCACACATCATATCATTTCATGTGTCCAAAGATCGGGTCTATTCCAATGCTATCTCTGTCATAATTATCATGCCAAACATCACATCATTTCATGTGTCGAAAGATGAAGTCTATTACAATGCTATCTCTATCTGATATAATGTCAAACAGCATATCATGACATTGACAGTGAATGGGGTCTTTCGTCTATGATATCAAACATTTAGTGAGCGAGAGAGCGGGGATAGCTCAGTGGTTAGAGAGCCGGACTCGTGAACAACAGGTCGCTGGTTCGAGTCCCCGCAGGAACGGCGGGAGAATTTTCTTCTCCAGGGTCAACTTTCTGTGCTGACTCTTATTTCTGTATCCGTTCCACCCCCGTGTTATTGCAGTAGAACGTATAAGATCCTGGTCATTCTGCCAAAAGTGCAGGTAGCAGGTTAGGTATAAGCGCTTAATAAATACTCTTTTACATTACATTACAGCCATAGATGAGGAGCTAGAGAAGTGTTCATAAACAATTAAGAAAGTTAGCCGCTTCACTTTACTGGAGAGTGTTTTCCCATTTTTGAGGATATGTTAACACATAACAAGTAGGACTACCTCAACTTTAAGTTTACCAAAGAACTCATAGACCTGTGTTCAAGAGAACGAAAAAACAAACAAGTCCTCCCCCTAAAAAACAACAACAAAACAACAACATACGAATCAACAACAACAAAACAACCAACAACAACAACAACAACAACAACAACAACAACAACAACAACAACAACAACAACAACGAAACACCCCCCCAAAACAACAACAACAACAACAACAACAACAACAACAACAACAACAACAACTAACTTAAAAACAAAAGCAAACAAACAAACAAACAAAAACAGCAACAGCAGCATCAACAACAACAAACTAAACAAACAAACAAACAAACAAACAACAACAGCAACAACAACAAACTAAACAAACAAACAAACAAACAAACAAACAAACAAACAAACAAACAAACAAACAACAACAGCAACAACAACAACAGCAGCAACAAAAACAGCAGTAGAATTAACAACAAAAAACTAAACAAACAAACAAACAACAACAACAACAAATCAACAACAACAAACAAATAAATAAACAAACAGCAACAAAATTATACATGTGTATCAATTGCCCACTCTCCCGCCTCCCACCGTGTTCTTTGTAAAGAGCTAGATGAATTTTAAGAATTTGTGCTTTAGAAATGATCGTTATTTCCTTTTAAAGAGCAACAAACAACACAGAACAAAAATAACAATAATAATAGTAGTAATAATAATATGTTTTCAACTCCTTAGTTCGCCCTGATATAACCGCACTGGTTGACTGGGCGTAAAACACCAATTTACTTACTTACTTACAACTCTTTAGTCATCCACCGGCCTCCTCAACCCCATCACCGGATCTCTTTTCCCACAGTCTCCCGCATCCGTCTCCTCACAGTTCCCTCCCCTGCCTTTCTCCATCACCTTTGCTAAGTGCAACAGGCATGTGGCTGTCTGCATAGAGTTCAGCTGTGCCATACAAGTAGATATTCACACACACACGCACACACACACACACACACACACACACACACACACACACACACACACACACACACACACACACACACACACACACACACGCGCGCGCGCGCGCGCGCGCACGCACGCACGCACGCACGCACGGACACGAACGCACGCACGCACGCACGCACGCACACACGTGTGTGTGTGTGTGTGTGTGGTAATGTTGTTCAATGTTGCTTTACGTCCACAGAGACCATAATGACTGTTAGGGACGGGGAGCCCAGGACGGCCACCTCCACTTTCACACAGCTCCTGACCTCTGATACGGTGATCTCGAGTTTGAGTTCAGTGTTGCGTTACGTGCACATATACCATAAGTCTTATTAGGGACGGGGAGCCCAGGACGGCCACCTCCACTTTTACACAGCTTCTGCGCTCTCTGGCGGTAATACAGATGAAATAATTATACAGTCTGTCTTCTTTTTAGTTGCAGACTACGAGGTAACACAGTTCCAGCTGGGAGGTAACGTTCGTTCTACGTTGCTTCACGTCCACAGAGACCGTACGGCCTGTTGGAGACGTGTACCTCTTTTTTGAGACAGTTCTTGAGCTCTCAGTGGGTGGGTATTATACAGAATTACACAGTCTGCCTTCTTTTTCGTTGCAGAATACGAGAATCTGCAGTTCAAGCTGGGGGGTGACGACCTGTTTGAGGAAGGCTGGTTTCTCTGGCTGGACGGTTCACCGGTCACCACCTGGTACACTGGCCAACCGGACAACAGGGACGGAGTTCAGCACTGCCTGGAAAACACACGCAGTCACCCCGACTACAACAGCGACGGAATTTGTAACAGCAGCGATAGATACATTTGCCAGATGCCTTTAGACTAAGCTTCGGCACCGTCGAAGGACTATGTCCGGTCTTGAATGAAAATTGAGTCTCGGTGTTTTATGGTGTATACACCTGTGTCGCCAAATAATCCTGAAACAGAGAATCCCGTAATATATATCTAGAATCAACACACAAGGGAGTTAATTAGCCCTCGAAATACGTGACACAAGTACAGCAACAAAGACTTCAGTCGCTTACGGTAACTCTCACCTGGCATGCGTGTAAATACAAGGTACATAAACTCCACTAGAGGTACCATATAGATATTGCAGTCACGAAGTGAGATATTCATTACGTTAGTTAGCGAGTTAGTTATTGGAATTTAATGTCGTGTCAATCGCACGGGATCACCTTAGGACGACATTCGTCACGTGTAATACTTTAATTGTAATAGGACAACACAGAAACGTGCACATTTTCAGGGTAAACCCCATTTTTCCCATGCAACAGACTGACAGGTAAACGATGAAAAATGAAGACTGTCCACTTCACGTCACAATATTCATTGTAAACGATGAAAAGTGAAGACTGTCCACTTCACGTCACAATATTCATTGTAAACGATGAAAAGTGAAGACTGTCCACTTCACGTCACAATATTCATTGTAAACGATGAAAAATGAAGACTGTCTACTTCATATCACAATATTCATTGTGACATAACGCCTGTTTCAAATATACATCATCGTCGTTTTAGCATTCTTTAACACTTTCAGGCACTCCAGCAACAATAACGAAACAGGATAAGTAGACATTTTAATTTTTAATTTATCATTGTTTAATTACCTCTCAGTCCGTTGCTTGCAAAAAAAGGGTGTTTTGCTCCGAAAATCTGTACATGTTTTCTGTGCCTTTTAGCTTAACATTCTGTATGTTTGGATCTACACACAGAGTCCATGTACACCAGATCACGACCAAAGTTGCCGGAGTCGTGCAGAATGAACTCCAGGTCAGAAACATCGACACCACGATGTCGTGATCTCATCACCAGGCCAACCATTTCCATGATCTAGCGATCACCAACTGTATCACTGGCCGGAGCTGCCATAAGTATCATTTTTGTCGCGACAAACACGTATCTGTCGGGACAAAATACGTCTTTTGTCGCGACAAAAGTATGCTTGTCGCGAAAAACACGTGATTGTCGCGACAAATATTCTTTGTCGCGACAAAAATATTTTGTCTCGACAAATATAATTCTGTCGCGACAAAAGACGTGTTTTGTCTCGACAAACACGTGTTTGTCGCGACAAAAATGATACTTGCGGCAGCTCCCGCCAATGATAAGCTCTCGCCAATGATATAAGAGTGGCAGCACATATCCCACGTGAGTCACTGAGGCGCCTTATCAAGCCAAGTCAAGCAATTTATTCAGAAGCCCCAATGGGGGTACATGAAACATCAGTGAAAGAACATCTGACAAATTTCACAATGGTATCCGAAAGTATCCGATCCATGAGTTCAGTGACCTCTTGTAGTCGTTTTGCTCTGATATAACCGTAATGTCAAGCCGTGATTGACGTACGTAGAGGCCAAACACGATGCCGGATTTTGTCATTTTCAAAATGACCACATGCTAACAGAAGCGTCGGAGGCAACCATCCGTGACAACGATATCACTTCTGACTTGTTTCAGTATTCAAACAATTGAATGAAATTTCTTCTGCTCAACTGTAGCCACTCACGGTAAAAATAATAAAATGTTAGAAGGAAAACTGTACCTTCTGAGTTACTGTTTGTGTGAGGGAGAGATCCCATTCAGGGTGAGATCTCATCCAGGGTGAGATGTCATTCAGGGTGAGATGTCACTCAGTGTGAGATGTCATTCAGGGTGAGATGTCATTCAGTGTGAGATGCGATTCAATGTGAGATCTCATCCAGGGTGAGATGTCATTCAGTGTGAGATCTCATCCAGGGTGATACGTCATTCAGTGTGAGATGTCATTCAGTGTGAGATCTCATCCAGGGTGAGATATCATTCAGTGTGAGATGTCATTCAGTGTGAGATCTCATACAGGGTGA
>JABMCL010001735.1:35000-51653 GCA_018857735.1 Alviniconcha marisindica
GACTTGGCGTAAAACACCTAGTTACCTACCTTGTAGTCGTTTAGTTTGGTGGCATTGGCTTCGGGCATTATTTTCATACCTGACTAAGCAGGTATTTTCATAGTTTTCTTTTGAGTTTTGTTTCGCATGGGTGGCAATTGCCAGAATATTCAGCCATTCAGCTCATTTGCTTCTTGCAACACAGTCTACTGTGTCGGGCATGGACGGCTTGCCCGAAGCCAGGGAAAGTCTCCAAAACGCTTTAAAAATAGCTTGTGCAGTTTTAGTGCAACACACTCATGGTGCCAGGTTTGACTGCACACGCCAAGGCATACACTATTGCTTTCATCAAAGTATGGGTGAATGCCCACCCACAACGTACGGCCACGGATGTTGCCTTCACAACATAATATGGGTGAATGCACACCCACGACATACAGCCACGGATGTTGCCTTCACAACAGAATATGGGTGAATGCACACCCACGACATACAGCCACGGATGTTGCCTTCACAACATAATATGGGTGAATGCACACCCACGACATACAGCCACGGATGTTGCCTTCACAACAGAATATGGGTGAATGCACACCCACGACATACAGCCACGGATGTTGCCTTCATTAAAAGTAAGGGTACCTGCACACCCACGACGTACTCCGTGTGAGTTTTTAGGCGACGTACAGCGAAGGTTAAGCGGTGAGCCGGTTTGGCCTAGAGGTAAGGCGTTAGGCTGGTAAGCAGAGGGACCTCGGTTCAAATCTGCTTCGGCTCTCCTTTCTCTTCACAAGTTGTGGTCTGTGGACACTGTCTTGTGACTTTGTCCCTCACAATTATGAAACATTAAAATTGCTCTCATCTCGTCGCTGCCCACCTTAACGCACAGGTCATTCTGGTGGTGACAGTGTAGCGATAGGTATATAATCTCCCTCCCTTTCCTCCCCCCCCCACCTCCATACCCCCTTCCCCCCTTCTCCCCTTGTCCCCTTGTCCCCGTCCCTAATAAGCCTCATGGTTTCTGTGGACGTTAAGCACCATGTTTACTTAGGTTATGCGATGCCGGGTAAAAGTCAAGGGAGTTAACAACTCCGCCTGAGCAATCAATACTGTTGGGATCCTGTTATTGCTGTTCTTGGCTGCTGGTTGCAGAACCGTGGCTGTCTCGCGGTACTGTCTCTGCCGCTGTATACACGCTGCACGTGCACGGAACTGTTGGTGGGGTCGCTGTGAGCCCTGAAAGTGGAGATCAGTCTCATGTACTCCGTGGTGATCTCCCGATGGATGATGTGAAAACGGTTAGCCTCCGGTGGAGAGTTCCTTTGACTCATTCAGCACATCTACCAGTCCGCACAGATATACACTGCAGACAGCCCAAGGCAGTAAGCACTGTAGCCTGGGGGCACCTAAATTCAGCCCATATCACCCATTAAAAAAAATCGCCATAAAATGTAGAAGCAATGCATAAACATGACTTTTGGTGCTGATAAAAGATTAGGGTTTCCTCTCGATCTCTTGTTTGTCAGCAGCACTGTTTACATGTCTATGGGGAGCTTTGAAAACTGTAAACAAAACAGTTTTCTTGACCTCCATCACTGGCAGCGGGTTCGTCGTTCAGCGTCTTTATCGGTCTGCTCAATTCCAAGCAGATGGTCGGAAATTCCTGGACCGTTTTAAAAGTTATTTTGGGTCACAAATATCATCACAGTCATTAAATGACTCCATATCTCCATATCTACCGATTACAGCCAAAATCTGCAGCAAAAGATGAGTTTTATTATATATTTTTGTCTTTGATTGTTTCGAGTTGGCGCATGTTGCCCTTTGACGTTTGACCTACTTTCCCAGTAACAATGTGATAGACCATGAGCCAGGTAAATAAGTGATAGCTGTCAACAAAATGTGTCAACACACCTCATCCTTGCTGAACAGTCACAATGCCACCATGCAGAGATGCATTGATAATGCGCCTCGAAAGGGCCAGCTTTCAAGCACTCTTAATATTCCGCAGTTAAGGCAACTAAAACTATTCGTCGAGCAGATGGCCACGCCTTGCATACCGTGAATGGAAAAGTGGGAGGTATACTAGACAGACCGTTTCTTCATGCCACAAGACCTGGTTGAAATCCAGGTGGAGCAGCCCCAAAAGGAATTTGATTATCAAGAATACACAAAGCTTGAGAATCTTGATGGCTTCAGGTTTGAGGCTGACATATATGTCTAAGCTGGACATTCAATGTCACTCAAAGTAAGGGACATTCAGGTTTGGCAACCTTCTATGGTACTGGCTGGGAAAAGTACACCCAAGCTATAATGATAAGCAGTAAGAAATAAAGAGAGTAATGCATTTAAAAAAAATCAAAGTCAGATAACAATTTCAGAAAGTCAATAATAATTTGTCAAATCATTGACAGTGTGGACAATCACTTTGGTAGATATCTTTGACATCTCCTATCTGTTTGTCTGTATTCTTGGCATAATAGCAAAGAGCCTGTTGTGACTGCAAGCTGATACATGAAACTATCCAGCAGTTGCATGCTGAATTAAGCCAAACCAGAGATGTCACCCGGTGGCATCAGTTTAATGGCTCCTAAACCTAAACTGTTTTCTCAAACATAACAAAGGCAAAACACTGTTCTAGTTAATGGGCAGCCATCTCCTTGGTTCTCTATAAAAAGAGGATGTAGACAGGGAGATCCGATATCACCATATTTATTTATTCTTTGTGCAGAGATTTTAGCAATTATGATTAAAGAAAACCGAGATATTAAAGGAATTATTATCGGTCAGACCGAACATAAAATATCACAGTTTGCCGACGATACTAAATAATTTCAAATTGAAAAGTGTAAAACATTCGAAGAAACTATTAGGGTCCTCGACGATTTTGGAAGTTTGAATGGAACCCACCTAAATTTAAGATACTTGGCGTATGGTTTACAAACGACCTCGAGAGCTGCGCACGGTTGAACTTTGATACAAAATTCCAGGAAGTAAAAAGTTTGTTTATAATATGGCTAAAGAGGCTGATAACACCTTTGGGTAGAATAGCTATTCTTAAGTCTTTGATATTGTCAAAACTTGTACATTTATGGCTACTTTTGCCGGATCCACCGGACACGTTTATAGAAGATCTTCAAAAAATGATTCATCAGAGGAAGCATTAGCAGAACCTCTTTTCCTAAACAGGAACATTAAAGTTGGCAAAAAATGCATTCTTTTTAAAAGTTGGTTAGAAAAGGCGTTTATTGCATAGGCCCTGTGATAGATAAAAAGAAAAGAAAAAAGGACGGTTTTATAAATATAACGAATTTACAAAAAAATACAATAGTCAAGTTAACTATTTGGAATACTTTGGATGTGTACAGGCCATCAAAACATATCTTAAAAGCCTCAAGATTACTACTGAATCAAATGCAATGGTTATAAATCCCAGATCATTAGCAAAGATCTATAATCAAGTGAAAGGAACTTAATTTTATTATGACATATTAATTGAAAAAGGAAAAAGTCCGAACTGCTGTAGTAAATGGGAAATAAAGTTGGGAGAAGGAAGAGACTGGAAAGCCTGCTTTAAAAAGACAAAGAAAATACAAGTAAAACTGAAGGGCAATGGGCGAGGGGGACCCCGCCTTAACCTTCCATTGTGCTGGCGGCGTCCACGGTCTCTCCGGCTCTTTTTCGGGCGGTAATCGCGGTCGATCTTGTGGGGCGGGGCGCTCTTTCGTCCCCTTCGCCGCCCTGTCGCCCGTCCCTAATAAGCCGCCTCGCTTCGTGGACTAAGGCAAAATGGTCCCCGGTCCTAAAAACACGTTACAGATTTGTAAAACAACGTTAGAAGACGCAGGAAGGATCCCCTTCATGCGGGTGGGATTTGTTTACAGGTACACGGGAACTTGCAGTGTCAGTTAATTTTAGAACACCGTCGCGAGAAGAGTCGCTGCAGGGTGACGCGTCGCGAGTCGGCTTGGTACACGTTGTAAAGGGAGACGGCGGCCGTTGCGACTAATGATTGGGGTGATTTTTTTCATTTTGTTGTTGTTGTTGATTTTTTTTGTCCGTGTGTTTCACGCAAATGCTTTTACGCGTATTCTCTCTCTCTCTGTTTTTTTGTTTTTTTGTTTTTTGTTTTGTTTTCTGTGTGGAAAGCCACACCCTCTGCTTTTGTGGTCTGTCCGCTGGTGGTGTGCGGTAAGGTCTCGACAGATAGTGAGCTGTGTGGCTAGTTGATGGTTGAAGTGTTGCTTTACGTCCACAGAAACCGTAGGTTTATTAGGGACGGGAGCCCAGGACGTCCACCCACAACAGGCTGGACCTCATCCGGGAGCCTGCCTTCTGTTGGGTGTTTTATTTTATTTTCCCAATTTATCCTTGTTTGTTTCATCATATGTAAAAAATGAAAAAGTTTTGTTCGTTCCAGTTCTTTGGACTAGCGATTTCGTGGCCTCCCTGGGTTAGCGTTTGGGGTTAAGCTTGTTACCGGTTCTTGCCATTCACAGTTTTTTCTCTTGGCTTGCCCTGTCGTTTCTCTAGTTATATCGTTCATTTACGATTTACGAGTGAGGGGGTAGTCTCGATGTTTTACGAGACCGCTCATTCTTTCTTTGTGTCGGGTAGTTCGTGAGTGTCTGTTGCCCTGCCGTGTTGTCACCGCTAAGTGGGTTGTATCGTGTACACGCCTTTGTCCCGTTGCTCGCTGACATTACTTGCCTCCACTTTCTTTTCAGAAAGTGTTGTGTTGTTGTTTCTCTCATCGTTTCCCCTTCTTTTTTCACCATGCTTCTTTCATTGTTTTATATTTTATCTTGCATTTCCGTACCCGCTTTTTAGCCTTACCCTGATTAGTAGGGCAGCAATTTTGCATTTCTCTTGTCGTCTGCATTTGTTTACATCCCGAAGCTTTGTCATCGGTTGTCCTGATTAGCGTTTTGCTTTATCAGTCTGCAGCCTTTTTTTTTTTTTTTTTAGATGGAAGGCCGGGTTAGTGAGGGGTTAGTTAGTGGTGTAAGGTTAGGTTGGTTTTCCATCTGTTTGTCGTTGGCACAGTTTTTTTTTTGCTTCTGTGGTTGTATGACTGTAGTCATCCTTTGTTGCAGACAGTAGTCTATTAGACTGTGGTGTGTTTTTTTTGAGTTTTTTTTTGTGTTTTTTCCCTTCTCCACCTTAAGCTTGCAGGTAGGCAACCGTTTGGGTTTTTAAGATGGTTTCAGATGTTTTGTTTCTTTCATTTGGTGTCAGCTGTTTGCTTGCCTGATTAGGGCAGTCATTTTTCGTTTGCCACCAGCATTTGTGGTTTGATCTTTCTTTCTTTGCCACAGGCATTTGTGGTCTGTTCTTTCTTTTTTTGCCACACATTTGCTCGCTACACAAATGGACGTGACAGAGCAGTCAGCTCGTTTGACGAATTGCACAAATTTGACCCATTTTCGCCTCACAGCGGGTCGATTCCACGGGAACTCCTGCATAGTTATGCTTTGGGTTGCTTGTGAGTGAGTTGTTAGCAGTTGCTGCAATACGTAGCAAGCATGTTTTTGAGCTTTTTTTTTGTCGACCACACGAATACACATTCATTGAACAATCTAAGATGGCACCGCACTGACCTCCCCAGACTGTGACGTCACTCCGAAAAGACACATGACTGATGAGAACTCGAGACGCAGTCTCGCCAGCCTAACAGAAAATAAATCGATTAAAACCAACATAAACATTTTATTTTTATTTATAATTTCATTAAATCTGTAGGATAATCTGGACATCATTTCAATTGGGATTTGTTTCCATTTTTCATATTTTTCTGTCATTATTTTCTGACGCAAGATAAAAATTATAAAAATTAATCTAACTTAGTTTTTGTAGGCCAGCAACGCTTAATTTACGCTCCTTCTTCCATTTTTTATATATTATTTTTTGGGCAAATAAGTTTCCTTTTTACCTTTTCAAAGTAATCAGTAGCCTTAGTTTTAGAGTATTCTTCTCCAGATAAATCTAAAACAACCCAATGCGTTAATGAGCTTTTGAATAATGTTCAGGGGAGAATATACAGTTTCACTTAGAACGGTGATGTTGCGTTTTCCACAGATGCTGTCACACGTATTCTGTCTGTCTGTCTGTCTGTTTCTCTTTGTCTGTCTGTCCGTGTGTTTCTCACAAATGCTGTCACACGTTTTCTCTCTGCCTGTCTGTCTGTGTGTTTCACACAAATGCTGTCACAATTATTCACTGTCTGTCTGTGTGTATATCTCTGTCTCTCTCTGTCTCTGTCTCTCTCTGTCCGTGTGTTTCACACAAAATTTATTGCTTTCACACGTACTCTCTCACTCTCTCTAATGCGTCTCTCTCATCTGTCTGTCTGTCACTCTGTCTCTCCCTCTCTCTCTCTCTATATATATATATCACTGAACGCTGGAACAATGTCTTTTTGTGTGTAGGAGTCCCACACACAGCTGACGCCGGAACTCGACTGATGGTCTGATATCCTGGTTATTGTACCATTATTTAGTAGACAATAAACTACAATCCACAATATTATCAAAAAGTCGGTTACAAGTTGCTGAAGTGCATCCATTTTCCAAAAAAAGAAGAAGTACATGGGCTCTGAAATCTCACACAGTCACACATCTCTTTTTTGACAGTGCAATATTTTTTAGCCAGTCTGCGTTGTCACCTTTTGGTCCATTTGGAAAGTAGACTGAGATGACATTAAGAGTTGTCTGTTCATTAATTTTAACCACCGCAGTAGCAGCATACACTTCTTCCATTGCATTTGTGATGAAATGGGACTAGTGTGTCCAAGGTCACTGGAAATGTCGGTATCCGCTCCACCCTCGTGTTACTGCAGTAGCACGGAAAAGATCCCGGTCATTCTGCCAAAAGTGCAGGTGGCAGCTTACAGCTAAACAGCATCTTACGTATGTGGCTTTGTATGAAGTGACATGATGCACGCTTATGTGGTGTACACAGAACGCGCCGAGACGGTAGCAGTTTTACGTGGCACCAGCCATGTCAGCGCTGTAAGTGGATATTATCCACTTCGGTGGATATTAAAAATAAAATAATAATAATAATAATAATAATAATAATAATAATAATAATAATAATAATAATAATAAAAAGCTATATAAAAAAAGAAGGTAGTCAATCATGTAGAACCCATGCGAGCGCAGTTAGTCCGAGAGGTAACTCGACCTACCGTGCATCCACCGCCCACCCCCCCCCCCCCCCCCCCCCCCACCCCCCAGGTACTCAGCTAAACTAGTCTTAGAGTGTTCCGTAGAGTGTGCCAAACACGTTACAACTTGTTCCCAAGAAATCTTTTGGGATGCACCAGAATTACAGCCCTTGACGTAAGACGCCAACTGAAGACGCCAAAGCGCGGTTGAAAAACACGCAGCACCTGAAGCTGTGTGAAAGTCGAGGTGGACGTCCTGGGCTCCCGTCCCTAATAAACCTACGGTTTCTGTGAACGTATATTAATAATGAGTTGTGTCCAAATGCCTTCTGCACTGTCTAAAACAAACAGAATCGGAACATTGTGAGGCACTGGTTCACAGAGATTGTTTAGCTAAGTATAGTGTACTTCTCTGTACTAATTAATTAATTAAATAATTAAAAATATGTTTAAAGCGCAAAATCTTGTCCCTCGAGACTATTCTGTGTGTGCGCGCGCACACACACACCTCTGTATTACTACCTCTGTATTACAGAAAATACAGCCCGGTTTGAAAATTACTTTTTAGAAGCTGTGGAAGAACGCCTAGATGTTCTAGGGTCTGAATTGTTTCAGAATCATTTGTGGGAGATACCAGGCAATCAATATCATTATTTTGTGAAGCCCTTTAACAGTCCCGATGATAACAACGCTCTGGTTACTTGGTTGCATCTTCCACTCAGGCACTTGGATGCATCTTCCATTCAATTCAAACACGTCTTTGTCGCGAAATAGAGATTATATTAGAGGGAGTTTTGCGTGTGGTAGTGGCAGTGGTGGTAGTAGTGGCACAACCCGACTGTCTACCTACGCTTGTGCGCGTACCTCAAGCGTAACGTAGCCGAAGTCGCACAGATCGTCACCTAAACACCTGCCCCTTCACACAGAGAAAGGAGAGCCGAGGTCATTGCGCTTACCAGCTTAACGCTTAACTCTAGCCGAAACCGGCTTCTCAAGATAATGTGGTAGAACCAATAAGCCTAGTACAGATTCACGAGCTCGATACATCGATGGGTCACGGACCCGAGTCCGGGCGTGCTTCGTACGCCGAACTTCACTAAAAAGCTGCCACAATGGATAGAAGTGTGTTGGCTTAAATGTCCCTCAGATTGGCGGTTGACATATTAGGGACAAGCCTGAGACCAGTGCCGAAGCATGGTTCAATATAGCTTTACGTCCACGGAAACCAGAAGGCTCGTTAGGACGGCAGCCCAGGACGGCCACCTCCACTCTCACACAGCTCCTGAACTATGCCCCCGCTTCGTACGCCGACTTCACTAAACGGCTCCCACAATGGGTCCTCTCAGCTGGAGTTATGTAACAACGCGCTCAACCTGCACTCGGTCCGAGGCTCCGCCCGCGTTTTCCCGTTCTTTTAGCGTAACGGGGGATCGCAAGTACACACCGTGTATCCGCGTTCCGAAATGTTCAGCCTTATCGAACTGCTTCGTCAGTTTTCGCCGATTGACGTTACTCGACTCCATCTGTAAGACTGAATCCTCAGACCTCGTTGACAACCTGTCTGGCATGGCCTATACTAACTGCCAAGAAGAACAATCGCCACGATGGTGCTCTGGATCGGAACGCGGCACAGCTCAGCTTCAGAACACTCTGGTTTGGAACACAGAAAAGCTGGGTGAGTGTTTTCCTATCTTTCTAAGGCGACTTCTAAGTGCTCTTAAACAGTGATAGTTCATCATATCACGCATGAGATAATTAATAACAGTATTTTCTTCCCCCAGGGTGGACTTTCGGGCCCAACTTTTATTTGGGTACCCGTTCCACCCCCGTTTTTACCCCCGTAGCCCCGAAAAAAGTCCCGGTCATTTGAAAAAGGCAGGTGGCGGTTACAGCTAAAAAACGCATACACCTTACGAAAGTGGGCTTTGCATGAAGTACATGGTGCATTGTTCATGGTGTAAAACAGAATTGCCCCCAAGAGGGCCCAAAAATTTCAGTGGCCCCCAGCCATGCCAGGTTTAAGTACATCATTTTCGATGGATATTAAAAAACAAAACAAACAAAAAACGCGCTGTAAAAGGCTAGTCACTTATGTAGAACCACATGCGAGCGCAGTGAGTCTGCTCAAGAGAGCGGCGACTAGCGCTGTATAAGCCCGATCATCAATCCATCCCGTAATGGAGTGCAACCTTCTTAATCATATTTAACTCGGAGAAGATAACATACGCATTACCGCCACAACTCCTGTGAAAATAGAAGTTCTCCGGAATATGCTCCAAGCGTATCCAGACAAACGTCTGGCCGACTATTTAATCGATGGACTTATTGAGGGTTTCGACATAGGGGTGGACATAACCCTAGTGCCTGAGAACGTTTGCAAGAACAACGAATCGGCCATTTCCCAACCACAAGTGGTGTCGGAGCTTATAAGGAAAGAAGTGGACAAAGGATATCTACCCGGACCTTACACGGCAATTCCGTGTTCACAATACACAATAAACCCGATATCTATGGCCGCCAGATGGAAGCCCGCAGCACCGTAACTTGTTCATACAGAACCACCAACGCTCTACGTTACGCTCTACGGCGGGCCGCATCGGAGCAGCAACGACCGCAGCAGCAGCTGGAGTCCCAGACCATCTGATACAGACCCTCGGCCGATGGTCGTCGGATGGCTACACTCCGCTACATCCGAGTCAACGACGGCCGTCTGCGTGCAGCGCAATTCAGGATGGGATGGAGGCATCCTGACACAGGAATGGAGGGCTCGTTTAGCCTGTGTGTGCTTTACCGCGTCGAAGGGTGTTTGGGATGGAGGCATCCTGACACAGGAATGGAGGGCTCGTTTTGCCTGTGTGTGCATTACCGCGTCGAAGGGTGTTACGCTGGCTAAAAGATGGAGGCATCCTGACACAGGAATGGAGGGCCTTTTGGGCTGTGTGTTTCATTAACCCGGGCAATTTCCCCTTAAAAGAACGGGGGAAAGCGGGGGGCCGGACCGATTGTAGGTTGAGCGCGTTGTTACATAACCCCAGCTGAGAGGAAACCCCTTGTGGGACCGTAAGTAAGTTTAAAGGGTTTTTAATTAAATAAGTAAGTAATAAGTAATTTAATTAAGTAATTGGGGTTTAATGTTTCTTAACGTCCCCCAGGAAACCATAAAAAGCCAAAGGGAGGTTAATTGTTTACCAAAACCCCCGATGAAGGGGGTTGGGCCCCCCGGGGGGGCGGAGGGGAGATGTACACACAACCCCTGAATCAAACAACAACCCCAAAACCCCCTCGGCCAACTTTTTGCCCCGACCCCTTTTTTTAGGTTTTTTAAAACCCCTTTGGCGGGGCCCCAAGCGCTGCGCGAAACAGATCAGCGCTGGTCATTGTAGATTCCTTACACAAAGACATAATTGCTGCTCAGCGATATAAGAGAGAGGAGAGACAGACAGACAGACAGACAGACAGAGACGCACAGAAAGAGACACCAGAGACATGCAGACGACGACAGAGAGACAGAGAGAGACAGAGATATAACAGAAAGACAGTGACATCGTCAGCATTTCAGTGAACACACAGACAGATTGCGAGAATGCGTGACAGCATGTAAAAGCGCAACATCAATAAACGGCGAAACTTTCCCGGTTACCATTGGCTGATTACTTTGAAAAGGTAAAAGCGAAAGCCTGCCCGTAAAAATACATAAAAATGGAAGAAGCGAGCAAATTAAAGCGTAGCTGTATTCGCAAAAGCTGCTTCACATTGAGCCTTTACTTTATATTTTTATCTGCGTCAGCACGACGAAAAATATGAAAATAAATCACTGAATGATGTCCATCCCATTTATTTGTTTCATTTTTTAAATGGCATGTTGTTTAACGATTATTTTTGTAGACGTATGATTTCTTCGAAAGTGACGTCAGGTCGTTATCATCAATGAATGTGGTTTGTGGTCGACAAATTAAACTACGCTCGCTCGACAGCAACCGTGGTCAATCAAGCGCACGAGGAATACCTGCTGTGAAAAGTAAATAACAACGCGCACAACGATGATTGCCGCGCCCGTCAATGCTCATTTAGCGAGCGCCTGTACAAAGAAAGAGCAGACAACAATGTTCGTGGCAAAGAAGAAAGATCAACACAATGCCGATAAGGTCGATCGTCAGCGTTAAATAAAGCGACACCAATGAAGAAAGAAACGGTCGAAATCAATTAAAACTCGTTCACGCAAAGCAGGTGAAATCAAAACTCACTGAATCAATAAAGCCCACGATTGCTCGTTGCCAGTGAGTAAATGACCATACCGTTAAGAGCTTTGGTAAAGCGTTCAACAAGTTATGACACACGGAAAATTACGGTCTGTCGAGTATGATTGCCTCGGCACGGCGAGTAAATTATAGTTCATGTTACCTGTTTCTTTTCATTTTGTTTTCGTCCATTCCCGCTACGCGCTTCTCTCATTGATGACCGGCACGATAACCGGACGGAAACGGTCAATAATACCACCATGTCCTGTTTTATGTGCCTCTTTTAACAAGGATAATATTCGGAAAATTTGTACTTGATGTCTGTGCATGTATCTTGTTTCATGTTTGTGCATAGATTGGGATTGTTCGATTGGAGAAGAGTTTCTATATATATATATATATATGAAGAATTTTGAATGTACTGTTAAAGTTATGACATTTATAAGTTTGATCTCGACCTGCGCAGCTGTTTCACGTTGAGCTCGTAGCCTTCGGCCGAGATGACGCTCACAGCCCAGTAGCATTAAATTCATAACATTACCGTTATGATTTTGATTATGTCTCAAAGTGCCGAAAAGAATAAAGATTTCCGCACTTTCATTGGTCGTTTTCGCGACATCACGGCAGCGAGCGTTAAGGATTGTCCATTCATACACCACTACCAAATCAGAAAGAGTTGACGATCTCCCGAATTTCAAAGATTGGCGGCAAAACAGTTGCCATCAAAATCCAGTTGCTGGTCCGGTTCAACGTTCTTCGCAGACGATTTCAAGTCGTTCAAACGCCAGTCATTGTCAAACTGAGCTCCGCTCCTCCTCAGCCCCGTTCATGTTCGGAACAATTCGCCGCCATCGACACCCAACGATGTTTCATCTTTGAAAGTTAAGAGTTCGGCACATTATGGTGAAGCGGGTTACCGAAGGTATGAAAGCCTGTTCAACACCTGAAAACTTTCATTGAGAAAACTTCTGATAAGACGGTGGGAGCGTTATTTTTCGAGTTCCGGAATAACCGAACTGACGATTTCAGCGTCAGTCGCGTGAGACGTAAAGAAAGCATAGTTTGAGAACTGGCCCATTCTGCCATTGTCAAACAGCCAATAATTTCATATTAAATAGATACGTTTTCGCCAGCACCAGTTAAACAGCCAGACTTGCCATAAAGTCACAGAAGAGGCAGCGTTATTCACGCCCATCAAAACAAAAGCAACAACAAAAGCTATCGGCCAAAGACGGGGCTATGCGGCTTCGAGTGATACTCATTATCGTTACCGTATAATGACGGCTTCATCAAGTTCAGGTGTCATCCTTATGCTTTCAGCCGCATCGAGCGTAAAATTCTGTTATCATAATCCGGGTATGTCGACGTTCTGCAGCAAAAGCGAATGGGCTGGCTTTTCGGGAGAGATAAGATCACATAAAATCAAAGGTAATGAATGAAGAAGATTTGTTATCAGAAGGCATCCACTGGCGGCTCGGCTGATACTGTTAGCGTGTTGTACAGTCACGAATGAACAGTGAAAGCGGATGCCGACAGTGCGGTTTGCCGCGTCAGCATTTTCGATGGTTTATTATCGTTTCGACGGTTCGACAGATGCAACACAGCGAAATTACCAATAACGGTGTACAATTTCTGCGTAAATTGTTTGTAGATCAGTTCAATATCATATTGTTAATATGTATGATGCGAGCGTCATTGATAAATGCACATTATTATTATTATTATTCATGAATTCTGAATACGTTCAAGGAGGCAACAGAAATATAGGGTTATTATTATTGCTATTACAGCCGCGTGCTCTGCTTTAGTTCAATAAAAGGTGATTGTAAAGACTGACGATATTTATGTCCACTAGTCCAGTTTCAACGCTTCGTGTCGAGATAAGATGAGCCTTTGGCATTGTTACTTACTTCACGATTTCTTTTGTCAGAGGGGAGATCACTGGTCTCTGGATTAACACGATCTGAATAACTTCAGTTCAATAGATAAATCTCAGATAAATTATAATTGTGTGTGAGTCCCCACAATTTATAATTTATGCAAGTTTATTTATCTTATTGGACTGGAGGTTATTCCAAAAAGATCGTGTTACATAACAAACTCCAGAGTTGGTGATCGATAGTTTTTTTTCCCTCTGACAAGTGGTTATAGGTTAAACAACTATTTTTTCTTAAGAACAAATGCGCCTGTTGAATTGGAATTCTATGCAAGATCCCGACCTGGAACCACAGAAGCTGTGTTTGAACTGTAGTTTGAATGGACATAACAAATCGTCCAGTCTTTGCGTTTTTTAGTCCACCTTTGTGGACTAAAGCAGAGTAGGCACTATATCCTTGCAACTGTAATAATAATAATAATAGCCTACATTTCTGTTGCCTCCTTGAACGTAAATCCGTACTTTAGACTCATGATAATAATAATAATGTACATTTATCATGCGCTCATCAACGCCCTGAGCGTTCGCATCATACATATTAACCTAAATATGATATTCTATACACATGTAGAGGACAGTCCTACCAAAACAATTTACATAAGGAAATTATTACACCGTTGGCCGTTATATTTATGTTAATGTTTTGCTGGTATTTTCCTGGAATATCAGTTACACATCTATGTAGACCCATCAAAAAACGTGCTCTCTCAAATTATCAGAAAATCTGTGTGAAAATTGTGCGAAAGCAAGATACTTACCATCAGCATCCACTCACTGGTGTGTGAAGACAGAACCATTCATTGATATACACAACACACTCGTTTGTGTATCAACAATATTCAGTTATAGTGGATGCATTCTGATATAAACTCTTCTTCATTTCTGGTAAACCTTTACTGTACAGTTTGCTGTAGTGTTTTAGTACATCTCTCCCAGAAGGGTTAGCCCATTCGCTGCCCACAGGACGTCATATGACGGCACTGGCAAAGTGTTTTCCGTCTACTTATAGGACGTCGTGCGACTTCCTGACTGACTCTTTTAAGTTTTTACGTATTCTCACGCCATACACAGTTCCCCAAACACTAAGTTTGGTCTGCTCGGCCTTTTTCGGAGACTGATCTTGGGAGGAAACTGCATCGGTAATAGAGTTTGTTGGCAGTGAAAGGGTTAAACTGGAGTATCTGCCTTTGAATGAAGCCACGCTTATTTTTACGTCTTTTATTTTAGACCGCATTAAAGTATTGTAATTGGCTTTTGTTATTGTTGCTTTGATTTTTTGTTTTTGATGGAAGCGTGAATGGCGCCGCATCTTCCTGTTAGTGACTATAGCTTGCATGTATACAGCTGTTCACTTGAAGTGCGTGTACGTGTACAGCGAAACGTGTATATCTCTAGTATAATTATGTAGCTGTTTATTTTGTAATGGCAGAATGAAACAGTTATCAAACTATGCTGCCGTGAGAATAGCTACGTCTCTTACATGACGCTGAACGCTTTCTCCAAATCGATCAGTGAGTTCAGTTCAGTTCAAGATGGTATCTGTGCGCTCGGAAAAGCCCATATGCGCTCCTCCACCCCGTCTCTCAAGAGTTTTCCTCAATGGAATGAATGAAAGTTTTTCAAGGTCCGGATGACAGCTTCCCTTACCATATATCTTCCAGTAGTGCATAAACCCCGCTTCTCGCACCATATTGATGCCGAATAACATCCTGCTTTCAAAGATGAAGCATCGTTGCGTTGCCAGGTGGAAAGAGAACGACGAGCAGGGTGGATGTTCCAGACACTGAACAGAACAGGAGAGGGCGGAGCTTCCGTTGGACTGTGCCTTGTGGCCCAGAAAGGCGACGTTTAGACGACTCAGGGGCGTGATGGCCCAGGTCGTGCTCTGCAACGTCGTGGTCTGCGAGGAAGGGAACGTTGGTTAGTTAGTTAGCAACTGGATTTTAGTTAGTAACTGGATTTGAACGCCCTTTCAATCGCACAGGGTCAACTCAGGGTCGATCAAACTCTTTTTCTGATTTGAGAGCAAGCTTGAACAGTTACATCGCTTTGGCAACATGAGTGGACAACTATCCCTTAACCCCTTCACTGCCATGATGTCACTTGAAAACGACCAATGAAAGTGAGAAATCTGAAACCCTTAAGCCTTTTTGTCTTCTTTTCAGCACTGGCATGTGAAAGGATTTTCATCAAATCGCATAGCATTGAAAGGAGATGTGTTATAGGATTTGAAAATATACTGTTTGTAGGCGCGTCCGTGCATCTTTCAGCCCGGAAATTTTACAGGCTCCGGCAGTAAAGGGGTTAAGCAAACTGCACAAGGTCAATTAATCCAAACATAAAATCTGTCATAAGCAACGGTACATTTCAAAATTCTTCTCATATATATATATATATATATAAACTCTTTCTCCAGTCAATCCACAAGACCAGTCCCAATCCCTATACACAAACATGAAACAAAAGATACATACACAAACATCAAACACAAATTTTCGAATATTATCCTTGTTAAAAGAGCACATAAGGCTAGGACATAGTGGTATTATTGACCGTTCCGTCCGATTTATCGATACCAGTCTAAATGGGTCAATGGGGAGGGGACGCGTGAAGAAAGGAATGGACAGAAACAAAACAAAAATGAAAAACGTTATACAAGTGCATACCTGGCCCATGGACTATGAACACTTCCTCATTGCCGAAGTTGGCAAGGCAATCGTACTCTCGACTTAACGTTCTCAGACTGCATTTTTTTTCCCCGTAAATTTTCCGTGGTATTTAATTGTCATAGCTTGTTTAACGAGGCCGCTTACCTAGAAGCTCTTATGACTGTAGTCGTCCACTCCTTTGTAGCAGACAGTAGTCTATTAGACTTGTGATTTGGTGGGTTTTGTTTTTGTTTTGTTTTCCTTCTCCACCTTAAGCTTGCACGTAGGCAACCGTTTGGGTTTTTGAGGTGGTTTCAGTTGTTTTGTTTCTTTCATTTGGTGTCAGCTGTTTGCTTGCCTGATTAGGGCAGTCATTTTTCGTTTGCCATCAGCATTTGTGGTTTGATCTTTCTTTCTTTGCCACAGGCATTTGTTGTCTGCTCTTTCTTTTTTTGCCACAGGCGAAGTGCTCGCTACACAAATGGGCGTGACTGAGGCGCAGCAATCAGCTCGTTTGACGAATTGCACAAATTTGACCCATTTTCGCCTCACAGCGGGTCGATTCCGCGGGAACTCGTGCATAGTTATGCTTTGGGTTGCTTGCGAGTTGTTACAGTTTGCTGCAACACAGTAGGCAGGCATGGTTTGAGCTTTTTGTCGACCACACGAATACACATTCATTGA
>JABMCL010002381.1:0-2500 GCA_018857735.1 Alviniconcha marisindica
AGCAATATTCCTTCATATTAGCTGTAATTAGGCTTTAGAATTTAGTCAAGGAAGGATAACCGTTGAAGCACTAGCCATCTGAAAACTTTTGCGTCCAACAAGGCTGGCCTAGTTTAGAGTACGAGAGACCGAATCAAGGATTTGTTTTGAAATACCCTGTTACTTTTTACTTCACTTTAGAATCTGATTTTCGTCATTCACGATTAGCGGGACTGGATGTTCAAAACATCGTCAAGTGTTGCAGCTGGCCTTATGGCTTCCCGCAGCCTCTTTGATTTTTTTGATTTGTTTTTAGTGCGACGTGAGCAGAAAACTGCTGTGCCCAATATCAAAGAAACGGCACGTGCAACACGGGAGAACAAGGGTACCTGTCATTGTTGTGTGAATGCAGCCAGTGCAACACGGGAGAACAAAGGCACGTGCCGTTGCTGTGTGACTGCAGCCAGTGCAACACTGGCGAACAAGGGCACTTGTTGTGTGACTGCAGCCAATGCAACACGGGAGAACAAAGGCACGTGCCGTTGCTGTGTGACTGCAGCCAGTGCAACACAGACGAACAAGGGCACTTGTTGTGTGACTGCAGCCAGTGCAGGCATCGTAAAATAGGTCAGGCCACTTAGTATTTCTGAGTGTGACTTGCGTTCCCAAATATTGCCATGGAACCTCTGACGAAAGACTAACCTGGTGAGAGAGCATCCCACTTTTAACCTGCGCAGTTAATTGCTTTGGACTACACGCTAGGTCGTGAGTCATTTGAACCCATTCCTTTCGTACTGGATTTAACCGCATTTCTGCCTGTGTAAAGGGTATTGGTCAGATTTAACCCGCGATATGTTGTTCAAATTACACCTTTGTTTACTTGCTTTTTTATATCAATAAAAAAAAATGTGCGAGTGCACAACCTATGACAAACTTGAAGAGTATCTAAACTTGAAGAGTGTCTGAAATTTCAAGGTATAGCACAAATATATTTTGAAATATGTGCAATGTCATGTGCCTATGGATCCTTTATGACCCACAACGTATTGCCGACTTTAGCTAAAACCTTTCCCTTCGTAAAAAGGTCCATTCCATTATTCCATGCGGATGAACTTGTCAGTAGGGACTATCTTTTGTTACCATCGTGTGAAGTTGGAAATATATTGCACTGATGGTGTCCTATCACCACATACAATGAGAATTAACCTCACAAAGTGTCAGACACTGCCCTTCAGTTCAGTTGAAGGTGGTATCTATGCGCGCGAAAAAATAACCATAATTATGCGATCCATCCCGTATGTTTAGGGATTGGTCTTGAAAAGAGGTTTATGTATCTGAGAAGTTTTGAAACGTGCATTTTTTAATATTGTTATTTAATAACGGAGCTTGATTGTCCTGATTTGACCCGTATGGTTGACAGGACCTTAAAAAACAGTTACTAATTAACTAACTTGCTTTAGAAAATGATGTCAGAAGCAAACAATTTACCAGTTATGTGTGTCTGAATAATTTTGGTCTCCGACGCATAATTTACATTGGCGGCCATATGGTGCTAAAAATATATATGCTGGTAATGAAACGCACTACGGCTCCACGTACTCATTTAATACAGCACAGGTTCCAGTTTGACCCCCAGCAACCCCAAACTTTAAAAAGAAAATCTGACTCCACCCGTCTTTCTCTCTGGTGCTATAATTATGCTTCAGCTTGTGGTCCAAACATGGCGGCTGCTCTTTGGGCTTTTCGCGCGGAATATGATGTGTGACGTTATAATTGGCTCAAGCTGCTCGGATGATTGGCAGCCGGATCCCTCTCTCTCTCTCTCTCTCTCTCTCTCCTTCTCTCTCTCTCTCTCTCTCTCTCTCTCTCTCTCTCTCCTCCTCCTCCTCCTCCTCCTCCTCTTCTTCTTCATCTTGTTGGTATGCCCATAATGTGCTAGCGTCGCTGCGTTTACGGTCTAGGCACGTGTTCCAGTTATGTAAACTCAGGGGCCACACAGGGAAGCAGGAACAGAAGTGCACCTCCAACAAGCAAGGGAGCTCCAAGCATATGAAACGCCAAGGTGTAGGACCCTAGGTAGTCGTTCAACAGTCCTGAATAGAGAGATAACAATGGTTATTAAAGATACAGTCATCAGCACGGGAAACACTACGGTGTACGACCCAAGGTAGTCGTACGACAGTCCTGAACAGAGTAACAGTGTTTCTTAAAGATGCAGTCACCAGCAAGGGGGCTCCAAGCACGGGAAACATCAAGGTGTAGGACCCAGTGTAGTCGTACCACAGTCCTAAACAGAGAGATAACAGTGTTTATTAAGGGTGTTAACAAAACGTTTCCGATCAGATATGGAACTTTGTTCGAAAGAAAAGCTTTCAACGTGCACTCCCTCCCCTCTCATCCTGTGTTGACGGGACTTTAAAATTCAGGAACAGTTTCCCAATTTCTCTGTTTGCTTAAAAAAATGTTTGTGTCCATTCATTTGTTTTCTGGAGTTTTTGTTTCCGTGCATGGCACCAATTAC
>JABMCL010002381.1:7500-115000 GCA_018857735.1 Alviniconcha marisindica
CTGTGTCACTGACTGAACTGCTTCACGGCATGCACGTGCAGGTTCGCGCTACCAAGCAGCGGTATCTAATATATATGTGCACAGAACAAAGATAACTGTACGGCTGCTAAAAACATACGGTCTTTTTAGAAAGCGAAATAACCGAACCAGTCGTAACTGAAACAAGCCGGTAACCAAAATGCGATGATGGTCAGTGTCAAACTCCAAGCACTGGTTTGCGACATCCTTCTTCCAGGAAGGTGCCGGAAAGCGATGCTCGGAGTGTGGGTCAGTGTCTGCGTAAGTAGGTCAATGTGCCGAAAATATAAAGAATCCCGACTACACGACAGTTGGGAGCGTTTTATAGCGCCTATATTCTTAGCCCAGAAGCTGAAAGATCTTGAAATAGCTTGTGTGTGTGTGTGTGTGTGTGTGTGTGTGTGTGTGTGTGTGTGTGTGTGTGTGTGTGTGTGTGTGTGTGTGTGTGTGTGTGTGTGTGTGTGTGTGTGTGTGTGTGTGTGTGTGGGCGTGCGTGTGTGCGTGCGTGCGTACGTAATTGCGTGAGTGCGTATGTACATCTTTCACATCAGTAGTTATGTTTGAACCTTTGCTGATGTCTACATTATGTGTTAGCTTAAAAAAATTAAAAAAATTGCTGGTGTCATTTTCCATCTCGCTGTACATTATGTGTGTTATATTATGCTTGCTCGGCGCTTTGAGCCGCAGGGTAGGCATTTTACAAATTTCCATTATTATTACTGTTCAAATCGGACAAGCCAGTCACCCGTCAAGAGTTAATCTTTATTAGTTAACTGGGTCGGCATGCCGCCTGGTGACACCAGAATGTTTTCATTCCACTGGGCATGGAAAAACTTACACAGACAAGCGTATGTTATGCGTGGCTCTGCGGAGCTCGAAATAGGCTGCTAATAATGAACACCCACGTGCCAGTTTGCTCTATTTTCCATCCGTTACAAACTTTACCGGACCCCACCAAGGGCGGGACCTGTAGCCGGACGGTATTCAGTACTGGTGCACTTTCAATTCTCCACAATAATCACCAAGACAACGACGCAATGTTGATTTTGAGAACATTCCTCGACACGAAAATACATCTAAAGTCGGAACTTGATCAAGAAGAAGGAAATGAAAACATATGTTACCACGATCCCATATATGGGATATTCATGTGCTGCCTACACTGTACACAGTTGTGTTGTTTTAACCCAGCTATATGACTGAGCTTGTCAATGGGACTCACTGCAGTGCCAAAAGGATGCTATTGGGCTATTTTCTTGTAACTCGTCCTTCTGGGAGCGGCCCGTTTGCGTGACCATACCATGGTTTGAGTTCAGCCATGGCATCATCACAAAGGGTTATGGGATCATGGCAGCATGTGGGTTAATATCATGACCAAAAAGTACCAAACTGGCGGTAGCACTTTGCCGTGGATGTATCACACTGAAGTTAAAAAGTTCTTCTTTGTCTACTCTTCAGGCTAAGACCCTAGTAACGCCCACTAACACCGCAGTATGCCCCAATACCGTAAGGTTGCCGTAAGACTGTCCTTCAGAGAAACTTCTTGCAACATCATCGTGTGCTCCAATACCGTAAGGTTGCCGTACAGTTTGTCCGTCAGCGAATCCTCAGGTGACGTCACTGTATGCTCAAAGGCCGTTAGGTTGCCATGTAGTTTGTCTTTCAGAGAAACCTCGGGCAACGTCACCGAATGCTCCAATACCGTAAGGTTGCCGGACATTTTGTCCCTCGGAGAAACCTCAGGCGACGTCACCGTATGCTCATTAAGGTAACCGTACAGTCTGTTCTTCAGAGAAACCTCGGGCAACGTCACCGTATGCTCCACCCAAGGCCGTATGGTTGCCGTACAGCTTGTCCCTCTCGGGCATCGTCGCCGTATGCTTCAATATTGTATGGTCGCCGTACATAAACATCAGGCAACATCACTGTATACTCCAAGGCCGTAAGGTTGCCGTACGGTCTGTAGTACTCGTACAACCTCACGGTACGATTATGCTCAGTCCTAGGCCGTATGGTTGGCCATGTTATAAGTCTTGACGTATTATGGAGTACGTGGGCAGCGCTGGACTGGAGAGTCGAAAAAATTAAAATCAACGGGGAATCCAAATCAAAATCGTCAATTTT
Organism: Alviniconcha marisindica; assembly: GCA_018857735.1. Taxonomy (NCBI): domain Eukaryota; kingdom Metazoa; phylum Mollusca; class Gastropoda; family Provannidae; genus Alviniconcha; species Alviniconcha marisindica. Next base: position 9,643 of record JABMCL010002381.1, read on the forward strand.
CAGTTTTGTTTCTTTTTTGTTTGTTGTTGTTTGTTTTTTAATTTAATTTGTTATCTCTGATCCTGCCTTTTGGAGAAAGGTAACATTCTTGGACAAAACATATTCTGACAGAAATCAGTTTAAGTTTCAGACGCCATGTCCAGCCGGCCGGCCGTTTCGAAGGCCGACACTCGTTGTTGTCGGCTATATCATGAATAGGCCAAGAGCCACCGTCGACTCAAACTTATTAGTTTCAAGCTTAAAGGTTTATTATTAGTTTCAAGCTTAAAGGGGAAACAGGAGCGTTGAAGACGCGTGTTGATCAGAAAACGGAGGTCGAAAAAGTAAATATTTTCACCTGCAGGCATCATTTGGTTGTTCTAGCAACATTTATACGAAAGAAGTACCGTTTTGCTTCCAGTTTGAGTTTCTCAGGACGCAGATAAAGACTGGTTCGTGACGTATTTGATATTGTTGCCACATGCCAGCTTAGTTTATGGTGTCATTGATACTGATTGCTGATGGGCACGAAATGGCAGCACTCAAGGTCATGTTTTGGCGACGTTCAAACGTCGATTTTATTTACAAACACAACGATGATCAAGTGTTATTTATTCCATTCTTATGCATCTTCGGTTCGGTATCCTGAAGGCACTTATATACGCGCGAAGATCAGTGATCCACTCCAGCGTCAAAGCCGTCAGCATCTGGATTGATCTTGATCCCATATATCACAAGACTTAACTTTAGGTATAAATACGACAGAAGGGGAGTGTGAGCGTGGGAGTTTAATGGTGCTTAGGGTGGCGATCAGTCGTCTGAAGTCGATCCTCAGGTGGTGGTGGGGTGGGGGTGGGTGGGGGGGGGGGGGGGGGGGGGGGGGGGCGGTTGCGTTGGGGGGGGGGGGGTAAGGGGGGTTTCACTTGTTCGTCACTGAGATGGTTCCTTTCGGTAGTGATACAAAGAGTTCTTGTATTGGTCTGTGTTGGAATGAGGCATTTGAAAAGGTCTGGAACGAGGTTGCTTGTCTGTTTACGGTAAAGAACATCATAAACAAACAACCTCGTCTCATTCCAATTTCTAAGGTCTCTTCTGAGGAAGCCAAGAGTGGAACTGGCTATTTTTGACATGTTGTTCATATGCGTGTACTACTTGAAGTCTGATGAAAACTGGACGCCCAGGTATGGGTTACAGGGTAGGTGCTTTAAGAGTACGTTGTTGAGGCCGTAGAAGAAATGGGGCTGGTTTCTAATACTCAGGATGAGGCACATCTTCGCACAGACTTTCAATCCACATTGTTGGGCCCAGACTTCCAGCTGCTTCTGGTAGTTTTAGAGGGTTATGTATCTTGAAAGTTGTTGATGTCTCAATAAAAGAGGCAGTCATCGGCAAAGGGGCAGACCTGGCTCTCGTCACACAGAAGAGGTGGTCGCTGATGTGAGTGACAGAGGAAGAGGACTGTGCCCTGGGGGACTCCAGACTCCACAGGGACCTCGTCGGAGGACCCACCTTCCTGCACAACCTTCATACTCCGCTGGATGAGGAAGGTTGTGAGCCAAGTGTGTAGTGGCCCCCTGAAGCCGCTGTGGCCGAGTTTATGGGGAAGTTTCTTGTATGGCACCTTGTCGAAGGCCTTACTGACGTCAAGAATGGCTACGTCAGTGGCGACTTGTTCCAGCATCAGAAGGTCGTGAGCGGTCGTTAGTAGTTGTTTTTCGCAGAAAAGCCTGACCGGAATCCGTGGTTCAGGTGTTATGTCGTATTGGAGGTGGAACATGATAGTGACATCGGCATTCAGCCAGTCGGTGTCGGTGGTTGTCCAGTACTAAGGGATAACCACCGAGTTGGAAGATGGCTCTGTCAGCGGGGGCCATGCTATCTGCACAGGCCGTTTTCAGTACTTTGGCCAGTTGGTGCATGTCGTCAGTGCCGCAGATCTTGGAGGGGTCAAAGTTCTTGAGTGGTTTGTTGATTGGCCACACCCTTGTCGGCAATGATCTCAGTGATACTGCCATGTGAGTTATTGATTCGTTTATCGTCCAGCAAGTAGTAAGTAAACATGGTGCGGGGAGAGAGGGGAGAATGGGGGGCGGGGTGGTGGGGGTGGTGGAGTAGGAGATTATATACCTATCGCTACGCTGTCACCACCAGAATGGCTCCTGCTTTAAGATGGGCAACGATGAGAGCCATTTTAATGTTTGATTAATTGTGAAGAACAAAGTCACAAGACACTGCCCGCCGCAAACCACAACCGTTTCTTGAAGAGAAAGGAGAGCCGAAGCGGAATCAGTCGAGCCGAGGCCCTTCAGTACTTCAGTGGCCTTACCACTAGGACAAACCGGCTCATGCCGTGCATCTTCGATGAATATATCCCTAGACTGTGAACACTGGTTTGAAGCAGTTGCCGTCCAGTGACTGATGATTTTCAGTAGTTGTATCGCGTCGTTGGTCATGCCGCGGTGCTAACTCAGACGAACACACAGCCTAACTGTAAACGGCAATAATGAAGTCGAGGCTACTGAGTAGAGGATCGCCGCCTTATTATGGTTGGATTTTCAATAATTGGGGTCTAAAGTTCTGAACTATATTCTCAGTCTTTTCAAGTTTTGGCGAAGAAGCCAATATCAATTAATGTTTTAAACTGACTATGTGATGTAACTGATACAAGTCAAGTCACCATTGTTTGCTCACTGGCATGGTCATACGGGGCCCATCCGCGCCGCCTGCAGGACGGCTGAGGACTCGAAGCGCCGCCGGGCCGGATCCGGTCTTAGCCACTGATATGTGACGACTGACAAATACTTCGGCCGGATAACTGAAACTGCTGAACATGATCCAATGACTAATCAGTCAGTAAGTTTACGGCCCAGTGCAACGGATTCGCCGCCGTCCCCGCCGAAGTATGATTGGCTCAAAACCGTCCGTCTCATGTCACAGTCAGAGATTATTATTATTTTTTTAATTTTATTTTTTTAAATGGATGAACTTGAAGAAGAAGAAGAAATAGAAGAAGAAGAAGAAGAAGAAGAACGGAAAAGACAGTTGACAAGCAGTCAGTGAAACGGCCCGCCGGAACGTAGTTTCGGCGGCACCCTCAGTCAGCCCCCGCGGCAACTGATCCGCCGCCGGCTCTTCCGATCAGTCATTAATTTTTGATTTTGAACCACAGTTGTTTGTTGCCTTTAATTTCTCTGATTCGTCTGAGTCAGTTGTGGAGGACAGTGAGTTGCGAAATACTCATAACATATGGACCGCTATTCTCCTACATAGCTGCAGCACTGACGACTGACTTGAAAATCGTCTAGTCAGTGACTGAAACCAGCCTGGATCAGCAGTGACCGCTAGCTAGCATGGCCGAAACTGAACAAGATCCAAACACATAAACGGTTATCCAAACACGTGAAAGGTTTAAACTGCCGGGAACGCTATTTATTAGGACGAAACACAACGTGCGATTTTTCGCAGTAATCCCTTTTATCAAGCTACTAAACGACACTTAACAGTTAAATTGGTGGAAAACGATAAAAATGAGATGGAGAGCTAAGCCGCGGCCACTGACTTATTTCAGTGTTGCCGTTGTCTTCTTCTTTTTTTAAATTTCTTTTAACATAAACGGTTAAAAACGGAATGCGATTTAATGGGACAATACAGCACATATGTCAGTTTACATTGTCCCATTAAAGTAGCGTCCTTTTAAACCGTTTACGTGTCTGCAGCACTGAACTTAGGCCTACCGAGCAGCGCTGAGCAGACGACAGACCCTATCACTCTATTATCACTGCGCGAACGCGGATACACATATATATATCGTGTGTAAAGTCCAAGAAAGAAGTGCGCAGATCCTATGGTGACAGAGAAGCCTCATGGCGGCTGTAACGTGATCGAGTGCTTTCGAACGCCGCGAACTGCTTGGAACTGTCGACTTCATGCGGATTAAGCCTGATCGGATTGCACAGTTTGTTATTGTAATGGTGAAGGTGGAGCGTACACCACACAGAATGACATCGGGCTCAACGCAGCCCACACGAGGAACTGCTGAAGTTCAGTGCTGCACTCCCCAGAGCCGAATTGGCGCCTTTGTTTCACTAGTTTCAGAGTTAATAGTATAATACGACTGGGCAGAGCCGCAAGCTGTGGCGTTCGGTGACTAAGTCAGTCGACCGCATCAAAGTAGATTATGGAGTCCGACTGTAAATGTTCAAAATGACTAACCGTCTTGATTACACACATTGTTCGTGCGCCGAATGTTATTGTGCGTAAATATGTAATCACCAGCCAGAAATTGGAGCAAGTCATCAGAGACAGCGATGGCAGAGAGCCTGAAATCCACTTCAAGGATAGGAGGCGGAGAGCAAAATTTTACGGTAACATAGATCTGACTAATTATGTAATTGCTGACCCACTTGTGATTGTTTATACTTTATTCGCATTCTGTTGTTACTGTGCAATAACGGCACTAATTCAGTAATTGTAATACTAAAATAGTTAACCCATTTCGTACCTCAGTTTGCACCCCCAGAGGGTGCACCAACTTGCTGAGGAAAGCCAAAATAGAATATGATTATGAACCCATTTTTTCATTTTGATTTTTGCCTGTTTCTGATAATCATAATGATATTCATGATAAAGTTTTTGATTCACATGACATGAGTAAAGAGTCTGCTCTTCATTCATACGTCCCAGAAGCAGCCAAAGTGGGGAGAAGCAAACAAATGGCTCAACATTTTCAAATCTAAATGGGTGAATCGCTTGATCTGATCCAAAACAATACTTTATCAGTAAATGATACATATTATAGAGTCACTACAGTGTCAGGAATCAGTGGTTACTTTGATTTTCTGGAAAGTAAAAAAGTTCCATGAAACATTTGATAAAAACTGTGATGCATCCTGCTAGGGACCAATAAAGTTTGTAGAAACAGTGCAACACCTCCGTAGGATACATGGGGAGTGAGACTGAGAGGGACCAGTATTTTTCAGTGAACATAAGGATTTTTGTTCATTCATTTTCACATAAATGTTGTTTATCAAGTTCCCAATCAAATCAGTCAGGATGGAAAAGAACAATAGTCTTCATTGGCCTCATGCAGGTACACAGAAAAGATTATACATGTGCATTCTGTGTCTCAAGAACAGGAATACCTGCCATAAGTGTTGCTTTTGATTGCACAGACATTGATTCAACAAGTCTTGTGGTATCCCCCCGCCCCCCCCCCCCCAATATGGCTGAGGATTGCTTGCAGAACAGTTGCTTTGTGAAATCAAGGTCTATGCTAATTTGAAATGACTGGATGATTGGTGCTAATTATGTTAAACATGCAGGCTATTTGCAATTATAAGTGTACGTGCCACACAAAGTAAAATATATTTGACAAAGTGACACTCACGATTATGTTGCCTTTATCAGAGAAGGTACTGAGTAACTGACAAAGGTTATTAGTATAGTACTATATTTATAATGATTCAGAAAACAATTTCCAATATCTCCAGCTGGATTTGGAGCTAATTGTTTTATTTGATCTCCAGATTATTTTATATGTATATATATATATATATATATATATATATATACCCCTATGTCCCCAGTACACCTTCCAGAGGGCATCACTGAGTCTAATGCCAGTAATGGTTACAAAAACTTTTTTCCCTGAAATCATCAGTTATATTTTATTTGGTGTATTTTGAATTGAAAAATTATTTGGAAAACTCTGAGGAAGACAGACTCTTGATAGAAGGCATCCTGAGATGAGTAATGGAAATAGTTCCTGGTCTTAGGAGTCTTGACTACAGTCAAACTCAAAGAGAGAAGTGTATGAATTTGCCAAACTTGAACTCATTGAAGTACCTCAGAATAAGGGAAGATATGATTGAGGTGTACACATTGTTTAGTCAAACTCAAATTGCAAAGTTCTGCCAGTATTCATATAATCTTCTTTATTAATCAGAGTGTTTGACTTTGAATACACTTACCTAGTTTCATGGTAATGTATTTTATCAGGCCACACAAAAAGTGTTAAACAGGAACATTGCTGATCCTGGGCTTGGTACTGTTGTATACATATAAAACAACAACAACTTTTGAATCACATTGTTTGATGATGATTAGCTTGATAAATTCATGTCAGTATTGCATTTATGAATTTATGTTCATTTTGTCCTTTATTTTTCACAGGCTGGTTTGTCACTTTGTGTGCTTTGACTGAGATTTTGTCAAATGGGTTTAATTTTTTTAATTTAAAAAAAAAAGTTTTCTCATTTAGGTTGCCCTCAGAATCCGACCTTTGACAGAGGATGAAATCTTACAGGGTGCTCACCCAGCTGCCCATAAAGTGGAGGATAATGTAAGTTATTACTTAAATCTCTATTTTGTACAGTACAACACAAGTTTATTAATTAATCCTTTTAATTAGGTCAGATATTTTTCAAGGACATTTCTGCTTGTGTTGCACTGAAGCAGGCAATATGATTATTATATCTGTTAATGTGTGTATCAATCATACATTGTGATTGTGTACTGTTTTGTTAAATGTATGTTACAGTTTTATACTTTCAGTTTTGTAGCACAGTTTATAAAACTTCAGACATGTCACAAAGTACGAAGTAGTATGTTTTTGGTTAAACTGGTTTGATGCTGAGTTGTCTCTGAAGAGGTGCTGACAGGGACCGAGATCCCAGGGGTGGGGTAAGAGGGAGACTATACCTAACACTACACTGTCACCACCAGAATGACTCCTGCATTAAGGTGGGCGTTGATATTTGATGGGAGCCATTTTAATGTTTTATTAATTGTGAGGGACAAAGTCACAAGAGGGTGTCCACAGACTGCAACTTTTGAAGAGGGTGGAAATCTGAAGTAGAATCAAATTTAGTCCCTGTGCTTACCAGCCTAACACCTAACTGCTAGGCCAAACTGGCTCATGTACAGAATAATGTAGCACATCATAGGTTATATCAATATATGATACATAACATATCAATAAAAATTAGTATTACGTAAATGTTGTCATTTAGTTTTTCACCAAATTAGTTTAAAAAAATAATAGCTTTCTTCAATGCTGCCTGTTAGACTACTTGTCTGTCAGTGGCAATAGATTATTTTTAATGTTTTAATTTAGTAATTAATTGAGAGTAACATACTAACAATTCAGTTGGTCATTTGACAATAATTAGCCACTTATATTGTTTAACATTCAAGAACAAGAAAGTTATAGTTTGTTTCTGCTTATGTTACATTGGTAGGGTGTCTTTGACATTCTGTTTCAGTTCTAGATCAGTAAGTAAGTAACCTGATGCTTTATGCCCAGTTAACTTCTAAATCAGTAAATGTTGATTACTAATTAATAATGAGCCTACATACTATGTACTACATGTATAGTTTCTATTCAAGACCCTTCAAACCATACAGTTGTAAATAAAAAGTCTGCTTTGAAGCTGAGATAGATCTATTCTATCTAGGTGAAAGTATAGATTTAATTGAAATACTGAGAACTGACTGGGATCCACAACCTGTGATGGGCTCAGTGGGATTTGGATTCTGCTTAGAGGCCTGGAATGATTCACTAATGGCACTCTAGAACTACAGCCCAGGCAGTGATTAAATAAAGCCCCTGCTCAGTTTGGGTTGTTTTTCATATAATATACATGTACAAGCTACAAACCGGGCCATCACACAAATGATACATGTATAATGTACATAAGATACATGTACAAGTACTGGTGGATTTATGGTCTAGCTTAGTAGTTGGCTAGCAAGAAAACAGCAAGGGATATTTGCTGCAAAGCAACAAACCTTGTTGTTTTTTTGCTGCTGATGACTTGTTCAAGATGCTGAAAATAAATCATGGTGTTAGCTTACCTGCGGAAGTAATTGTACAAAAATGAGAATTGTCAGAAAAGCATTCACATTTCAGTTTCACGACACTCTCTGGTGATCAGAATTTATTTATTTTTGGCTTGAAAAATAAAAAAAGCAGTCATCATACACAATTTAATCTACACTACAACTTATTCATTTTTTGTTATTTATGGCATATCTCTAACTTACTAAGTGACTAAGTACTACTTTGGCTGATTTTATAATATACCAGATAGTGAGGTACTGTGTACATCATGTATAACTATAACTTTATAGTTACTTAACTGACAGTATTTGCTTGCAAGTTACAATCTGACTTCCCGAACATCTGGACAACAGTTTGACAATGACAATGACATCTGTCAGATAAAAGCAATGAATCTGACCAAATTGTTCATTATTTTATTATAATTATTGGTATTATATAAATAATATGTATAATAGTAATACTACTGATAATATGATATTGTACTTAAAGAAAACTACAAATGCAATTTGCATTCTCCTTTTTTCTTCACACTCACACACACACACACACACACACACACACACACACACACACACACACACACACACACACATTCTCTCTCTCTCTCTCTCTCTCTCTCTCTCTCCCACACACACACACACCACACATTCACATTCAGGAATGTATTGCATACATGTATAAAAAAACCACAATATGACGATATATATATATATATATATATATATATATATATATATATATATATATATATATACATGTGTTCTTCTGTTTGTTTGTACACATCTTACTTCAAAGGAGTTAGCAAGCATAATCTTCAAGCTGATGAATATATATTAAGAGCTGCTCAGAAGACGCTATGAATGTTGTTTGAATATTGTGTGCATGCTGCTATCGTTGTTATTGACTGTATCTCAGTGCATTTACCCACTGGCTGGTCTGCACAACAGTGCCATAGAGTACTGGCATTAGCTATTCCAGCACCATGTCCTACTCCTTTCATTATTGATGATGGTCCATCTGCTGGCTTCACCAGCAAACCATAAACATGATGAAGAAAATCTAATAAACAATCTGCCAAGGTGCGACTGTTACTAGTGTTTGCTCTGTATATTTACATCTGGAATGGTGCAGTCAGTTTAGTAAGCAATTTAAAAGAGTCTGATCACGCCATTTTATAGTTTATCTGCACCACAAATAAGAGACAGGCATTTGGGATTTTTTAAAATATATATTATAGATCTGTTATTTTGTTCCTGAAGAAGTTGGAGTTGTTTACAACAGAACTGATAGTGATACTATGTTTGAATAGGATTAAGAGTCAAATGAGAAAGACATATTAGTCCTGCCTTTTGTTTGTAAAGGGACTAAATTTACAGTTCTTTTCTTTTCAATTTGGCTTTTTTCTTTTTGTATGCAAGAGTTGAAATTTGATAGGGGTTTTGTTTTGGTGTTTTTGTTTTGTTTCCGCAGTTTTCCTTATTCTGCTGTAGTTTAATGGAACTTTCCACAAAATCAGGTACTACTGGAAAGTACTGGTCAGTAGTATGGATGCTTTTGATGTGTTTGTTGACTCGCATGAAAAAGCATGAGCCTAGAGCTATACAGTTAGGTGCCACTGCCAAGTTGTCAGTTTGCAGACCATTTGTTGATGCCACCCCCATTGCAATACTAAAAACCAGAGCACTGTATTAACTTAATCAGTGTAAACCTTTGTATGATGGTATCACTTCGTGACTCCTGTTACAAAGCTTTACCTGTTCTTAGTAATCTTACTGTGTGCAGTGTAAATGTAAAATTCCCCCTTGCTGTCTGGAATCTCAGGGCTGTCATTTGATTCCACTTTCCTATCTCCTGTCCTATATTTTTGCCTAGCCGAGCCCTCTTGCTCTAAAGTTGTGTCTAGTCATTTTTATGCTAACGGTCCATTCTCCTGCCCTTTTCAAATTCAAGAAATGTCTTGGACATTTTTCATTAAAAGATAGTCTTTTTTTGTATGGATCTTGTTGAGTGGATAGGACTAGGAGATGGTGGTTGGTAGGTAGTAGTTGCAGCTTGCTGCCATATGGCACTGGACGGCACTGGTATAAATAAAAATTAGAATGACCATTATGCATAAAAAAAATATTTATCATTTTTTTTAATTTATTTTTTATTGTTTCTCTTTCATTCCATTGCTTTTTTGTGTGGGTATTTTTCTTTAATCTGGTATCAATAAATTAGACAGAATGGTCTATGATACCACTTACCAGCATGTCCTAGCCTTATCTTCTTTTTTAACAAGGCAAGATTGAAGGGCCTAACTCTTTGGAAATTTGTGTGATGCTTGTGTCTGTATGTTTTGTTTTATATTTGTATAGGGATTTATTCTGTGGATTTGACTTAAGGAAGGGTTTACACACACACACACACACACACACACACACACACACACACACACACACACACACACATATATATATATATATATATATATATATATATATATATATATATATATTAATATATGACTTTGAGAAGAGTTTTTGAAATACACATTTGCTTATGATTATGACAAGAGTTTGAGTGTCCTGTGGTGACCCTGTGTTTCTGACAGGATGTTAAAACCCAATTACTAACTTAAGTAGAACCACAAAACATATATTATTTTTACTTTAGCAAAATAGCCATTTGGCTGAAAGTAATAACTGAAGTATGAAAGCAACAGTAGTTTCAGTTACAGTAGTCTTATTTTTAATCCCTGGAAATTGCTGCTTCAAACTGCATGATGTTTTCCTCAGTGGTGAAAGTACCTAAACCATTTAGCAGATCTCTAGAATAGTAGTCTAAACTAAAAAAAAATGACCATGTCTTCAGGAATAGCCGCTTTAGGACGGTAGTTTTGTACACTGTTGAAAATGAACCAGTATTGTTATCCAACATTGTCTTTTTATTGTACACCCATGTTGTGATGTGCTGCTTTATTGGCTGTGTGATTGAATTGGAAATTGTGTGCCAGTACTCTTCAGCTGGGGAAGGAGTGCAAAAGTAATGTGTTCTATTCAGTTCCTCAACAAGAGGAGAGACTTTAATCAGTTGGATCAGCAACAAGGTCAATGGCAGTGGACTGAAAAGCCAATGGCAATATTTCTCCTTGGTGGGTGCCACTGTGCCAGCCAATATATTTATTCCCTGAACTAACAAAGCCAAGGTATTGGTGATCAGGTCATGAGAAGGTGAAGTGTGACCATATAAATGCTTGACTTTTTCAACAGGGAATCACACCACTGATTTATCAGCTCACCAGATCAGAGCTGAATGGTAATAGCCAGCTAGTTGTTATGGGCATAGACAGCCTTTGAATGATGGTTGATGGGCTGTAGTTAATACAGAGTTTGCATTTTCTGAGTGTTATGCAATTTTGGTGATAAATACTGAACATTTTAGAATAGATATGAAAATAGATGTCATCACTCATTGTTGCAATAACAAAAAGACACAGCAGTCAAAAGTAATTCATCAGCAGTCTGTGACCCAACATGGTGTCTGCAAAAGTGTAGGGCCCAAAGTCCAATTGCCATTATTCATTGTGAGTGACATTTTCTGGCTGGGCCTGCTCTGTTTGTTTGATCAGAGATAATAGGTGAGCAGGGAGAGGTTACCACACAATTACTACTAAACTAGGGATTACCATGCACCCTAGCTATGGTTGACCGATCTTCGCGTGCTGGTCATTACATTTTCAGATCTAGACCCAGTCAGATTTGGACACATGCCTGCCATTTTCTGTGTGGGAGCTAGTGGGTAAACTTTGCGTTTATGTGCACAATGACGATTGCTATTTATCTTGTGGCTGTGCCAACTTGCAATTGAACGTATTCCAGTAGTGCGTCATGCTCTGTACCTAACTTTGATCCCTGACACACATACAGACCTCTAGTCTTTGGAAGCAATCAATAATTCTGTTATGTCATGGCAATGCTGTGCCCTATTTCTGTAATTATATATATATATATATGTAATGGAGCGGTGGAGTGGTAGAAGGACAGGACACAGGCAGCGGAGTCAATAAAAATGGAGACCACAGCAGGCGGCAACAGCAAACAGGTTTTTCTTCTACAGCAGCAGACAATTTTCAGCACACCCAAAATCCTGATGTGCATGCATAGATAAGAGAACGGCACAGGCCGCAAGGAACACATGCTATCGCTACAATGAAATCGGCCCTCTGGACCACAAAATGGCTGACAATTGTGTTTCCTTGGCCCGCACAAATACAGTTTCCTCAACAATAACTAAACTAATTAAAACATGAAAAACATCAAATAAAAGTTACAGTTACAATCTTTTAAACCGTATAAACAAAATGTACACACATGACTTATTTTATTTACAACAAGAGTGGAAAGCGTGGCTTGCACCTGTCTATAAACAGATTCCGACAACTAAATCACAACTATCACAATGTACAAAATATTAATGTTACTAAAACTTACATCAGAAGTGCATGCTCCCACGGTTAAAATGGTACATAACAATTACAATACAACGCTCTGTAAGATAAGCAAGACACACTCAAAGACTAGTACTAAAACAAACGGTGCAAACTTTCGCCTGGGTGCGTTATCTAGTCGCAGCATCGCTGATAAAGTGATATCAAGTAGTCTATGAATATAACTTAGCTTCTACAGTACACAATACTCAATAAGTTAATTTCAACCCAAAATAAACATGAAGTCAGCTAAGCAAAATACTATATGACAACGCATTGATCGACACAGAATTACTTTAATCGAGTCAAAACAACGTTTCAATACTATTCACTAGTACTAAACAGAGAACGCGCCATGCAGATGGCTATAAAAATAGACCTAGAGGCATCAGCTACTGATTAAGCTCGATCTTGCGTCTAAATAAATGTTGGAGAAACATTCTAAGATGCCAAATTATATTACACATGGCATAGTACATAAAAAGGACTAGGTAAACAAAGAGTAGGTAAACAAACAAGTGGTCAAAATATTAAGGGAGAAAACAGATTTGAAACTGGCACGCACCAGCGGCTATCGCCGGTCGGCTGTGTGAAGGCCAAGTGGCGTTATGCAACATGCAGCGCTTCAAAACAAAAGCATCGTCTGCTCTGGTTCCCGGGTTACTAACAGTACAGTAATGAAATTGCATGGATCTGTTAACCGGGGCGGGATTATTGTAAAAATTTATACAAAGAGCACTTGCTCACACACACATATATATATATACAGAGTGCTCAGAGACATTCATAACTCCTGCTTTGTTATTTTACATTGTATGTATATTATATATATATATATATATATATATATATATATATATATATATATATATATATATATATATATGTGTGTGTATCTGTCTATATATATTCAAACCCATTTTGTAAGATATTGCATACTGTATGTAGATTAAGAACTGAAGTCAATCTTTGAATCAAATGCATATTTCAGTCACCATTTTTGCTGTGGTTAAAGAGTTGTAAATTATGTGTCATGACCTTGTGCAATTTGTAAACTCAGTCCAGCCTGTTTCTGTTGTAAAATTTAACCCATCATCTGTCATGAAACATGTCAGCCACCTTGCATTGCAGTTACCCACATTGGGTTATTAATGAACCCAGAGAAGCATGATAGAAGGAATGAGTGTCTGTACACACTTGTACAAGCTCAGTACATCAGAATCCACATGATTTGTGGTTGTGCACATGTATGTAGTCACCTTTATAAGAAAGCCCTTATCTTTCCTGGTAGAGTTTTCTAAGGTTCATTGTTTGGTCCTTTTAGTTTTCACTAGTTTTCATACTCTGCTTGTATTTTATCCAAAGAAAACACTGGTCACTGATACTAGTGATGGCAATTTTATTTGTTTTTTTGTTAGTGCTGTCATTTAATTTTATACTTTTTTTTGGTTTTATCAATATCATGTTAGTGAACTGTGTTCTTTGTCAACATCATCTTCAGTATGGTGTGTGTTTTTACACCATTGAAAGAAAGGTAGAGATTCTTTATGTACCTAAACACTGAGGGGAAAATAACTCAGTCATGCTGTGTGCTCTTTGGCTCTCCTTACATTTGATTCTTCAGTCGTCTCAAAATATTTCCATGTGTGTTTTCCATCTGGTTTACAAATAGAACAGTAAAAGCCAGCATTTGAATGATACACACCTCTTTCATGGTAACAATGACGTGCACTTGCAGTGAATTTGAGTGGGTGTGGGCCTTTTAAAGGTCTCCCACTGGGTCATGGGGTGTCAGCGCAATTAGTCAAACTGGGCTTGAACAAGCTACTTCAGTTTGATTGCCAGCTTTACAAGAAGCGTTTGAAATATGAATGACACGGACGGCACTCTAAATCCATAAAAAAGACCTTGGAGACAGCAGCGTGAGATATGACACAGAAAGCACTCTGAACCCATAAAAAGTACCTTGGACACAGCAAATATTTGTATGTTAGCACTCTGGTATAATGTGCTGCTAAAGAGAAAAATACGTTAAATATTTAATGGTTGTAGAGGTAAAGTGAAACTTTAAAGATAACAATTAAAAACAACAACCAAAAAACCCTCCGCTTGTGTCAGAGTTGTATAAACTGTGCTTCAAGAATAAGACTCAAACCACCTCCAAGTGTAATGCATACAATTGGACAAGAGCTTGTGTATTTATAAATATTTTTTATCAGTAGCCTTTATATCACTCAAAGTAGTCAAGAAATATTACCCATCCATTTTTTGTTGTTGTTTTATTTACCTCAGGGACAAAAGTTGGAATGAGTACATGTTGCTGCTGACTGCTTTTATATAGCGCTATACTCTGCTCTTGAGCAGACTCACTGCACTCTTGTGTGCGATTCTAGACTGTAGCTTTTTATAGCACATTTGAACTATCCACCCAAGTGGTGTACTTACAGTGCTGTTTGGTTTTTCATGGCGGGTGCCATGTGAAACTGCCTCATTTCATGCAAAGCCAGACATGAATGCTTAGCTGTAAATGTAGCCAACCACCTGCATTTTTGGCAGAATGACCGGGGTCTTTTACAGGCTCCTGTGATAACACAGGTGTGGAACAAATACCAAATAAGAGTCGGTGCAGACAGTTGACCCTGGAGAAGGAAATTATCCCACCGCTCCTGCCAGGACTCAAACCCGCAACCCATCTGTGTAGTTTACTTGGGATATTTTCCAAGAAGTAATAAACCGTTTACAATGTTTATTTTGGTAAATTTATATTAGGCACTGCTGTGGTTATGCATGTATACAAGTTGACACAGTGAGTGTGAGCTATAAAGCAAAATCAAGATCCGACCAATACACAGATTGATATTGTGACAGTATACCGCCTCACTCAAAATGCCTATAAAGAGTGGTTCATCAAGATGCTAGTACAGCACTTTTAAAGCATGCCTATGTTGTGAATTTGTTGCAGTTGAATGCATTCTTGTCAGTTACTTATCTCAGTGTGTAATAAGTACAGGTGTAGTGGTAAATGTATAACATGCAAGTTATAATTTTGCATTTCAACAAAATGCAGCTTCATAATTTCAATTTGGGCATTTAAAAAGAAAAGTTAAAAATTAGCGAAATTTACTTTGATCTCTTCCTTGGACATACACACATGCATGTACACACACATACATATTATATATTATACACACACACATGCATGTGTATAATATATATATGTAATACACACTCAGGCACACACACACACACACACACACACACACACACACACACACACACACACACACACACACACACACACACACACACACACACACACACACAGAGGATTTTATGAGTATTTTTTTAAGCAGGCAGCTTGCATAGTAAGTTTGGAAATTTATCTTGTTTTGATTGCATAATTACAGATCTCTCCATTTCACTTTTATGTAAACAGACTGTAATTTTTTTTTTAAACCTTCTCTTCAGCAGTATCTCATTTTACTCATTTTTAATTTTAGATGCAATCAATGAGTCAGACTGATTGTAAGCTAGCACAGTATTCTTTTTCCATTGATCATAAGAAAATAAAAGTTGGTTGAAAATTGTCACAGAAATATCCTGTTTCTACTTTGATAATTTGCATTATGCGTACTTTATACAAGTTACAGCAAAGGAAACTTGTTATTGATCTCATGTCCTGCTTTTATCACAAAGGGATGAAAGGACTGGAAAGCAGAGTCATTTGTGTCACCATTTTAGAACTAGTGTTTCCAGTAATGCTGCTTTTGTAGTGGCACATTGATTTTCTTGATCATGCACTTAGTGCAGGTCTGGGCATTCTCATCTTAGTGCAGGTCTGGGCATTCTCATCTGAATACCAGTCATCACATCTGTAGCTGAAGTATGGTGATCATTTGATGCATAATTGCCACAACACAGAGTCCTGACAGCGTTTTTATTTTTTTATTTTTTTAAAGCTCAGTCTTACTTCAACTTGCGCTGTCCTGAACTTTCATTCTTTTTTTCCTGGCTCACAGATAACATGGCCTTTGTGGGTTACAACATTCTGTGGTCGCAGAGTAGCTTTCTCCAATGTGTTTTCTGTCTATAGAAAAACATATTCACACATGCACATATGCCCACCCACATCCACACATGCATGCACACATGTATGCAAACACACACACACACACACACACACACACACACACACACACACACACACACACACACACACACACACACATTATTCTGTCCTTAAATGGGAAGTGAAGTGAAGATGAAAACAGAGACAAATGTATACATTTTTAATCTACAGGCTTCATTTGGTTGTTCTGTCAATATGTATAATGCTTCGAATTTGAACTCACTGGGACACAGTTATGTTGGTTCACTCTTTACCAGTGAAGTGTAAAAAAGAAAAAAAGAAAAAGTTGGCTTTGTGACATATTTGATGCTCTTGCCACACATTCCACCATTGACCATGATGTCACTGATAATGATACAGACAGCTTGGCAGAAAATGGCATTAGTCATTACTCATGGTCACAGTCATCTTTTATCAACTTTCAAGCATTGATTTTGAACAACACAACCAGAAACAGAATGACAAACTGCTGCTTGTCTTTTCAATGCTTGTTTTTGTTTTGTTCCATTCCTGTCGATAAGGCCCTTTCTTTGCTTTTGTACCCTTTAACAAAGTGCATGCATGCATTCATGAGCCAGAATGACAAAGCCATGGTTAACTGATGCAGTGCTCTTTGATTTATTCACCAGTGGAGCTGCATCCCTAACAGAAAACAATAAAGGATTTTGTGAAGTTGTGGAAGGGGTCTAGCAGTGAACTGACTTACTAAATGGAAGAGTTAGAACAAAGCGGATGGTAATAGAAATACAAAGACTAGTAATGGAAAGGGCTGCTGTTCTCCATGTGGACAACAGAGATTTGGGTGGATCAAACATTTTTTTTTTTAAATAGAGGTGTGTTTGATTCTGAAAACCTCAATTTGAGGTTGCATTAAGTGTCAGAGACCACCCATCTTCCATGACCAGCAATAGTAGAGCCCTCCTCCCATTGAGTATTTATTGGTAATATTACTTTGTTTTTGTTAGATAGTTGTGTGGAACCTTGTTGGCAAGTTGCACAACCATTCCTCCCAAATAGTAGATGAGTCTGTTTAAAACTACAATTAATGAAACATTAAAATGGCTCTCAGCACTACCCATCTTACTGCAGAAGTGTTGTGGTGGGGACTGTAGTATAGGTATAGTTACCCCTCCCGCCACTTTCTGGTATCTCATTTGTCATCAGTACCTATCCATGGACAATGCGGTGTTAAACAAGCATAGTGAACTGTTCAGGACTGGGAGGTTTAAGTATTTAAAGCAACTAGCCTTCACAAAACATTTTTTTCCCTTCTCTCCAGTGGGTAGAAGAGATTGTATAGACCAACAGTGAAAAACTTAAGATTAAGAGTTTTGTTTTGAAAAGTGTTGTTCATTTTCTATAATATTTATAAAAGATATTTATTTTCTCATTGTGCCTTATGACCTGTCACAAGTGATGGATGCACTCCAAATAAAACCACTGAATGACAAACATCAAAGAGGTTGTGATGTGCAGTGGATGAGCTATTAGTGACCCTTGACAGTACAGCTGGTCTCACCAACTGTTACACACTAAAATTCAGTTTTGAAACATGGTGTGCAACCAGTGGGGTATGTTAAATCAAAATCCTTTACTTTCAGTTTTAGTTTTAATTGTTTTGACTTGTCGGCCAAAACATGCTTTAAGAAGGCTGGTTCATTTAATCATTTTGCAAGGTTTAGGTAAATGTTAATTGACTTATACAACACATAAAGCCAGTTAGTTTAGGCTGGATGATCTGTTAGTGACTTACATAGCTCACATAAAATTATATTTTTCTGCTGTAGATGATCCTCAGAAGGGGCTTTGAAAGGATGCTGCATTTGTGACATGTCACAGTTGTTGTCTCACATACATGTATACATACAAAGCTAGGTCATCAAACACAATCTCATTTCTGATCACCTCAACAAGCTATCTTACTGATGGCATATGGTGTATGCATTCTTTGTGTTATTGTTGTTGGCCAAAAGCTGATTCATCTCATTTCTGATCATCTCTTCAAGCTATCTTACTAACTATGTGTGGTGAGTGTGTTCTTTGTGTTACTGTTGTTGACCAAAAGCTGATTCAGTGAGTGAGCTGTTGGTTTTGCTGTTGGTGTGTTTCTTGGTGAGCAGGTTTGTTTGTTGTGACTTTGTATGATTCCTTGTTCTTTGCCTTCATGTAAATTGTAATGGGCCATGCACTGCAGTCAGAGAAAGAATACATTATCATTATGTATGTTTCAGATGGTGGTGTTGTTGGACCCATCTGATGATCCTGATGACATACTTAGGGCCAATAGATCCAGGGAAAAGCAGTTTGTCTTTGACTGCACTTTTGATGGGACTGCTACGCAGGTAACCTATTTCAATTGATTACTACAGTTTAATGTCTTGTGTGGCGATGTCAGCTGTGTGACTTTAGAGTTTCACTCTCTCTTGTCAGCACTTACATCTGCAAGAACAAAGTAAGTAGAAGGTTACTCTGATTGGCTCCTAAGCAGTATGCTTTCCATCGCTGCACTGAATTGCCAAGCATGGTGACTGTGGCACCAAATGTAACCACTTAAAAGTTATATTGTGTACTATTGCTATATTGTTGTATATGGGTGTTCATTCTATATTTTTATTTATTTTTTCATTCCAGCAAGATGTTTATGAATCCACATTCTATATTTATATTTATTTTTCCATTTCAGCAAGATGTTTATGAATCCACTACCAAATTTCTGATCGAGAATGTCATCAATGGCTACAATGCAACAGTGTTTGCTTATGGTGCAACAGGTAGGTAACTGTTCTCTGTACATGTTTAACTTTGCATTGTTTGTTGTTCCCAGGCTGCTGTGTTTCAGCTGTGAAGCAGTGTGAACATGGACTGGTTTTACTCTGCACTTTATTTTGCCCATTAATCCTGCATTGAATGAACATCATAACTTCCATTTAGGATGAGGCCAAAAGGCACTGAGAGTTACAGTGTAAACACTTTTATTGAAACAGGGCAAACTAAGGCACAAAGTATCAGTCTGTTTGGTCCTAGTTCCAGACCTTCAGAGTTGAATAATCTGCTGATCATTGTCTGCTTCCCACTTTGTGAAAGATTTGAGGAACAGAGCCAGCAGCACCCAGAGTCCCACTAAATCGTGCATCTTAATTTGGCCTACTCTTGAAGACCAACATGGTAATATTTTGAACACCGCACTCCTGCCTCTACACCAAATAGCGACAGTGAATGGGGTAAAATTAAACATATTCCATTTTCTCTGCAAAAGCATTTGGCTTTGCATTTTATGGTTGAGTGAATTTTACCTATCATTAATTTACTCTGCGGATTTGTGAAGGCTTTTGAAAAGAAGTTTGGATGTCTGAGCAATGTTTACTGGATTTTATTTGTCTGATAATGCATTTTTCATGCCCCATTTCATTGGAAAGGTGTGGAATAATTCATGCCTTTACAAGGACTGCTTGGGAAGTATGTTAATGTCCAGGTACTAGTTGAACAGCATCTGTTATTGATGTGGCTGCTGTGCAGCTTGTTTGCTGTGCGTGTGGCTGGTTTCCTGTCTCCATTCTTTGGGTTTCTGGGGCCTTAGTAACAGCTAACATTGAATTTGAAAACATGTTCTGCTGGAGTGGATCATTTGTTTGTGTTGTTTTCTTGCAGTGTGTGTGTGTGTGTGCGTGTGGGTGTATGTGTGCATTGGTGTGTGTGTGTGCATTGTTGCATGTGTGTGTGTGTGTGTGTGTGTGCATGTGTACGGCTGTGTGTGTGTGTGTGTGTGTGTGTGTGCATTGTTGTGTGTGTATGTGTATTGTTGCATGTGTGTGTGGTTATGAGGATGTATGGTGATGGTAACAGAAATTTTCAATCATTTAATTCATACTTTATTTCCTCCCTCAAATTCAGGAATCTCAGTCATACTAAATGGTAAATTTATGCCTTTGCTTAGGTCATTAGTGATATTGACATGCCACAGAAAAGACTTGGTGTAAAGACAGCCAGATACAAATAAGGAGAAGGAGAATTAGTGATACAAAGTCATTTGTCATACTCACACTTAAAGTGTGAGTATGACAAAGTGTGAACACAAATGGATAGGTCTACTGGATGAAATGTGAAAGCAACTGGTATCCTGTCCTAAATGTTACTAGTTCTTTTTTTTCCAACCAGTATAATGTCAGTGGCTGAGTGGGGAGGGAGGGGGGACAAGTAGAAAAAACATGCTAGGCACCACTAAACCTGATCTGTTGTCCATAATTTGAGTTCATAATTTATGTCATAATTTATACTATAGTTATAGCCTGATTTTACTTCAACCTGGCCTGTTGTTCTGTTTAAAACAAAATTTATTTTTATTTTATTTATTTCACTATTAAAGAATAAAACATAGAGTGCACGCTGGGAGCCAGAGGTCAGTACTGCTTATGATACATGTATTTGTAATTGCAAAGTTGTACATGGTGAACTGTTGTGTGTATACTTTATATGTGTATGTGTTTGAAAACAGTACACATTGTTAAGCACAGATGAAGATCCTGACATAAAATGATAATGGTTAACAGCTTGTGTGTACAGAGGTGCTGGCAAGACATGTTCTTGTTAGACAAAGCTGAAGATCCTGACATGGTCAGCATATATATATATATTGTTTTTATAGGACTGGCACAATACACATGATGTTAACCACAGATGAAGATCTTGACATGGTTAACATCTTACACATGTATAGATGCTGGCAAGATGCATGCGATGGTGACACAGATAAAGAGCCTGCCATCATTGTCGACATCTTATATATATGTGTGCTGGCAAGGAGTACACGATATTAGGCACAGATGAAGAACCTGACATGGTCAACATCTTATGTGTGTATGTTTAGATATATATATGTTTTCAAGACATACACAATATTAGGCACAGATGAAAATCCAGGGCATCATGATGAACATCTACATGTGTACAGGTGCTGGCAAGACCTACACAATGTTGGGAACAGACGAGGATCCTGGCATCATGGTCCAGGCTCTCAATGACCTGTTCCTTGAGATGGAGAGGGGCAGTGAAGATCTGGCTTATAAAGTCACCATGTCCTACCTCGAGGTATGTGGAGGATGTGAGCCTGGCAGGAGGTGATGTGGAGGGGTTCAGGTGGAATAATAATAATAATAATAATGGATACTTAGAGCGCCTAACCTGCCCAGGCCCTAAGCGCTTACTCATTTTTTACATGTACATATTTTCAAAATTCAGTGCATGCAACATGGACGCGCGCACACACACACATGCACAACACACAGACACAAATACACACACACACACACCACACACACACACACACACACACACACACACACACACACACACACATACATATCAGAGCAATGGGACCAAAGGAAAGGTTTTTAAAAAGAGGTCTTCAAAGAAGATTTCACAAGGGTGAAGAGGGGCCATTGTGTCAGGTCAGTGCTTGTACACAGCTGACTGGATGTGATACATACAATGTAAGAGACGGCGGACTGTTGGGATTTGTTTGTGTGTGTGTGTATGTGTGTGAGTATGTGTGTGCACATATGTTTACTGAACTGTGCTAGCATGTCTGTGTGGGCATGTAAAACTGTGTGATGGAGTGTGCGTGCATTATGTGTTTTTGTGACATTGTCCATGTGTTTATGTGGGTGGGTGTTCTTTTCAGATTTACAATGAGATGATTCGTGACTTGCTGAATCCCAGTTTGGGTTTTCTGGAGCTGCGAGAAGATGCAAAAGGCAACGTGCAAGTTGCTGGTATTTCTGAAGTCACCACCAGGTCTACTGATGAGGTAAACAAACAAATGAACATGGATGCTTTTAAAGTACCCACAGTTCGCTCTGCGCTGTGGCGCCCATGGGTACACATTTTTACTGAGATCTCAGTTTAAGTGTCCACCAGAAACTGTACTGGATGAATAGTCAATGCTCTGGTTTGAGGGCTTGTTTGCTGTCTTATTGGAACATTCCAGATGTACTGGAGATGATGATTTTACTCCAAAAATTCAGCGAGTAAGCAGTCTCCTGAAAAGATACATGATATTGATAAGCTGCTAACTACTGCCTGAGAGAAACTTAAGTGCTTCGTAACTGATACACAGATGATAGTACCAGTCATTTGATTTAAAGGAGGTTCAGTTGCACTCAGCTGGGTTTCCTGAGTGGATTTAAGCATTCTTTATGTCGTAATCCAATTAGTGACTGCTAAGACTAGTTTTTTGAAGGAGGAAGAAGAATGATAAGAAATCATTAGGAAACCCCAGACCATAGATTGGTGATAGGTAAACATGAAACACATCTTTTCTATCAGGTCATGACATTAACTTGTACAACAGTCATTTGCATTCTCTCTTGGTGATTTTTAAAAGTTAATGGGGAAAAACGTTTACATGAAAATGTGAGCACTTCAAAGCTTCCAGGCACATACAATTACTTATTCCTTGTCTCTGTAATGCATTCAAGTAAAATTCACTTGTTACTGTTTCATATTTTGTCTTTGGGTGAAACACTGTTGTTTAAAAACTGTTCATGAGTTGTTTTTTAGAGCAGCCAGAGATACAAAAGAATAATCTATTTCCAGTGGGAGGGATGTATTCAGTTACAGGTTTTGAATCTGCATTGATTTTAGCAGAAAGCATTGCACATTTTGTTATGTTTGATCACATTCACAAGGCTGCCTTTGGCTTGTGATTTAAACTTGAATTAATTTTTCTTTTGTGGATTGATTCATTTTGTTGGTTTGCAAACCTCTGCCTTGAAGACAAAAGTATGTTTTATAGTTTTAGTTTTTTGTTTTTTTCCCCTTTTTCTGTCAGCTCACTTTAAACATTGCTTTTGCCTTAAAGTTAGAGATGGACCTTGCAGTGTTTAAACTATAACTCATTTCACATTCACTGCTTACTACAGTGGAATCAGTGGTACAGGCTTCTCCAGAAATTGACAAAATGTGGCCTTAGAACAGGAGGCAGTTACTGGTCTTTTGGTGAGGGGTCATTTACATTGAAGAGCAATGCTTCAAAAAATCTAAGATGTAGACATCTAGGTCAGATGGTCTGAGATGAGAACATCTTGTTTGGTGTGTGGTGAAGCTTGGCCTTTGAAGTTTAACTAAGTTTCAGCATCCCTGTTGTCAGGGTGAGCTTCAAGATGTGGCGGTCATTGAGCACATGGAACATTTAGCATGGCAAGCAGCACAGATTGCTTGTGTCTTTAAAGAGCAGAGTTGTTGAGGAACTCAGAGGGGTAGCTGTCTGCAAAGTGCAAGAGAAAAGCCAGCAACACTCCCCCACTCCACCCCCACCTCAAGGAAAGAAGGGCAGCAATTGACTATAGAACATGAACAGGAAGATAGGGCCCTTGAAGAAGGCTGGAGGAGTTGCAGGAATTGTTTGAAAAGCAACACTTGCAGGAAATGTCTGAAGGATGTGATAGAGCACATATGGGCATTTCAAAGGGAATATCAACTAAAACCTTGGTCTGGTAGGAACAGAACTTTGTGTGTGTGTGTGTGACCCCAAACTGTGGTCCTACTGGCTGCATGAGACTGTGGTGTTAAAAAAAAGGCTTCTGTTTTTCAGGTGATGCAGATGCTGGTAAAGGGGAACAGAGAACGCACGCAAGAATCCACCGCTGCCAATGCAGCCTCCTCACGATCTCACGCCATCCTGCAGGTCATTGTCAAACAGCGCAATCGCATCCGCAGCACCATGCAAGAGGTGCGCACTGGCAAACTGTTTCTCATTGACCTGGCCGGGTCTGAACGAGCTGCCAACACTCTCAACCGGGGGAAACGGATGGTGGAAGGAGCGCATATCAACCGGTCCCTTCTAGCACTTGGAAACTGCATCAATGCTTTGAGTAAGTCAAAAATCTGAAACGGAATGAGGCCCAGAGTGCTCGTGCAGAATCAACACACAAGGGAGTTAATTAGCGCTTGAAATGTGTAACACAAGTACAGCAACAAAGACCCAAGTCTTTGAAGATGTACTGCTGGTGGAGTTTATATACCTTGTATTTACTCACATGACAGGTGAGAGTTACCATAGGTGACTTGGGTCTTTGTTGTTGTACTTGTGTTATGTATTGCGAGTGCTAATTAACTCCCTTGTGTGTTGATTTTGAGTGAGTCATCTCCTCTGGCAGTGGCTAGTTGAGTGATGTGGCTTGAATTGGTCAAGTTTTTGACCATTCTACTTCATCTGTTCTACCAGAAAATGCGTACAGTATATGCTACACAGAGTAGATGAGGGCTGACTGCTAAAACTACATATCTTTATTGGAAATAAGGAGATACCAGGTTCCAATGGTCAGCCCACAGATTTTATTATAATTTATTGATATAATTTGATTGTATTTTCTTTCTAGCATCTTGCTGCCTTCACAATTCATTTTCTGTTTGGTGCTGTTGAATGTATTTCAGACTGGGTGTTGTAGAATGTAGTTCAGACTGGAGCCCAGAGTTCCTGCATGTAGATGTAGTCTTTATGAAACATGCTTACAAAGACGGCACTGTTTAATTGATGTAATTGACATAATCTTTCTTCTGGTAAGTAAAGATAGCTCCTGGATAGGAAAAACAGTTCTACAGTTTTACGTTACATTACATTGCAGTTGTGAATATGTGTGTGTGGTGCAAGAAAAGAAAAATTAATTGATATAACAACAACACCCCAGTTTCTGCATCCATGGTTAACAACAGACTGATGGCATTGGAGTCCTGTTGAAAGTGAAGCGACTCATCCATGCAGTGTTGTTTGTTTTCTCAGGTGACAAGAATGGACCTCGCTACATCAACTACAGAGACAGCAAGTTGACACGACTGTTGAAAGATGCTCTAGGTGGCAACTGCAAGACAGTGATGATTGCTCACATAAGTCCAGCAAGCACTCAGTTTGAGGAATCGCGCAACACCCTGGTCTATGCTGACAGAGCCAAGCATATCAAAACCAAAGTATGTGACATGCTGGGTTATATATTTATGTATAAGGACCTAGTGTGCAAAGCTCAATTTTCTCAATGGTGATCCTCAAGTGACAGTAGTTTATGCCTAGGTTGCATGTGAGATTGCTGAGAATTTAACATAACAAAGGAAGACTGCATGCTGCTCCGAAATTCATACAGATGTAGTATTCCTCATTTTGAGTGTATGCAGTTATCATTGGTGTCACTAGCAGTTGCTGAATATGCTTTCTTTTGAGAGTTTAACTCATCAGGAACTTTCCGTGACAAGTGACACATCACTCCAGTGTGCGGTTGTTGAATTGAGAGCATCAAATAATACAGTAGTAATTAGACATAATTAGTGTTTTGGTAAAAATGCTGTGATTACACAATTCCCAGCGGTAATTTTTTCTGCTCTTTGAATGATATACATTGCTGTGTTGTGTGTGTGTGTGTGGAAACATTCCAGGTGGCTTTGTTAAATTGAGCTCTGAGCAACTTCTTTGATAAAAGTGACATTTATGTTCGGAAAGACTACGAGCAGATAACATCCTGCTGATTAGTAAAATTAAATAACATCAGCACCAGCCAATCAGTCAGCTGATTGGGGGAGCAGTGATTTTAACCAGCTGGTGATTCAGTTCAAAGCCAGCAAGTAAGGAGCAAAAGATTACCCCAGCAAGTGAAGTAAGAGCTACCCAGTTTGAAATCTCTCCATTGACCCCCTTTGAAACGTTGACAGGTGCGCCGCAACGTGACCGATGTTGCCTACCACATCGCCCAGTACACCAACATTATCTCAGAGCTGCGGGAGGAAATCATGGTTCTGCGCTCCAGGATACAAGATCAAGGGCCACGGTCCCATGCCAACATTCAGGCTGTTCAGTGTAAGTTTTTTTAAATTATTATTGTGTCTGGCATAAAAACCTGCAAGTCTGTCCAATGGTCAGTGTTAGACTAACAAAAGGTGCAAGTCTGTGTAACTAGTCAGTGTTAGACCGCACCAGTGCTAAGGGTAAATAATACAGTTTTTGAATGGTTAGAAGCTTGGCTTTATGGAAGTGCTTCATCAGTTGGGATAATAATTAGACATCAGTGTTTGACCTCATTTAAGAGATCAGGCACTGATTTGTACTAAAACATTCACATTATACAAGGTTATAAGCTCTTGTCAGATCCAACAAGTTATCTTTCTTTTTCAATCTTTTTCTTCTTCTTTTATACATTTAGAAGTGAACTTTGCCAGTTGGTGGGAAACCATGTCAGTTAGACACCATGATGGTGGCAACTATGTGCAGTCTTTCTCTGTCCCAACTGAGCCAGTAAGTTGAATTTGTCTGTATTTTTAACAGGATAAAAAAAAAAAAAGTCTGGTTACACTGATTTTACTTACTTTGTTCCGTTATTTGGCAATGTATTGCCTGTACAAATGCATCTGAATTTTCCCTTGCAGCTGAAGTTTTGGGGTCACAACTTGGCATGGACCGTGAGGAGCTGAACCGCTACAAGGAGCAGCTGCTGACCAGCTTCAAGGACCAGATGGAGCTTCGCCGAACACTGATGGAGCTCACCAGTGCCTCCATAGAGATCAGCCTGGAGACCAGTCGAAATCAACTTGTCATTAGCGAGTCAGTAGCACTGTTTTTTTAAACTTTTTTTTTCTTTTTTTCTAAACCCATGATAACCCCCCACCCCCCCACCCCCCCCCCCCCCCCCACTTTCTCCTTATCCCATCTCCTTGAAATGGATGATGTAAAGAATGTTGTCCCATATTTTGATGTGTGTGTGTGTGCATGCATGGTGTGTGTGTGTGTGTGTGTGTGTGTGTGTGTGTGTGTGTGTGTGTGCATGGTGTGTGTGTGTGGTGTCATTTGTGTGTGTGTGTGTGTGTGGTGTCATTTGTGTGTGTGTGTGTGTGTGTGTGTGTGTGTGTGTGTGCATGAGCATATGTATGCAAGAGTCATTTTTTAGAAGACACGTATGTTGCTGCTGCTTTTACCAATTATTTGCTTTTCAGATGGGACGCAAACAAAAGCAGGAGGAGAGGAGAACTGTCAATTTTAGATGCTGACAACAAGTACCTTGGTGAGCCATTGTTAAGATGAAGTTGGTCTTGTGGTCGTATCAGTATGCAGTTGTGTAGTTGTGTGTCTGTATATGTATAGGCAGTGAAAAAAATGGAGTATTTTGTAATGAGTACTGATGGCGTGCAGATTGAAACACGTCATGTGCATTGATCTGCCACAGGCAAATGTGCGGGTGACCTCTTCACCCAGCATAGGTCTTTTCCTCATAATTATAGCCTTGCATTTTTTGAATTTGTTTTGGACTGTGTTCAGGTCCTTGGTTTTACTTTTATGTCATGGGCTAATTGCTCCAATAGGAGAAATAGCACATAAAATAATACATTATATTTGAGCAAGGCTCTTCTCAAGCGTTTGCATTTGTTTGTACTATCATTGGCTTTTTGTTGTACTTTGAATCTCAGTGTGTATTTTGGTTTCTATAAGTGCTTGTATTCTTTTCTGATTTTATATTTAATATATTTTTAATTTATGGGCAAAATGAAAGGCACCTATTAAAAAAAAGACACCCCAAAACCGTCAACTGTTTCTTGTTTACCACATTTTATGCCATTTGTCTGGAACAAGATGTAAGATTTTGCTGTTGCTTCTATGACAATTGTCCTGGGGTGACCCTTTGTGGTTGACAGGATTTTAACATCCAATCACTACTACTACTACTACTGTGGGGAACTGTTTGACAGAGGAAGACAAAGCGCTTGATCTTGCTGGGGGAGATGACAGACCAGACTCGGAAGAGGTTCGGGTGGCACGTGATGAGCTGAAGGTTCTTCACGAAGAAAAGCACAAAACACAGCGTGTCATAGCCACCGTCCAGAAAGAACTGGAAACTGCACAAAACAAGACACGCAAACTGGCAGAGGTGAGCTCAGAACTGGTAAAAGTAATAATTATAATAACTGATAACACTTGCAAAGGACATGGTGACGTAAGGGCATTCTCCTACTGCCCTAGCAATGGACAATAACAACAACAACAAAACATCAAGAAGCGCATGAATCAACTTAAAAAGCATCGTCCACATATTGGCCTATGAATGAAAAAGGTATATTTTAGAGAGAGTAAATTCTGAAATGGTTGACTGCTAGTGGTCTGAACAAAGATCAAAACGTACAAAAGGTCAAGAAGAATAGTTTTTTTTATTTATTTAGCAGCACAGTACAAAATGGTGCAAATTATTGGAGTAGCTTTCTTCTACTAGGCTATGAACATGTAATGAAGGTGGAGAAACAAAGGCTAGCAAATGAAAAGGTTAAAAAATCCTTAAAAAACACACTAGTTTGTTACATATGAAAGATGGCCTGGGTTGATGATTGGGTGTTGGATACCATAGCTAAGCTTTTTTTTTTAACCTTTCGTTTGGTATCCATTATCTTTGTAGTTTCAGTGTTTGTAGCTG
Source organism: Alviniconcha marisindica (assembly GCA_018857735.1). Lineage (NCBI taxonomy): Eukaryota > Metazoa > Mollusca > Gastropoda > Provannidae > Alviniconcha > Alviniconcha marisindica. Next base: position 38,496 of record JABMCL010002381.1, read on the forward strand.
AGCAGAAGGAAGCTATTCCAAAAATGTGCAGTTTTGTACTGTCCTATTTAAAAAAAAAAAAACATTCCTTAGACCTTTTGAATATTTTGGCATCATTCTGAACAGAAAAAAAAGAAAAGTATTTGACTGACCAGTTGGATAATGGGTGGGGATGAACGCAGATTATGGATTTTCAAAATCAAGACCTGCTCTTCTGGGCATGATTGTTGAACTGGTTGAGGCATTTTTGCAGATGATCCCAATGCGAGTGAGTGGTGCGGATCAGCAGGAGATCATGCGACTTCTCTGCCGAGTGCACCAGCTTGAGATTGAGAACCTGGAGTCACAGTCCGCCAGCCTTCTGCGCGACTTCCAGATCAAGAAGAAGGACATGGTCATCTCTCGCTTCCGTCAGCACCGTAACCTCATTGATGACATAATAAGGCGACAGCGAGATCTCATGGATGGTGAGTGCTCTGACTTGTTATTTATTTTTCTGTAACAGAGCATTCTTTCGAGAATATTCGGTGTAGTTTGTTTTCTGTAGCAGAGCCATCTGGTAGTCCACTTTCAAGAGTATTCAGTGTGTTTGTTCTTCTTTTATTGTAGTGGGGCATTCTTGTGTTTTACAGTCAAAGAGCATACAATATATATATATATATGTCTTTTTCTGTAGCAAATACTTATTCAGTGTAATTTGTTTTCTGTAGAGCATTCTTGTGGTCCACTACCAAGAGTATGCAGTGTATTTTTTCTTTCTTTCTGTAGAAGGCATTTTTGTGGTTTCTACTGCCACAGAGTTAGCAATGTATTTATTTATCTGCAGCAGAGCATTCTTGCGGCATACTGCCAAGATCATTCAGTGTGTTTCTTTCTCTGTAGAGCATTCTTGTAGCATTCTGCCTAGAGTATTCAAAGCATGAACTCCAGGAGGGAGGGAGGCATGACATGTAAAATTGTGAAACAAAGTTCAGTTTTGGATGGGCTGATACCTCTGCGTGACAGAACACAGGAGGGAGGGAGGCATGACATGTAAAATTGTGAAACAAAGTTCAGTTTTGGATGGGCTGATACCTCTGTGTGACAGAACACAGGAGGGAGGGAGGCGTGACATGTAAAATTGTGAAACAAAGTTCAGTTTTGGATGGGCTGATACCTCTGTGTGACAGAACACGCCGTACACTGCCCCAAAGACCTGGAGGACCTGTATGAGCTGTACCAACAGGAGCGAGAGGACTGGACACGGAACGGAATGGACTCCAGGACTTCGAGCCCTTTGCCCAGCATTCCCAAGGTACTTTGCTGGCCAGTTCCCTGGCAGCCTTGCTCTGCAGACATGTAGTGGCCACCCAGCCCACTGTGGCTGTGATTGGTTCAAAAATGATTTCTGTTTTGATGGGCCAAGCCTTCAACTTCCCCCTGAGCTGGTTTGGCCAAGTGGTGAAGGCATTAGGCTGGTAAGCAGAGGCACCTTGGTTCAAATCCGCTTTGGCTCTCCTTTCTATTCAAAAGTTGTGGTCTGTGGACACTGTCTTGTGACTGTCCCTCACAGTTAATGAAACATTAAAATGGCTCTCATCGCTGCCCACCTTAATGCAGAAGTCATTCTGCGGGTGACAGTGTAGCAATAGGTATATAATCTCCCTCTCCCCCACCTCCATACCCCCCACCCTCTCCCCGTCCCTAATAAGCCTTATGGTTTCTGTGGACGTTAAGCACCATGTTTACTTACTTCAACTTCTTTTCCGCTCTGCCTGCTCAAAGTCCACTTGTTTAAAGGTAGAGTGGAGAAGTGGAGTGGTGTGTGAGGCAGGAACGAAGCTCTAGCACAATAGGTCATGGAAAATGGGCCCTTTGCTTATGTGAACAAACTCAGCAGGCAACCACCCATCACATACCTGAAGACAAAGCAGTCAGACTGTGCAAGCCAATGCATGGATATGGAGCATGATCAGTCAACCCAGAGTCTACTTGGAATGTTCTCAGAGTGTGCTTGATAAGTTCATCATGATCACATTTAAAAAAGAAAAAACAGAAGTTATGACTGTGTTGCTCTGTGTGACTTAAAAATAAACAATAATTATTATCTGACTGTTTGATCCAAGTATTCAAACATTGATCAATATTTATGCAACAGAGCCATAATACATGAACGTGTTCAGCCTACATGTGGTAGTTCCAGTTGTGGAGGCTGATGAGCAGACATCACCTCCAGCACAGAAATGTTGACCAGTCACTGACCCATTTTGAACAGGTCCATTTGCACAGTCTAGGTATTTTGGAAGATAACTCTGGAAGCTTGATGGGGTGATAGAGGAGATGCCATTTTTCTGTTATTTAGTTTTCAAGAGATAATGATGATCGCTTAATTTTACTATCCATTTTAGGATCAGATTTGGATTTTGACAGGATTTAATTTCTTGGTCTTTTTCTTTCTGTCATCAGCCCTTGCCTGGCATTACCTTCTACTCATCCATGGATGGAAATGGGTAAGTCTCTTCACTCCTTCAGATCCAACCTCAAAACAGTCTTTTTCCAAACCAATTGGGTGGTTCAGTGAAGCTGGTTTGCATGAGTGAATGCCCTTTGTAATCTTTCGCACAAGAAGTTGCGAGAGGTCGCAGTGTCACTTCTGGACCGATATCTGAGTAGGCGTTGCTTCACGTTGTGTATAACAGTGGAAGTTGAACCTAGAATTGCGAAGCAGTACAAATGCCAATACTGTTGCAGTTGTAAAAATTACCGGAGAAAGGGGATGGAGGGTGGAAAAAAGTGTTTTTGTTTTGTTTTTTGGCTGACCAGAAGATCGCGTGTTTGTGGAAAAAATGCATTTTGGGGCATCCTATAGCATGAGCAACAAGTTATTGCTTGTTGCCAGACACATTCTGACTACGGGCCTCCAAAATGCCTTTATAGTTGGCAGTGTAAAATTCGCAAATTCGCTGTCACCACCTTCCATGTGAAGAAAGTATGCACTGGAAGTAAAAGCAGCCAAGGGACTTAAGCGATGCTGGGCAAAATTCAAGGGAGTTAAACCCCGAATCGCCCAATAGACTGCCATGTTTCCCCCTTTCACGCTGTTGTTTTCCTACGCTGTAACCCCCTGTTTATTACCTGTTTAAGTTAGGGATGTAAATTTTGTGTAGTGTACTTGTGTTTGGGCACCCATGTGTGTGTGTTTAGAACTGTGTCTGTGTGTGTGTGCTTAGAATTGTGTGTGTGTGATATGCATAGTTCATAAATTGTTATATTTTTTTCCTAGTCACAAAAATCATGATTATTCTGTAGATTGTTGTAACAGTTTCTGAAAATGTCACTTTCAATCTTCTAGTTTGTCAGAGAGTAATAAAAAAAATACTGACTTCATGTTTGCACAGAGATGAAGCAGAAAAGGTCTTCACGCAGAGTGCAAAGTCCAAGCACATGCGCCGCTCTCAAGCGCTGAGCCGCCTGTGGAAGAATGAACCTTCCGCGGACAACCGAAACCCTTCCCCGGGGCTTGTTGCCCCCTCGCGACAGTCCAAGACCTCCTTTGAGGACCGGGAAGTCATCACCTCTAACACGCGCAGCATCGCGGCTCTGGCTGCAAGGAAACGGGGCAAGGTGAACGCTCTGCCCCAGGCCCCGGACAAAACGTTTGTTACCGCTCCCCAGCGCCCCCTGTACAGACCGCTTCCGCCAGAGCCCCCTGCTGGCTTTGCTCCCCCCTTGACCTCTAGCCGCCTGGAGCAGCACAACCAGCTGACCGAGGGGGTGTACAGGACTGCCAGTGATGCGTTGGTTGCCAGCGACGACAATCTGTCCCAGAACACCCTGGAGAAGACCAGCATACACACAGAAACCAGTCTGCCGCCGCTGACGGGGGGTGAAGCCACTTTCAGGGTGAAGAAGTCCGACCCTCTTGATGACAACAACAACAACAAGAGGAAAGCGGGCTATTCACAGCATGTGAGGAACATTTTTGTCTCTCTGTATGTTCGCTCTGATATAACCGCACTGGTTGACTGGGTGTGTAACGCCATGTTACTTATTCTCTGTATATATTATGCACCGTAATGAGACAGTTCATATATATATGTGTAAGCGAGTGGATCAGTTTTGATGTGTATAGCAGATGTTATGTTGTCAGGTTTCAGTCAAAATTTTACTCAAGCAGTTTTTTAAATGTGTATTTTATTAGTTTTACATCTTGTTGATACTATAGACAGTCTTGAATGACAACAATTTGCACTTGCCAAGGAGCAAGTCCAATTATGTGTGGATCTGAATGTGTATGTAATGGAGGGTTCAGTGTGTATGTAATAGAGGGTTCAAAGTGTATGTAAAAGAGGGTTCAGTGTGTATGTAATAAAGGGTTCAGTGTGTATGTAAAAGAGGGATAAAAGTGTGTATGTAATAGGTTCAATGTGTATGTTATAGAGGGTTCAATGTGTATGTAAAACTGAAAGAGGGTTCAATGTGGATGTAATAGCGGGTTCAGTGTGTATGCAATAGATGGTTCAGTGTGTATGTAGTAAAGGCTTCTGGGCTGCCAGTCACCCTAGCAGCTTCAGCCAAGCACGTCACAACTGACCCCTATAGTGTAGTACTTAGTGCTTCAGAAAACGTGTTAGTTTTCCGGGTAAGGCCCTTTTTCAAACACCAAAACAACTGTTAAATGGTTAAAATGAAAGTGCACTTATCAGGCTTCAGTTGTGGTGTGCTTCCGAGTGTTTGGAAGAGTGTTGGCGTAAGATTCTGTATGCTGGACATCATCATCATTCATCATTGCCATCATCATTTGTGAGCCCAGGAACCATAGACTAGCATTGTTTCTTTATGCTGAACATGTGAATGGGGTCAAGCAGCTGTTTTTTCTTCTTTTTTTCAGACTGTACTTTTTACAGCTTGCATGTGTGACTCAATGAGATTGAGAGAGATGGGGTGTGTGTGTGTGTGTGTGGTGTGTGTGTGTGTGTGTGTGTGTGTGTGTGTGTGTGTGTAAATATATGTGCATACATGCAGTTTTGCATGATTACTGTCAAACTTAGAGAAGAACATAGTAAGCTTAGTGCGCACATGTGTTCTGATTGTTGTTTTTAGATATATATATATATGTATAGTAAATTTTGATATTAGAATAATCATGTAATATTCAGTTCTGAATAACTAATTTGAACATGGGGAGAAAACAAATTATCTTTCAGATGATAATTGGTGTTTCAGTTTTAAGAGAGTTTTTAAATGACATCAAGAAAAACTAATTCTTTTATTCCCTTACAGTATGCCAAAACGCAAGCAAGAAGGAATGCCCGAAAAGGTGGTCGTCAGTACCGAGAGCAGGAGCAGCCAAAGAAATTACAATCAGGTACGCAGTTTCATTGCTTGTTATGGTTACAAGAGAAATGAGACATAATTATTTTTTTTAAATGGGGGGATCCAGGAAGAAAAGAAATGTTTTTTAAAGGTGTTTTTATCTCTTTTGGGGGGGGGGGGGGGGGGGGTATTAACTCTGCTTTAATTACCTGTACCAGCATGCAGCTGTTGCACACCTGTCTCACAGAAGCATGGCATGTCCTGAAGTGTCACAGTCTGTATGTTTTCTTTGAACCCCCTTGATGCTGCCTCTATTCCCCCAACCCCTTATTGGCCTTCGCCTGCAAGTGTTAATATGGGCTTATTTGTGCTGTAATGCATTAACACTCAGCTTCAAACTATCAGTTTCCTGTGGCACTGTTTACTCAGGAATATGTTGGTTGATTCATTGCAGATGATGCAAGGGTCCGTCCACCATCACCAGGACGCAAAGCAAACGCTCGTCCCCGATACAGAAGTAGGTTTTGTCAATGACAGACAATAGACTCAGGTGCCATGTCATAACAAGCACTTCTGTTTCTCTGTCTCTGCTTTATGTTGTCCGTTTTTGTGGACACGTTTTCACTTGGAGAGCTTTTCCATTGCCACTGACCCAGACTCATTTTGGAGCTGCTTTAGAGTCAGCTTTGGGAAAACTGAGATGTCACTTCCAATCTTCTAGTTTGTTGGAGAGTAATTGAAAAATACTGACTTCATGGGAGCCCTTCCACAAAACTAGGTCACACATGCACTGTATCATATCTAGTGGGTTGGTCACAAGCTTGCAATAGTTGGATGACTGCTCTAGTGAAATTGCATGACTGGTCTAGCCATTGTGCAATGTTTGGGAGCCCTTTCACAAAACTAGGTCACACATGCACTGCACTAAGGGTTGGTCACAAGCTTGCAACAGTTGGAGCAGGAAAAAAGAAAAAGGAAAAAAAGAAGAACTTCCCAGAGTGTTCTTGAGGAACAGGTCACTCCAGTCACATTCTTGTGGATAACTTGTGCTCCAAAAGGGACAGAATCTGTATCTCTGTTATTTTTAGCTCATGACAAATTTATGTAGATGCTGCTCTGTGTGCACTACAAATCATTATCCTGAATGTGGGTGATTAAAAAATGGGAGGTATAGGTAGCCTACCTGTCTTGGAGGTGCTTATCAATCACCAATTACTTGTTCTGAGGGTGTGCCTGTCCCTCTTTCAGCAAAAGGATTAAGTAAACATGGTGCTTAACGTCCAGAGAAACCATAAGGCTTATTAGGGACGGAGCAAAAGAAGTGGGTGATTGTAGCATTTATACTAAGTTGTAGCAGTATTTTACCTAGTTCTTTTTTTCTGTGTTATAAGTCTAATGAAGTGCATCTTGCAAGTATCAGATTCAGAGCTCAGGAGCTGTGTGAAAGTCGAGGTGGCTGTCCTGGGATCCCCATCCCTAATAAAGTCTTATGGTCCCATAAAGTCTTATAGTCCCATAAAAGTCTTATGGTTTCTGTGGATGTAAAGCAACATTGAGCCATGCAAGTATCCTTTGTACAGGTAAAGGAACACAAAGAGAGTCAATATTTGGAACTGCTTGATTTTGAATAGATGCAAGTTCCCAAACCACTGTTTCCATTATCTGGTTTGTTACTGCAATGCCATGTGTGACGTTGGGGGTCTTTGTGGGGTCTTTGTCATTGGCTGGTTAAGCAACCAGTTTCATTTATGCCAAAGGGGAACATTCATTTGAATTAATTGCATGTGTTACAGATCAAGCAGCTGTGAATGGGGTTGTCTCGGACTCTTCTGCTGTCAGCACCCCACAAACCAACAATGTGGGTAACAAGGCAGCCAAGAAACCGCTACCCACAATCCCACAGTACAGAAAAGGCAACATTTCAGTCACAGGACATGGTCTACCTAAGTGAACAAAGCAGCCAAGAAATCACTACCCACAATCCCACAGTACAGAAAAGGCAACATTTCAGTCACAGGACATGGTCTACCTAAATGAACAAAGCATATTTTCTCCCAGTGACGTGGCACTCCTTTCATTAGAACATAGAGCAAGATCAAGGCTTGTGCATGTGCTCACAGCGCAGTTTGCCAATAAGAGTGGCCATGGTGCACTTAGCCTAGACTGCCTTGGATCAATGGGCAGAGAGGCTTGTGCGGCATTTGTTGATGGGGAGCAAGAGCAAGAGCAAGGCTGACATGCTTGACGAATCCGTCAGGCTTGTGAGGAAGGTATGTTGACTCGGAGAGTGCCAGTTTATAGTCCTTGTTGCAGTGTGTGCATTCATTAAGTGTGGAGAACATAATTGCTGAGAAAATAACCCAGGACAGCAAAAGTGGAGAACAGTATCATGTCCAGCGAGGCTGTGTTTCAGTGGAGAGTTGGTGGTTGGTGGTTTCGTGGATGGGACAGGAGCTGCGCAGTGTACTTGCAACAATGTTCTCTGCATGGCTTGTGGTTTGGTGCACAACAAATAGGATTACTACAGCAGAAAATGAGCAGAGAAGAGGTGATAGTGTTGCACTTTATGTGTGGTGGTGTCTGTGTTCAAATGGAAACGCTTTTAATAGTAATTAACAAGCGAGAACCTCTGAAGATGCCATCAGGCCGGTGTGCTGTAGCCCTACTGCAGTACCATGGACCTGAATCATGCCTGCAATTCCTTTTCCTCGACAGTGTCTGCAGGAGTTTGTGACACATTCAGCAATAAACTTTTACATAAATAAACCATGGTTAATAAATGATGGCAGTCCTGTGGTATGTGACAGGTTGTCAAATAGCGCTTGCGTGTTATTCATTGTTACGTCACAAAAACTCAAGAGAAGGAAAGAAAATGGGAATATATGAACAGTTGGTCTGCAGTGCATGCAAGTTTTGATGGAATTTTGCTTATCAATCAAGTTCATGTAGTTATTTATTTATTTTGTTTATTTGTTCATGTCTATTGTTTAATCATTCATTCATCTGAACTCTTGAGCTGCAGTGCATAAATTCTTAGGGTGTCATATATATATATATTTGATGTGTTGATTTTTATGTTTTACCATAACATTAGTCTGCAAATGACAGTTGGATCATCATGTGCATGTATAATGTTGCGACTTTAACTGTAAAAAACCAAAATATGCCTGTGATAAAAACAAATCCTGAGATGTTTACTTTTTTTGCAAACACTGAGCTGCTAAGATAGGGTTTACAAAAGTTTTATTTAATTGCTTGTACATTTTGAAAATAGTAGTTTTTTATGCTTGTAATTTATTGATGACAGGAAAACTACACCACATTTATGTTTGTTTGAATTTGATTTTGAAATGTTGTTTTTGAGCAATATATCTGTTTTCACCATCTGTTTTTGCATCATGTCTGGAGTGTACAGTTTCATCCTTCAGGGATGCTGGAGGAGGAGGTATCAACAATCCCAATTGACACAAGCAGCATATGTTCTAGATTGCTTGTTTAAGGGAGCATTAATTTATGTGCATGCAAAAAAATGTTTCTTAATAGATCTGTGCAAATTTTGATAGATCTTGTTTAGAAGAAAATAAAACATAAACTCAGAACGTTTCTGGCAGATTATTAAATTTGCATGACATTCGACTTCCACGGAGGGGATGATGCCAGTCCATGCAGTGATCAGTGTTAGGTTGTTCATCCAGTTAGGACACAAAGCTTAGCTTAGGGGTGTTTTAAACACTTTCAGTCTAATGTCTGGGGAAAAAACCTTAATGCAACACTTTCTCAGACACTGTTGAAGTGAGTTTTTTTCCTCTCCCACTGTGCCTGGCAGTGAAACTCTGTAAAGCTTTACACATTCATTCCAGTTCCACTGCCCTAAAGCTAATTGATCACAGCAGTGTTGGAAATATGAAACTAATTTTTTTTTTTTTAAATCTCTACAATAATTGAGTGCAAACTTTGTAATATCAGTACATTAATAAGGACGGTTTTACAGATACTGCTATTTGGTAATTTAACATGTATTCAAGAGCAATAATTGCAACATTTGTTGTATTAGGAGAAACAGTTGCTTCTTCTCACACCAGCTTTTATGACTTGACCTAATTTCAAAGTCACAATAGTCCATATGTAAAACAGAAAATATGCCTTGTAAAATGAGAGTTGCCTTAGCAGTTTTATTTCTAGTTAAGAAAGGAGAAAATATGTGATATTTTTGATGTTTTCTTTTCGCTTATCAGGCACCAAACTGTTACAACTTTATCTTTAAGCACATGCAGTTTCTGAATCTAAGTGTATCAGTGTTGCTTGAATTCTGTGATATATGGAAGTTATAAATGGCATTTTGGGAGCATCACTAATTAAATGTTTGTTATTGCAAATGTAATTATAATTCAAACTAAATAAAAAAAAAATTTTTGCCTTTTGCCAATAATTGTTTGTTTATTTATTTTGATTTATATGAACATATGTTGATCACCTGGTCTAAGATGAGCCCTAAGCACTTCACAATGGCAGTTTTCAGTGTCACTGTTCGAAGCCACATACATAAGGTGTATGTGTGTTCAGCTGTAACCTGCCACCTGCACTTTTGGCAGAATGACTGGGATCTTTTAAGTGCTACTGCAGAATGTGGGGGTGGAACAGATACAAAAATAAGATTCAGCATAGAAAGTTGACCCTGGAGAATAAATTTTTCCCACCGCTTCTGCCAGGACTTCAACCTGAGACCCTTCGATCATTAGTCCATTGTTGTACCACTATCCCAACTCCCCATCACTGAGAATAAAATAACCAAGTAATGCCCAGAAGCTTGTGTTCATTCATATTATTGTAAATTATGCTCATGTGTAAAATGATACTGGGAAAAAACAAACACATGATTGATATATATACATGAAACATATAGCTTGGAAAATCTCTATGGGAGAGATTTAAAAAAAAATAAAAAAATCAAATTATCTACATGGCTTGAATAGCTTTTAACATACGGATCAGATCTATACAGGGTTTATATATATATATATATATATATATATATATATATATATATATATATATATATATATATATATATATATATGTCTGTGTGAATGTATACAAAGCAAAACAACAACACAAAACCCAGAAGAGTTCTCTTTAGGGAAAAGGAAGAAGAGAGATGGGCAATGGTTATAATTCTGATATAATTCATAAATGTGTCACACGTATCTTTGCCTTTGAGGGGTTGAACCATTCTAAACCTTTTGGTTTTTATTCACCTTCTTGCATGGGTACAGTTGCATTTTGCAGTACTTTTTATGCTGCATGTGTTTAAGTTTTCATTTTTTGAAAAGAAGCCTTTTTGGGCATTGTGAATTTGGTATATATATATATATATTAATCTTCCATATATATGTGTGTGTCTCTGTGTATGGGTGGGGGATGGGTTGATTCTTCATATATGCTTGCAAAATAAACTTATGTAGTGTAGGCTGAATTTATTTTCACATACTTTTTGTTCTTTTAAACATGATCTGTCTCAGTTTGCCTTTAGATGTTTGACTGTAAATTGTAATAAACATTGGCAATCTACACTTTTTTTGCAATGTTGTTTACATGTTTTTCTCAGTTCTTTTCTTCAACACTGCACCAGTTTGCATATATCACTGTCAGGTATCTATCTTGAAATTGAGTAACAAAGCTTTTATTTACACCAAATCGTGATATTGATCATGGACTGATCATTTAATTACGTAAGTCTGTAGTGTGCTATGACTATGAGAGGCAGAGTGTGCTGGTTCTGGATACCAAGTATGTGACCCTCTCCCGTGAAATCAGTCTTGAGTCACATTTGGTGTATTTTGAGGTGTGTATAATTTTGGTTTTGATTATTTTGGTTCTTAAATAAAGACTAAAGTGAAAAAATTATTGAAGTTGTGGCTGTTTGAAGTTGGTAAACGCATAACAGCCATTTTGAGAAAACAGACCTAAAAGATTTTGTGCCTGTTTGCATATTTACCTCAGCAATGGGGTTTAGAGTCAGCCAAACTTTTTTCATGGTCATAAATTTGACAAAGATTATGACACGTTGGGGCTTCTCAGTGGGTAGAAATATATTTTATTCAGCCAGTTGGTTATTTTGCTAAACATTAGCATCCTTCACTCCAGGGTAGCAGCAATTTAACAATTTAATGCCAACTTTAAAGAAAATAACATAACTACTGGATAATTTAAGGCCTAATGAACGTAATTTTGCGAAAAAATGGAAATCACCTAAACAGACCCCAGCAGTATTTGTGTCCCTAGGGCTGATAGACATCTGTGACTTAAGACTGGTTTTGTGGTCAGTCACATATATGTAAATCACTAAATGTCAATTCCGCCATGCACACACATCACAAAATTTAATATATATATATATATGGGATGGGAATTGGTGCAAAAAAAAAAGAAACACACACAAGATGAAAAAAGTCTTGCGTGCTTGGCAAAGCCATTCCTGCATGCAAAAAGCATGTCTTGAGGCAGCTGGTCCAGGACATGTCTTCTGGAAATTGTTGCAAAATCTGATGCCTTTTTCTTTTTTTGCTGCCACAACTCACTACTTTTCATGGTTTTTTACCCCCAATTCTTCCCTCTTATATAGACAGTTGTCGTACTTGTGTTGTACCAAATATGTGAGCTGTATCTGCTGAAATTAGCAAATCCATGGATGATTTTCAAGCCTGAATGATGATGCCCGTGATTGTTGTGCTACATTTGTTCCAGTGTTCCTGCTGCTGATTTAGAAAATACCAGAGTTAAGATCCAGTTGTTTCTGTTGTTTTTATGCTGAAATGTTCCTTCAGCAAACATTGTGATTTTTATGAAAATAGTGTTGTACATCTTGCTTTTCTTTTTCTCTCTCCCTTTTTTCTCTTCCCTTCTATGTTTACACACAGGAAACAAAATCAACTGCCATTTTTATTATTTTTCTCCGGAGGTGACAAAGGTTTTTAAAGACTTTAAAGTTTAATGTTTCACAATGATCACAAACTTAATTAAGAGTGCTGTGTATGTGGTCTTCTCTGTGGATGTAATATTCATACAGCTACAATGTTTGCAGTCCACTGAATGCAACCTTACTAAGAAATAAACCATCAGTTTGGTCTGTCAGACTCTGCAGGCACCTTGAAATTAGGCTATAGCCACCAAACCAGATTGTTTAGTCTAAATTGAAAACAAGCAATGGTTGCTCAAGACATGATTTTATCAGTGCTTACTTTACAACAAACAATTTTTTTGTTTTAAACTCATTTGGACCAGAATTAAACTATCATTTTAACATTTATAACATAGCTGTGATCTTGAAAATAGGTCAAGGTAAGTGAAGCATATGCACTGGTCACAGTCACTGGAGGTTATGATGCTGTTTGAATTGTCATTGTTTGAGAGAAGCGGAGGCAATTCCATCGAACTACGTTCTCCAAGTAGCAACAATTGGCCTGCCTGTGCAGACTGGCCTAAGCTAGCACTGTAGCAGAATCAGCAAACATGGGAGTTAATTAGCGATCAAAATACATAACACAAGTACAACAACAAAGACCTGAGTCACCTATGGTAACTCTCACCTAGCCTGCATGTAAGTACAAGGAACATAAACTCCACCAGAGGTACATCCTTATTTATACATGTTTGAAGATATACTTCTGGTGGAGTTTATGTACCTTGTACTTACAGGCATGCCAGGTGAGAGTTACCGTAGGTGACTAAGGTCTTTGTTGTACTTGTGTTATGTATTTTGAGCATTAATTAACTCCCATGTTTGTTGATTCTGCGCAAGCGCTCTGGGCCTCGTTCTGTTTCAGGTTTGTAGCACTGTAGCAGTCACTGCTTTGATGTAGGGATGGCCGCTGCACAGACTTGCTGGATTTGTTATACAAGTACCTAAATTGGTGCATGGTGTACAAGATGGCAGCAGTTTCTCATGGCACCAGCTGTGTAACAATCCAACAGCACTGTAACTTGTACTTAGTGGATATTCAAAACATGCTGTAAAAGGCTAGTCACTCCTTCAGAATCACATACAACAAGTGCACAGTGAGTCTGCTTGAGAGCAGAGAATGGTACGATATAAAAGCAATCAGTAATAATATATATATATGTAGACGATAAGCAAATGTGCTGGAGTGATAATACATGTATAATGTTGAAAACAAAGGCAAGCAAGTTTTCCTAAGATCAGACACTTGGAAACTGCTTGAGCTTGTATATTTCAAATTTGCATGATAATAAACTCTTTGAGCGTAACCCAGCCATACCAGGTTCCATGACCTTGAACTTGATCAAGTACTTGGAAGAGTTAAGAAAAATGTCAAAATCAGGTTTTCACATTTTGAAATCGAGTTGACTGCATGAGCATTTGCTTCCATCATAATAATGATCGTATTGTCCCAAAGGGACATTCTGTGGTTGACAGGACTTTAATATCCAAACTGAATGATTTAATGGCTCCTTGATCCATTATGGCTGATCCAGTGACAATCCATGTTACTGTAGAGAGGTTATTTGGCTGAAGTTCTTGACTGTTAGCAGCATACAAAACAAAAAATTATTATTTCATACTCTGTTATTTAATATGGATGATGTGCAAATCAGAAATTTTATCCGGTAAATGTGGAATTGACCATTGCTCACTGAAAATCACCTATATGCCATGATGATTGATTGCATCTAATTTGCTGTAATTTATCATTTTTGCTGGTTGGTAATATACCTATACAATATTTGAAATTCTGGTACAGGAAATGTGTGTTTTGTGATTGCTATAGCATTTACAATGAAGTAGATTCTGTGATACAAAATATGAAAACACACGATGAAATAAAGATTTTGAAAAAGAAAAGAAAAAAAGGGCCCTGTCAATAATCTGCAGCCTGGAAATGTTGACTTTGTCAGTTTGTGTGAATACAAAGCTGAACTACTCTCTCTCACACACACACATGCATGCAAACACACACATACACACACTATAACCAGTTTGCAATGCAATCACAACTTTATTACCATACAATGTGGCTAATGCGCTGACGTTTTGCTGGTCAATTTTCTTTTCAAAATCATTTTCCACATGGCATTAATATTAACCGGCACACACAGAGCCCTCTTTCTAAAATTAATAATAATAGTAATAATAATAAAAATCACCAACAGTCGCAAAGACATTTGTGTTACCTCCCCTGCTTTACATCTTCAGAGTATATACATGTATCAACAAGTTTGCAAGACTGTAAAAAACTGGTATACAAAGTTTGTTTCCTACTCAGTTAAATTTTGTTTTTACCATAATCTGAGGCACAATGGGAGGTCAACATTTCCTGTAAAAGCAACGGAGCCTGGCCTCTTCTTCTGGCATTTGCAAATTATTCCTCCAACATATTTTTTGTCTTGTTCTGTCTTGCACCTGCCACAAGCACAGACATTAATTTACCAAACACCAATTATGTGTGCCACAAGCACAGTCATTAATTTACCAAACACCAAATTCTGTGTGCCACAAGCACAGTCATTAATTTACCAAACACCAATTCTGTGTGCCACAAGCACAGTCATTAATTTACCAAACACCAATTCCCTGTGTGCCACAAGCACCGTCATTAATTTACCAAACACCAATTCTGTGTGCCACAAGCACAGTCATTAATTTACCAAACACCAAATTTCCCTGTGTGCCACAAGCACAGTCATTAATTTACCAAACACCGATTCTGTGTGCCACAAGCACAGTCATTAATTTACCAAACACTGTTTCCCCTGTGGCCACAGCACAGTAAAAACCACCGAGACATGTGTGCCAAAAGCAGGGGGTATTTTTTTACCAAACACTATCCCCTGGGGTGGGCAGCAAAAAAACAGACAAAAAAACATAGGTGAACAGACAGAAGGGTATTTTTGTTGTGACCTGCACTAGCCTAGTAGCAGCATGAACAGACAGAAAAATATTTTTGTTGTGATGTGTACTAGTAGCAGTACAGTTGTCACAGACATTAAAGTTGATGTAATGTCAATCAAGGTCAAGATTAACCCTTTACGTTAACTGGCCAAGTGACTTCCATGGCAAAGAGCTTTCAATGTGGTAACAGGACACTGCATCAAGTCCTGTTCAAATGTTACGTTAGTACTTTTTCTCAAACAGAATGTTTTTGGTTCACCAAAACCTTTTCAATCC
Organism: Alviniconcha marisindica; assembly: GCA_018857735.1. Lineage (NCBI taxonomy): Eukaryota > Metazoa > Mollusca > Gastropoda > Provannidae > Alviniconcha > Alviniconcha marisindica. Next base: position 53,953 of record JABMCL010002381.1, read on the forward strand.
AACTTCTGGCATCAACAGTACAGATTCTACGGCAAGAAGGGATCATATAAAATCGTGAAGAGCAATGAAGGGGTGCTCTCTGTTGTGGTCCTAGGGTCACACATTCTAAAAATATTCATACTGAGCATTTTCAGCTCACCTTTTGGACCTCCAGCCTTCCTTGGTGCTGAAGCATGTCATAAAACAGTAAGCGGAGGTCTAAGGTCCCTTGAGAGCTAAGCAAAGGAAATACCTTCTGAGCAGCCCCTGGAGTTCCCATTCAAAACAGGATCTTGCCACAGTCTCACATCATGGACGTTTACCTATTTATTCTCTTTTTGAGAAAGGTGGTAGGTTTTACAATGTTTTCAATTTTATGACCATAAGTTAGTTTTTTGTTGTTGTTGCGTTTTAAACAGCCAATAAGGTTGAGGAGGAGTGATAAATGTTCTCAATCCCAAGCATACTGTCAATCCAATTCAAACAACTGGTACAACTCACACAGAGCACAAAAATCCCACACCAAAGTATTTTGCAACATTATCAATGACTTCTCAGTTTGAACAGCAATACAAATTATGTATTTGTGAACATACCAAATTAGTTCAGGATCAATTGCATCAGTACCCAAAAGTCACAATTGCTGATTTATAGAGAACAAAGTGAAATTGCATTAGAACCCTCACCCCCCAACAATAAATAAAAAGAACAAAACGCATTGTTGTTAAAACAACAAACACAATGCCCCCCCCCCCCCCCCCCCCACAAAACCAACAACCACCACCACCCCCAAACCAAAAAACAACAACCCTAAAACCACCAAAACCACCAACCCCAAAAGCATCAACAACCAAACCTGAAAACACCTACCAACAACAAACCACCCCAAAACAAAAATGCTGCAGCTAATTTGAGACAAGTTTACTGATGTTAGCATTTTTCTCCCTCTTCAGAATGGCAACTGGACAAATAGATACACATGAGACCTTTAAAAGGCAGTAGGTCACCAAACTGTAAATGGGTGGGATTCCACTTCTATTCAATTCATGCATATAGTTTGGGGCTTTTGTCTGCCAAATCACCTGCTTTCCTTAAAGAGGCACTCTGGGTTGTCCATGCAGCAGCAGCTATGTTCAATTCCTTGCTTATACCCCTCACAAACTGTATGGCAACATAAAAGCAAACTATGCATTTAATACATGTTGAGTGTTTTTTGTCAACACAAAATTAGAGTAGAGTTGTGTTGACAATGGAGATCGCTGAAGATCAAAATTAAACTAAAACATATGGGTGGGTGGGGGCAGGGGGGGGGGGGGGGGGGGGGGGTGGGGGGCATCTTTGGGGGATTAATCTTGAGATACTGTTGAATAAGTGTTGCTTAGCTTCATGTGAGGGGTCTGTGTCCAGTGCATGGTGCTTTCGTCTGCCAAGTTAAGCTGTTCCCCTAAAGAGGTACTCTGGGCCAGTCTATTCAGCCGCTGCTACATTTCAACACCAGTTAAAACTCACTCTTCTGGTCATAATTGTTTCTTCTTTCTTTCTTTTGTTTTTTGTCTGTCATAAAGCAGATGAAAAAAGCATGGCAAGCAAAACATCAAACAAAAGCAATACCACCTTTAGTATGCACTTGGAAGGGGGGGGGGAAAGCACACTGATGACATAATTCACTAGATGCTGGACTTAACAAAGTCTCAGTATGACTTCAGCTGAAAAGTTTTGCCATTCCAAAAAAAGATTTTTTATATTCATGAATGATGAATGACAGATATTTCACATCAGTGTTATTATCATAAGAAACTATGAAACCTGGGAAGGAAAAAAAAAAAAAACAGACATGAAAAAAGAAGAAAAAACAACAGAAGGGTGACTTGTGCCATTTACCCTAAACTGCAGCTATAACAGGCCTGAGAATTACAGCTATAACAGACCTGACTATACGGGAAGCTTCGGAATGTTTGCTTCTACCACTCACAATAATAAAAAATCAATTTTTCCAGTCGCTACAAACCACCAGATTAAGTGCTTCATACACTGCCAAAGGAGTCCTTTCGTAAGAAGTGTTACTAACATGGATGCAACCTACACAAGATAACAAGGATAATAGTTCATACTACATGAAGAGTTCTGCTTTGATGCTAAACAACAGAAATGATATGAACACCTGAGTATGCACAACAAAATTGCACACAAGAATAGGGACTCTTTTCAAGTCAGTTCCCTCTACGAGATCTGCCCTACATGAAAACTAAAACCTGGTGAGTGTGTACCATCCTTCAGTACCCCTCGACACCCCCCCAAGTGTAATACAGTCAAGTATCACCCCCCAGCGCACACACACACAAACACACACGCTCACAAAACAGTAATCTTTGTGGGCAGGTGGTCTCTGCCATTGGTATTTATTAATACTACATTGATTCATTGCCAACAGGATTCTGAAAGAAGCGGATAAATGGATTCATCATCAGTTGCCTTGTTCTTTATTCTTCATGTTGGTTCAGTGTCAGAGTAAGCAAGGCAAAAAATCTGCATAATTATGGAGTTTTAGACCAAAGTCACATAATTGCGCTGCTTAAAATCTGAATGTTGTTATGTTGGCTCCGTGATGGAGTATCTCAGTAAGCCAGCTCCACATAAGTAAGTAAGTTGGTGTTTTACGCCCAGTTAACCAGTGCGGTTATATCAGGGTGACCAGCTCCAAATAAAGTTTTAGAAAAGCTGCAGTGATTAAAATCTTAAAGGCTGAAAGAGCCCTTCTCTACTGTGTTTCATACTGATTACAGAGAAATGGAATGACATAAGAAAAAATGTAATATATATTATATATATGTATATAAAATCCACTAAAATGAATCAAAAAGATAGGATACAGAACTGTAAATGTTCTCTCTCTCTCTGTAATATGCCTAGCTGCCTCCACTCCTATATCTACTTGCACTGGGGGCTGTCAGAGGGGACAGAGGGAAGAGTATTAGAATGTTGGTTAACCAAAACACCAGGCTTCTGACAAGCCTTCATGCAGGGCACCATCTACTATGCCCCCTACAGACAACAAGAAGGTCAGCTAGGTCTGATGCTAGACTGAGCCAACCTCCCCCTGCAGAGAGCTGGCTGCAACACCTAGTCTCCCTATCCTGACCCTCTGAAGTTGAAGAACAGCCACAGGCAAGGACTGAGGCAGGAACATGGAGTGAAGGGCTTGAAGGGGGAGGGGAGGAAGGAAAAGAGAAGCCAAGACAACTTTGTAATATGCAATAATATTGAATATTGTATGCAATATGCAGTGAAGTACAGACAAATAAAGTGTGTGTGTGTGTGTGTGTGTGGTGTGTGTGTGTGTGTGTGTGTGTGTGTGTGTGTGTGTGTGTTTGTGTGTGTGTGTTGGGTGGGGAGCTGGGCATATGTAAGGAAAAGGGTGTGTTAAGGGGGTTATGAAATGAGTGGCAATGGCCAAATGGAGTGTGAAAGAAGAAGAATCCAAAAAAATCTGAAACAGGGATGACTGCAAGCATTCTAAAGACTAAAACAAGATTCAAACACATGAAAGGTCAAAAAGAATGCTAATTTAAAATGACAATACAAAACGTGTGAATTTTGGGGGTAGCCGCTTTTTCAAGCAACAAAACAAAAGTTAACAGTGAAAAATGAAAACGTCAACATTCTGCCAAACACTTGGAACACACAACTGAAGCCAGATGAGTACCTTTTTATTTTTCAACATTCTACTGTCATTCTGTCAATTAAAAAAGGGTACATCCCCCCCACAGGTTGTACTGTCATATTAAATTAACATTTGTTTTAGCTTTTCACCTGTTTAGAGCATGGAAGAGGAAAGGGGGGGAGGATGGAGGGGTGGGGGGAGGGCATTGGAGGGAGGCAGTGGTCAGGATGGCAGGGTGAGTAAAGGAAGGGGAAAGGGACATAAGAATGGGGAGGGAAAAGGACGGTATGGAAAAAGGGAGAAGGGGAGTTGAGGGTGGAAGGGTCATTCACATACATGTTAAATACTTCCCCAACACTCTAATACTCACAAAATAATACTCCATCAAAATCATCATTCTCACAATTGTGCGCGAGTTATCAGTGTGGTGGTCTGCATAAGAATACAACATAATGCCAAAGGCGTAACGGCCCTGAAAAATGATCGTTCTGGAACTGATTTCAATCAACTCAGAAAAAAATAAGTCTCTTGAAACAATCACAACTGGATAATAATTCAATGCATGGACATCATGAAGCAGGAATAGGAGTAAATCATCTGTTCAAAAATGGGTTCATGGATGTGAGCAGTGCTACCTGGCAAGTGGAAGTGAGACACTTTGTGAAAAGGATCACACACACACACACACACACACACACACACACACACACACACACACGTACAAACACAATGTGAGTCATGACACATGCTAAAACAGTTTTTGGATGGTGCCTATTCAACAGAGACAGGATGAAATAATCAAATAACCAGACAGAGATGCATAATAATGAACAAGCATAGAATTTAGAAAGATATCACACTATTCATGAGAAGTGCTGATACAGATAGGGCAAATTTCACGTTCCGGGAAACACAATGGTCTGTTTTTATGGTAACTACAAATACAGATAATGATGATTTTATATACAGATGTGGCAGTTGCGGACGTGTATGTAGTGACTGTCACCACATCTACACTTATGGAGGCTTGGCTAATGCCAAAATGTACAGGAAATGACCAAACAATCTTTTCTCTCAGAAACTGTTTGACATTTGGAGACAGGTCAGACCATATCAGATGGCAAAGACACCAGCTGCTTCCCAATGATGTGCACTGAGATATGGCTAAGCTGTATGGAATTGAAAATGTTAGAGTAATAGCATGGCTGTCACAACTAAAGCCAATCCGCCATGAATCCATTGAACAAGGTAACTCACAAAACTTGAGCCTGACACTATCTTTTGGCACAAAGCCAACAACATCACACCATTAATGGCCTGGAGGAGAGAGGCATGGAAAAAGGAAGGGCTACACCATAGTCCTGGAAAGGACAAGAGGGGGCCAGTGTCACTCAGATGAACACTGGAACTTTTTTCAAAGGCAAATGAACTCTGGAACTGTTTCAAAGGCAACCTTGGGGAAACTTTCGTGTGATGGGGTGGAGAGCATAATCATGGGCTTTTCTGAGCAATGCAGACACCATCTTGAATCGAACCAAACTCTACTCACAAAACTGGTCAGCCAATTCCTTGTAGTTCTAATTACTGCATGACAATAACATAGTAATGCATGACAATAACAAAATCTTGATCCAAAATTCATGATATTTTTTTTACAAACTGCCAATAACTCTTTACCAATTCAACTTTAATTCACACCATGTCATGCTTGTACCCATTTCATTGGACAGTACAGATGTCAATGGCAAATACCATTTTATAATAATAATTGAAACATAATGATTAAACAACCAAAGCATGAAGCTAGTTATTAATAGTTACTCTGGCACTGTGAACAGGCAATATTTTGTGCAGACGTTTCTATGTGACATTTATAAATTTCAATCATTCAAATGCTATTATCATATAGATCATTATTTTCAGGGGGAAAAAAGAAAAAGAAAAAAGGAAAACATAAAAATCATTATCAATAAAGCCATACAAAATTGTAGAGATTATATATTGTAGAGATAATATATATATAGAGTATACATCATTCATATTTTTGGAGAAAAAAACTTTTAACTTGAAACCAAAACGTTGACAACAGATGAGAACAAAAACAATAAAATATGCATTCAGTGTATCTGAATGTTAATAATCCCTCTGTTTTGATTCTATGACTTGTATGGTTGAAAAAATGTGTGAGAAAAAATCAACAACCAAACCAAACCAGTAAAACAAAAACACAAAGCAAAGCTAGAGAGAGAGAGAGAGAGAGAGAGAGAGAGAGAGAGAGAGAGAGAGAGAGAGAGAGAGAGAGAGAATTCCTGGGTATCACAAAAATCATGAACACTCATTAATTCAAATATATTGCTTGGAGGGTTGGTGCGTAATAGCAGTATCTCATACACTACAGCTTCATTGGCTAGGATTAGTAGACTGTACTAGCTACATATTCATATTGTACTGACTGATACTATAAGTATCTTCAAACAACAATAAAAATGATGACATACAAATTTAATCTTTTGATGGCAAAATAATGGCCCAAACACACAGATTTACACTTTTAAGGATGAAATTAAATATAAATTAATTAACAGTTCAAAGAAGAAAAAACTGAATTACAATTCAGAGAGTGAGTGAGTGAGTGAGCGAGCAAGCAAGTGAGAGAGAGAGGGGTGGGGAGTGTGGGCTTTTACATGTAAACAAGAGAACAAATACTCTTCTTATTCATGCACTCATACTCTGGTGCAGAGGACCTAGCCAAAAAGTGAACAATGAAAGGGCTGCTAAACATAATGGCATAGAGTACACAGTAAAGGTGGGTAATTCATTTCATCACAATTTTGATTGATCAGCTGCGGAATGAACTAGTACATGGTGTTGACACTATCTGTAGGCAAATCAAGCGATGGCAGTACCATAGCATTGCATACCTGTACAAACAAGGAACAACACAATACACCTTTTCATTGGGTGTCAAATTAACCTGAATTTATCAACATGCTAAAAAAACAGTCTAAAGATGTCTGAGCAGCCATTGAGATCAGCATAGATTGCAGATAAACACATTATTATTGGAATAACAGAACTGAATGAATAAAGTTCTTTTCTCCAGTTGGTATACACATGCATATATATATATATATATGCATCCATGTGCAGGAACCCAAGTTAGCTGTGCAAAATCTCACACAGCCCTGTCTGAGTTCCAGGAAGAAAGAGCTTATAGGAAACAAGAAAATCACTGAGTTACTGTGTATCACATTCTTTCACTTGATGAGGACAGTCCATTTTTGTGAGAGAGAAACAAAACAAAATCAACCATTCCTGTATAGTTCTGTACACATGCAAAAATGACTGAACACAGCTAACTATCAACATATTTACAACTTGGAAAAATGATGTGAACTCAGATGAAACTGACTTTGCATACGAACATGCAAAAGAATTAAAAAAATTACAACCCCCCCAAAAAAACAAAAAAAACACAACCTCAAAACACAAAGAAACAAAAACAAAAACCGCAAACAGTGCTGTTGAGCATGTTTTAATTTAATTTTTAATTTAATTAGTATTTTTTCAATCTTAATTATCATTACCTATCACCCATATTCTGTTCATAAAAAGACCATGTCCTCGCAGGGGAAAATGCACCCTCTTCTTCCTCCTGGAACAGTCCATGAAGTCACCTGTCAGACCATCAACAGCGTTACTGACATCTAGGATCTAAGAAAGTTGTGAAGAAGAAAAGGTTGGACTCGCTGGCATCTGATCCTTTGCAATGAAGGCATCAAGGAAAAGGGCATCGGCCGTCTCCTGAAGGAAGGCTGCTCTGTCCCCAAGTGCCCATGGGAAGAAAAAGGAGACGTGCGCGATGGATGAGACTTGGGTGATGAGCCCACTGTACAGTAATGCAGGGCGCAACTCTTGAAAACTGAAAATACCCGAAAGGATGGGGTTCAATGGCTGGGGTCAGGGGCATTGGCACCCATTGCCCTTTTGGGGGAAGGGGGGGGGGGGGGGGGGGGAGGGAAGGGGGTTCAAGGGCCAGTGTTAGGGGCATTGCCCTTTTGTGTGTGGGGTGGCGGGGTGGGGATGAGTGGGCAATACCAGCCCTGGGTGAGAAGAACCAGTTTTAACATCAGGACAAATTGGTGTCTTCCACTTCAATTAAGCACAGATATGAGAATGGAAAAAAAGGAGTATGCATGTCTTTTATATTTTCAGAATGCAGCAGCTATACACTCTCACTCTAGGTTTCATGCTGAATTTGAAACTCTTTTTAATGCACCAAAAAAAACGAAGAAAAAAAAAAGGAGAAAAAATGAGGAAGGATACAGCCCTCATGCCTGACTGGTTGCACCCATCGTAATGTGCCAGCAATCAGATCTGACTTGGTTACACCTGAAAATCAGTGGAACCTAAAAAGATGCAGTACACTAACCACACACTGCCTTGTTCCCTACTGCAGTCCAGCACACAAGCTGAACTGCTGGAAAGGATGCATGCTCCAGTTATCATAGTTCTATGATGTGTTAATGACATAGTAAGTAACTTGGCGTTTTACGCCCAGTCAACCATTGCGGTTATATCAGGGCAAACGTTAATGACATGTCAAGTCTCCATGAATATGAGCCAACATATAAATCAGAACACCCAAATGACAAAGTCCCTTTGGACAAATTCTGCTCGAGACAAAGTTATTTACTACACACTTCAATCATTTTTAATTCATACAAGCACAAATTCTGAAGATGCGTAAGCAATTTTAGGGTTGTCAGGCACTTTGTCTTCAAGTACAAAGGATGTCAAAGTGTAGACCCCCCAAAAGCAACAATACCACAAAACACACACACACACAAAAACAGAACAAAACAAAACAACAACAACAAAACAAAAATGTAGTGAACTGTCTGTAGCAAATTTATAGATAGGTCTGGAACACCTTAAGGAAAATATCCTTCTCAAAACACATTCTAATAGGTAGGAGAGATCAAACAAAAACCTAACATTTATGCATTTTTGCTTTAGATTGTCTGCTCATCTCAAAAAGACTGCAGCACTAATTGTCATGCATGAAACTATCTCCTGATACAAATATGAACTGGGCATTTTAAAACATATCCTTCAGGAGAAATTTTTATTCTGATCTGTTTTGCCTGCTGGACAAAGTATGTCTGAGAAGGCCAGTTCTTTTATAATAGACTTCACATGAAGTTAACACAGGTAGTCCATGATTATAGCAAAAATATGTGTCTGTGTTCAAATGCTGTCATGCCAAACAAAATCACATGGTGTATAATATTCTACTACATACATGTAATTTCAACCTCATTAGTGTAAACAGTGTATTATTCATCAATGCATCAGCAAGAATATGTAAATTGTATAAGTCCACTACTAAGAAGAGATTCAATTTTAGTTTTAACCCAAATCTGTGCTATATTTACACTGATGGAACCCTGAAACAGAGTGGTAACTTGCCTGCATTAAGATATGTCTGTATATATCATAGGCTACACTGTTAACACAGAAAAGCACATTTGTGAGCCCTTAAAAAACTCCACACCAGGGTTTGGAAAAATCCCACACCTGGCACCATCATTACGTTGAAGGTTGGTGCGTATGTTCTGACTTCATCATCATTAGCAGGCATGCTACATCTTTCTGCCCCCCTCCCCCTTTCAGCTGTGGTTCAGAACCCAGCCCACAACTTTTCCAAATGGCTCATTAGATTACTCATTATGTATACAGTTATATATATATTATGTATAATTATAGTCAGGCCTATGAGCTTGTGGAAACTGGCCATCTCTCACAAATGACATTCTATTTAATGTGAGGGAACAACTCTTTTGCTTACTAGTATCATATAAAAAAAAATACATGTGCGACCAATCCATGGGTAAAAAGAATGAACAAAAGGAAATTAGTCGAATAAATTATGTACTATGGAAATTGGAATGGTCCTTCCCCAATAGAGGGGTTTACTCAGTTAGTAATACAATATGACTGACATATAAATACTTTATTTTATGGATTTATATATATATATAGTCACTGGAATTAGTAAACTGACTATATATACATTGCTATTACACAGAAAAAGTTTTCAAAAATACTGAGAACTGGCTGGGATCCATGATGAGCAAGTGAGGGTTTCATGGGGTTGGTTCATCATCTAAAGACCCACTATAACATAGAAATCAAACACCCATGTCTTCAATGAGTCTTATATCTGTCATGCTACATTCTGTAGCGCCCTCCATCAACGACCATGCTTGCGAGACCCCACCACTTTTAAAACCACATTTTTGAAACCTTATTACACTGTAGATCAAACCACATGTTAAAAGGAACAAACAGTGCTGGAATCTTCTTCAGTCTTGAGTCTCATGCACTCTGACTGACGACACTTACCAGCTATGTATTTTCATTCTTTTCACCTTTCTCTCATCACATAACAGTTCATTGTTTACAATTTGCTGCGTGAAAAGGGGGCCTACACTGAATATGTGCAGTTTCTGACCATCTTGTTAAACAAAAAGGTGTTTGTTTTACCTTTGTGTGTTTGGATTTCTACCCCCCCCCCCCCCCGACCCCTTGAATGCTAACAGCCATCTGTATTTTAGGCATCTTTTCTTAACCATTCTTAGTTTAGTGTAAGAACACATCTTTCAAGACCACTTAAAATAACCTACCCTTCATAATCATAGTTCAATGTATAGTGCTACGTATTATAATTATATGTTGGGGCTTTTGATTCTTAAAGTAATTGTCTTCCAAAACATTCCCTTCCATATTCATTAAACATTCCTTTTTCACAATTAAACATTTATTTCAACTAAAATGTTACATGTCACAAAGATACATAAAACATACGTAAAAGAAAACATTAACACACCAAACATTTGATTAAGTCTAACAAGCTAAACACATCAAGCAAACAAAACAACTCAAGTACACTTTACCACTGTTGACATATTATAATGTTGATTTGTGTACGACTAATCCACTTCATCACGTGTATAACAAACCTAACTTCCTGAACTTGCTTGTTAATCACATGAGGTTTTGGTGTGTTTTGTGAGTCGAAAGTACCCCAGAACAAATACACAAACAGGAAAAATATATACATTAGGTACTTAATATTGTGCAATGAGATGAAAGACCCCAGTACATGTGCACATCTACAAGTATGTATCTCATGCAAATCACACACATCTTGAAAACAACAGAAACTGCTGAAAGCCAAGTGTCTGCTTAAGTCAGAAGCCCGCTTTCCCCACAACCGTATGATCATATAACACACACGCACTGCACACTACACCAAAAGGCAAACCCTGCATTTAAATGGCACAGAAGATGATGGCCCATCCTCAAAGTTCAGTACAGATTGCGTTACAATTACATGGGTCCAGCTCTGAACAGGGGTCTGGGCACTTGATCTTCTGGGCTAAATCCTGTTTCATACATCAGCTTCCTAATGAGAGAGATCGCTGGTAGCTCCATTCGAATTTCATGGAAAAGTACATTCACACATTGCATTTTTTAGGTTATCAGAATATCACAGTTTACCATTGTGGTTCAGTGTGACCAGGCACCAACATTCTAGTTAACAACTCTTTTTCTCTCTCTCTATTAGTATTAGAACTGTGGTTCTGAGTAACGTAACTGTTCCAGCTCTTTTTATTTTCACCCTTCTTGCTTGTTTGCTGTACATGAAAAAGAAAACAAATCACCATCATCACTAAAATAAACCCCAACAGAGTTATCATTTCAGTACACTTGTTTCAACTAATCCAGTTCAGCTTTGCGAATGATGACACCCCAAAAGCTTCTCCTCACCACAGCATGCAACCCACATTGAGGACAACATTAACACCACAGATGAACCTCAGGATATCACCCCTCTTTACAACCAGGTTTCTGTTTTGATTCAACCTGTGCAATCACAGCTGGTCCCCTCCTCTACCCCCAACTGGTGCCGTCTGATCATAACTGTGTTATAAACACCAACAGGGGCCTACTTGTTGCCATGGTCAGTGTATGGACTCATGCTACAGTGATGTACTGGCACCACGCTAAACACAGTGTGATGCAGAAGAACCCCTTTCCACATGGCCAATGCAGGAACTAAAGCACTCATGATGCTCTTGGCTCCACCTGCAGCTGTACAGTAGATGGCTGAGGCCCCACCTGCAGCTGTATAGTAGATGGCTGAGGCCCCACCTGCAGCTGTACAGTAGATGGCTGAGGCCCCACCTGCAGCTGTACAGTAGATGGCAGAGGCCCCACCTGCAGCTGTACAGTAGATGGCAGAGGCCCCACCTGCAGCTGTACAGTAGATGGCAGAGGCCCCACCTACAGTTGTACAGAAGATGGCGGAGGCCCCACCTGCAGCTGTACAGTAGATGGCAGAGGCCCCACCCGTAGCTGTACAGTGGATAGGGAAGGCCCCACCTAAAGTTGTACAGTATATGGCAGATGCCCCACCTGTACCTGAGGCCCGCCTGCAGCTGTACAGTTGATGGCAGAGGCCCCATTAGCATCTATATAATGGATAGGGAAGGCCCCACCTGCAGCTGTACAGTAGATGGCAGAGGCCCCACCCATACCTGAGGCCCCACTTGCAGCTGCACAGCTGATGGTAGAGGCCCCACCTGCAGCTATACCATACATGGCAGAGGCCCCACCTGCAGCTGTACAGTAGATGGCAAAGGCCCCAGTTGCAGCTGTACAGTTGATGGTAGAGGCTCCACCTGCAGCTATACAGTAGATGGTAGAGGCCCCACCTGCAGCTATGCAGTAGATGGTAGAGGCTCCACCTGCAGCTGTACAGTAGATGGCAGAGGCCCCACCTGCAGCTGTACAGCGGATGGCAGAGGCCCCACCTGCAGCTGTACAGCGGATGGCAGAGGCCAAAGTATTTCTACTGAATGGCCATGACACGAGCCAAACCTGGTAGCACCTGGCCCTGAATGGGCACGGGGTCCAGGCGCTCCCCATCAATCATAATGTTGCCACTGTTCTGTTCTGGCTCCAGGCGAAAGGCCAGCACTGGCACAAACTCCACATCCGGTGAGTCGACATGCGTGCCCTCGCTGAACATCAAGAACAGGTTGAGGAGCTGGTTACGGGAGACACCCTCCCGAATAAACATGAGATTGATGATTCCGTCGGCCAGCCGAGCAGAGGGAGCTGCCAGCATGTCGCTGCCCAGGTGAGTCTGGTACACAGCACATGCCATGATGAACTTCCCCTCGATGACCACCCAGTTGTCAGGAACGGGCTGGTCGATGGGCGGCAGGAATGGCGTAGGTATCGCCTGCCCAGCCTTCTTGGCACCGTACACAGTCTCCTCCTCAAAGTTTGCTGACGTCACAGAGGATGTGGTGTTGTGTTCGCTAGAGCCAGGCGTGGTTCCGTTTGCTAGCAAGTCCAAGCCACTGGCCGAGTCCCCCCTTTCAAAGGAATGGGGTTGGTGGGCACTCTGAGCGGTGCTGGAATTAACTTCCATGGAGGAGGTAACTTCCACTACCGCGGCAGCAGAGGATGGGGTGTCCTTTGCCGCCTTGGTTCCCACTCTACCCTCTCCATTCCCCATGTCTGCCTGACGGTGGTTCAGTGCCGGTTTGTTGGGAGAGGGGCTGTCAGTCTCACTTCCACTCTGCTCAGTGATGGTGAAATTTGCATCTCCTCCACCGTTGGTGAAGCTCGACATGCTAACGTTTCGCACTTTGTCAACGGAAGGTGGCGTGCTGCCGAGAGATCTGGCGCCTGTGAGGACAACAGAAGAAGATCTAGACTGTCGGGAGTCTAAACTGTCAAGAGAGCTGAGAGAGCTGGACATGCTCCGTAAGGAAAAACGACGAATCTTTTTCAGTGTCTTTGGAGCCATTGCTGTCTTGGGGGTGTACTCCGCTACTGGCAAGAATGACAGTTTCCCTGCATATGCCCGCAAATCTGAAAGTAAAACAGGAAACAAAGTCACTCCACATCACAGTTATTAAATGGAACACATGAAAATGATAATAAGAAAAAAAAACCCTGTTATAACCAAAAAATTAACACATCAAATAAAACTGTGCTAAAAAACAAGCAAGCAAGCAAGCAAGCATGCACACACACACAGAGAAGAAAAAAGTGGAAAAACAAGAGCAAGGGCTCAGTGTGTAAATGGTCTCATTCCCAAGATATGGGACAGACAGCTTCAGCAATAAACTCACTCTGCCCAACTGAACAAAACAAGTCTCTCTAAAAGGGACACTACCCATACACTTACAAGCAATACAGGCAGCTAATCTTTTCCATATCATAGTCAAGAGACATTAATATTCTATAGCCAAGGAGAGTTACTTCCCATTCTGTTGAAAGAGTGAAAAGAGTGATGGCTTGAACTTGACCCAGGGGAACTTAATCATTGCTTTAATTTTGTAAAATACTACTGTGCCAGCAGTCATGCCATGTCAGAAACTAGAGGGCATTCTCACATTTAGGTTCAATGGGAGCTGCATATAGAACAGAGGTAAGTGCAGATGGCGTCCTGGACGTTTGGAAATGGGGCTAATGGCAGACCTGGTAATTCCCACCTTGCAGCCTGCTGTAATGGTGAAGTACTGAAGCAGCAGTCACCATGTACAATACACATCAAAAACACAAGAAAGGCTAAAATGAACCCTTACTTCAATCAGACAATACAAACCTGTGCAAATTTTCAACCTTTTTCAAGCATCAAACAGACAATAATACACTAACAACTAGAATGGAATTTGTACACTAATACTCAACATGTTTGTTATGCCCTGCCCACCCCCACCCGCTTTTTCTTTCTTATACAATGACACTTACTGACAATCCTTTTAATGGCTCCTAGCGTGAAACGAGCTTCACCAAGATTGCGATACTTCTCCGACTCAAAATCAATGTCAGCAACAATTCCCCAGGTGACGGAGAGGAAAGAGTAGAACTGCTGTGAGGGCGTCTGCACCAATACGAGGTCCATAGGTATCACTCGGTGCTTGATCAGAACAAAGGTGGAGTGAAGGACTGGGTTCAGAAGCACTGGCTCCCTGCAATGCAAAACCCAAATATCAGTGAAGAAAAGGTTTGAAGAACATGTTGAAAAAAAAGAACAAAAGAAGAATCCTTCTTACTTTTTTATAACCATATTCTCCATATGCAATTTGTAAAAAGTAAAAGCTTTCTCCCTAAAAATATAAAAAATGTTTTGTTCCTGTCATTTGGGGACCTGACAAAAGAAAAGTTATACCAGCAGCTGAAAGTTGTTCTTACAACTCTTACAGCAAAGGTAAAATTTGGGTTTCTTTTGAAATACTGAGAATTGTCTGGAATGTATCTTTCTTGATTAAATATGTTTTTATAAAACCTTTACACACACACTCACACACGTGTGTGTGCACACAAACATGCACACACACTTACAAACTCAAAACACTGAAACTAAGTTCAAAATAGAGATTTTGTTCTAAAAACTGAACAATACTCATCATGGTTGGGACACAATAAATACAGAAAAAATTGCAGAAGTTGATTTTTTGATGATTTTCATTTATTTAGAACTGACTTAATTTTGCAGGCATCAATCAAATGGAGAGGTCCATTTTTAAATCCAATTGCTTAAAGATGCACTTGTAACAGATCATTCTTATCTTCAGTTAAACAATTCATCTGAGTGTATTCACATCTGAATCAACAGATGCTCCACAGCAGCATCCAGCAATAGAACTGATCCTGGAAAAACTCTGAAAGTTAAGCAAGGAAAACCCCTGGGCATACTGACTTTGATTACAGCCTTCAAGAGCAAGGTGGATTGGTCTCTAAATAAATGAAAGCACGAGTTCAAGAGTCACACAGAGACATGGCAGTGTGAGGCCCCCCGGCATGCACGTATTGTATTGTCAAGCGCTGGGAGGTGACCATACCCTGCAGCATAGTTGATGGAGCAGGACAGTGCATTGCCTGAGCCACCCGGCAAACACCCAACAGGCTTCTTAATTGCTGAAGTCCAGTCCACCCGCTGCATCAACCCGTTGATGACCTGCACACAGGCATTTTAATTTCATGATCATTTGAAAGGCTCTGATTTTTCATTGGTGCAAGTGCCAGCCCAAACAAAACAACTCAAACAAAGAAAAAAGCCAGTCCACCAAAACAACATAAACAAACTGTTAAACACATCAAAACAAGAACTAATGCTCATATGACTCACATTAAATTATAATAAAACACAACCTTTTTTCTTTTAAACTTTAGTTTGACCTTAAAAATAAGTGGTGGAAAGAGAGACCTACATTTTCAAAAGGAAAAAAAGTGACTGATTACCAAAAGTGCAGAGGAGAACACAAAATCAGTTTTGCATACCATCAGAAAGTGCAATCAATGAGAATTAATCTGATGTAAATTTAAAGACATTACACATCAGCAAAGTAAATTATGATCTCTTCATGAGTCAGCTGTTGTGGGGGTGCCTTTTGTATGGAATATTAGTTGGGATGTTCTGATTGGCTAAAGCTTGTTAGGTGATTGGCAGCCTGGAACCTTCTATGCAAGGTGCAACGAAAACAATATATCCGCTTTAACTTTTCCAATTATTGACAGGAAATGATGGGTGGGTGGGTGGATGGGCATGCAGCATTATGACAGCAGTATCAATTACGTTTTTTGTGACAATCCATTCTGTTCATAATGAAATCAGTGACAAATCACCTCATAAATCAGCCCATCTCCAGACACAATGACAACAGCGCCCCACTGTGACAGCTCCAGGTTTTGAATCAAGTCATGTCCATGGCCAGCATACTCTGGAGAACAAAGCATGTGTACATGGTCAACGTCATGTCAGTGAGAGGTTGGGAATATGCACGTATGTATTATCTACACCAGTACACTACTGTTTCATGTGGGACTCTCTCCCTGTCGCTTGCCCTGGGAAAAACCAGCGGTGACAGTTGCCTTATTACCCAGTGCTATTTATGACTAACAAATTTATATTAAAGCAGAACTGAACTGAAGAAGCATCATGGGCCCTATCAACAGAAGTGGAATATATGTAATGTAAAAGAGTTTGTAAGGTGCTTACATTTAACATGGACCTGAAGTGCACAATGCAAAAACAACAGGGTCAACAAAATATATACCAGTAGCCTAGAGCTTGAGCACAACGAACACTACTAATTATGTAAACACTACAACACTTCATTCAACATATTTTCTCATCACTTCTACACACACTCACACACAAACACGAAACCAATGCACAATATACATATATTTATATCCAAAATTATATACAGCAGTTTTTCAATTAAATTCTCATCCTGTGTATTAAAAACTGATGTTTGAAACAGAAGGCTGCGAAAACTTGATCATGAATGTGGCTATTTCGTGCCAGCAGTCTGTATTACTGTTAGCGATGCCATGCACAAGAGTGGCATGTGTGGCAAAGTATGCAGTATGTCACAAGCCGTTACCTTTTTCCTGTAAAGAGCAAACCTCGTGGAGCTCAAATTTGAAGCAAAAAAATACTTCCTTTGTGACAATACTAACAGAACAACAAAAATGAAGCAAGCAGTGTAAGCTATTTCCTGATTTTCTATGTTTTCATGCCAACCTGAGTCTTCGGTTCAATTCTTCCTTATGATTAGATAAAACATATTTTTATCTTAAATTTTAGTATGTCAGCCTATCTAGTACTATCACTATTGCTCAGTTCTTCTCATGTTGTAATCTTGAGCAAAAAGCACACAATGTTGACTCGCTCAAAATGTGAAAATACAAGTACAAAATTCAATGTTATAAATGTTCACTCTCCTGTGACCTTGAAAATGGATCAGAATCATCCCATGAGCAGACAAAGACCAATGGAAGTTATCATCAGGCAAAGTTGGAAAGAACTGGCTTCAATGGTGTCTGAAGAACATTAAGTTTGAAAATGCATTATCAATCAGTCTCCTTTTAATAAACACTAGTAACTTAAAAATCAGCTGTGTAGATGGACTCACACTCACAGTGACATTTTGACTGAGTCATGTAGCAATGGGTGACTAACTCAGGTAACTTTGCTTGAGCATTCTTATGATGATGATTCAGACTACACTATGAGAAAGGGCACAGGCAATATCTGTACAGGTCTCCAGGTCTCATCCACCACATTCATATCATACTTTTGTTGTTGTTGTGGTGTGTGTGTTGCAGTGTGTGTGTGTGTGTGTGTGTGTGTGTGTGTGTGTGTGTGTGTGTGTGTTGTGTGTGTGTGTGTGTGTGTGTGTGTGTGTGTGTGTGTGTGTGCATGCATGTGTGCATTTTGCATAGCACAACTCCTTTGAGCTTTATCTGCATGTCATCAGATAAGTGACAAATAGCTATCAAGTGTTTGGGCATTTCAACCCACTTTACAAAGAATGTTGAGGTGAACAAACTTTGTCATGAACTTGGCTGATAGCAGTCTGAAACAGCCCAAGTCCACACACACACACACACACATCATACAGCTCTGTGAAACAGAGTAGTTACTTTTGAAAGATCAACTGCTACCAACTAAAACTTGTCAGCTACATTAGAGTACTTCAGTGACACTGTGCCAGGTGTGGCCTTCACAAAACTGTAAATGTGAATTAAAGGACTAATCAATGATACATAATTAATGACACTATTCTCAACAATCCCTGCACATGAAATCACAATGTGAAGTACCCTTGCCATAGGCATAGCTCAGGTCTGTTGATAAGAATTTTGACACTATCATGTCTTTCATTTTTTGTCTTGCTGAATCAGTGAATGTTGATAGTATTCCAAATAAAACACACTGAAGGTGACCTAAATGTTCATGCAGAGTGCACAAAAACAAAAAGGAAGGCACTGTACTCAACACATGTAATTAACCTGAAACACTACACACAGAGAGAAAAATAGCACCTTTGATGACAGTTTTCTTCTTGACATTAAAACACATTTCCTTCTCTCATCCTCCACCTGACGTAGTCCTGACCTAGTATTAGTTTTAACATTGTCCCAAGGTGACCCTGTACAGTACTGTTGACAGGACATTAAAATCCAAGAATTACCGCCCAAAGCACACACTGCTGACACGAAGTAATATGAATCATGATTACAGCAAACAGGGTGACAGAGAGTGACAGTAAGTCAATGATACTGGGATATAATTTTAAACCCAAAGAGTGGTCAGCCAGCCAGGACCACTTTTAACTGTTTAACTAAACAAACCTGTTAGTGTTACACAACTTGCAAGCAGATGCTACACTTAAAAGGGCTGGTCACTGCAGCAGGAACAACAGAGAAAGCTGGAGTCACCTGTGACCACAAGCTTGAAGGGGATGCTGGCCTCCTCAAGCATGGGCTCCACCTCATTCTTGAAGATCTGCATGGCCCGCCCTGGCCCACTGTGGGGGTTCACCAGAACCAGGAATCGCCCCCAGGGTGGTGGTTCACATGTTTCAACATCTGCAATTAGCACAATTGTAGCAATAAAGTCAATGGTTTTACAACTTATTGATGGTTAACCATAAATGCTTGCATGTGGCCCACTCTGGTCCAGTGACTGTGGCCATGAGGCTCATACTTGCATGAGAAACTGGCAGAAGGATCTTTGTCTAGAGGTATAAACATTCATGTCTACCCAGTTGTGCAGGTAATCATTACATGCAATGGGTATCATTGCATGAACACACTGAACTCGAACTCAAAAACTTTATTTTACAAGGACTGTACTTCAGGTTCATTCAAAAACCTGTTTAACAACTAGTCCTTGCTAAGCTACTGATGAACAGATATCAAATTACAGGCATTATTTATATATATACATACAGGCATGAATGAGTGATTGAAACGTTATACATGAGAATTTCCACACAAAACACAGCATGCTCACAGCGCCAGATGAACACATGCCATACATCATTCAGTTACATATTATGAGCATATTATGAGCAAATAAAGCAGCAGAACATCTGATCAGTTCATATGACTAGTATCGGAAAAGAAAACAGAAGCAGTCAATGCTTTTCTTATAAAGAACATTAAGGGAGAAGGGGGGGGGAAGAAGAAGAAAAAAACAGGGGAGGGTGGGTCAGAAGGCAGTCATAAGGACTGGGCAGAGTTGTATGGGTGTATAAAATAGGTCTCAGATGACCAGTCATTGTAATGGCAATCATTCGAAAACCTCAGTCTCAGTCTCTGTCAGAGAGAGACAGAGAACTGGAACTCGAGCTCTAAAACTTTATTTTACAAGGATTGTAGTTTAGGTTCAGTCAAAAACCCATCTAACAACTAGTCCTTGTGTAGCTACTGATGAGTAAACATAAAATTACAGGCATAATTTATATACATACAGGCATGAGTGAGTGAGTGAAATTTGATACATCAGATTTTACAAACAAAACATAGTGTGTTCACAGCACCAGATATATACATGCATTCATCACTCAGTTATACATTATGAGCATACAACCTGTAAATAAGGCAGCAGAACATATCTGATCAATTCAACACCAGTATTGGAAAAAAGAGAGAGAAAAAAACAGTCAAGAGATTGATTGATTGAACTTTATTTCTCAACGGTGAAGATATTAGCACAAAGGCCAACTCACATAGAGAGAGAGAGAGAGTGAGAAAGAGAGAGAGAGAGAGAGAGAGAGAGAGAGAGAGAGGCTAATTATAAGAGCTAGTATTAGTAGTAAAGCAATTTATCAATTACCGGTATATGCTGATAGTTTGATTTACCAGTAACATTAAATCTAGTAAATGATCTGGCAGTCTGAGAAGAAAACGGTGCTTCAAAGTCTAACTAAAATATTTTTGGTTACCTACTCATAAATTGTACTTTTACAATGCAACAATGCTGTAATGCCATGTATGATTGCACAGTGCACTGTAGTTTTACACTTTATAACAATATAATTTATAAGCAAGTAAAGTACCTTTTAAAATAATGGCTTTCTTTGTTGTTGTTTCGATATCAACTGTCAAAATAAAATGATCATTACTATTATTACAATATTAGTATTAATACTAATACAGTTCCAACTATTCTGCCATGTGCTGCTATTCAACTCAGTAACTGATACATTCATACTGATAGTACTTTCTCGTGCACCGCTGTAGGTAGACAAAATGGGACAGGCTTGTTGTCCTGAATCTGACAGCCTCATACTAGACATAGCTATGTGTATGGGTCACAGCACATCTAGTTCACACTGGCAGTCCCAACAATCCTTCTCACCTCAGGGCAAAGACCTTTGAGTGTTTACATATGTAAATCTATGGGGCATATATATATATGTATGTGTTTCAGAGAGAGAGAGAGAGAGAGAGAGAGAGCCGTGTGTGTGTGTATGGAGAGAGAGAGAGAGAGAGAGAGAGAGAGAGAGAGAGAGAGAGAGAGAGAGAGAGAGAGAGAGAGAGAGAGAGAGAGCCATGTGTGTGTGTATGAGAGAGAGAGAGAGGAGAGAGAGAGAGAGAGAGAGAGAGAGAGAGAGAGAGAGAGAGAGAGAGAGAAAGAGAGAGAAAGAGAGAGAGACAGAGAGAGAGTTTTAGTGTGTGTGCATGCATGCATGTGCGTGTGCATGGGCAAGTCATCAGGGCAAAGTTGTTGGTGAAAGATTTTCCATGAACAACAGGTGAGTCATCCCTTGCCTTTTGGCGAAAGTCAAAAGTGTTCTACAGCATACAGTACAGTGTTTACACAGTTTTGCTCTAGTGTAAGTCCATACAACTACTTACAGCTGAAAGCACCAGCGACTTGTTTGTAAGACTGTTAACAGAGGGCAAAGACCCTTGTGGTCACAGGCCATAAATTTCGATCACCACAGAGAATGTCAGGAACAACAGTGAGGGCAACTGTAGCGCGCTATATAAAATACATGCTCATGCTTGGCCGGAATCTGTACTACACATGTACATGGTTTTTTGCCTCCATACATATATAATGTATGCATAGTCATAATCTGAGAATAAAATGGATTAAACTTGACATTTAAATGGTGTTATTTATAGTAGTGTTCTTTATGATATATTTTTATGTCACTGCAAGTGCATACTTAGCTGGGTTTGAACTTTGATGTTGAAAGCAGATGTTCACTTCCAAGCGATCTTTTTATTATTAAACTGTTGCGTTTAACAAACTGTTCAAGTTAGTTAGAAATACAAGGCTGCCTTATGAGCTTTAAAACAAAACTGAACTGATACAGAAAGGTCATGATCAGTTCAAACAACTGTCTCAGATAAACTGTTGCGTTTAACAAACTTGTTCAAGTTAGTTAGAACTACAAGAGTGTGGATCGCAAGGCAGCCTGATGAGCTTTAAAACAAAACTGAACTGATACAGATGGGTCATGATCAGGTCAAAGAACTGTCTCAGATCACTCACTTTTCTTCAGCATTTGCATGTATCCATTATTCCCACAAAGGTCAACCTAGCGCTGGAGGCAGGACATGAATGCTTTATAAAACCAGGTCAGATGCAGAGAATGAAAACAACAAGCAGTGACAGAGACATCTTATTAATTAGTCACCATTAGCACAGTTGCTTTAATCTTTGCTCTGGTTATTAGTAATAAGTGGGCCTGGGGGACAATGGCCAATGCACCTGGGGACAATAGACCTGGGGGACAGCAGTACTTATGCACCCAAACTGCCAAAGTATCCTGCAGAGCAAATTATATGTTCACTATACAGTCAAAAATTCACTTCCACTAAATCAGTAACCGTCATTCATGATGCTTGATTTCTAAATTCAAAATAAAACATAAGGAGCATTACATTTAAAAACAGAAGAAAAAACCAAGAAAAAATCCTTGATTGTTTTTATTTTGATCTATAGATAGATCTATAGATCATTGTGTTAGACTGTTACCAAAAACATGTTTTAAAAGGCTAGTACCTTTGAAGTTTAATTCACTGGACAAATTTCCTTGTAAACTTGTACTGGGACAATATTTTGAATAAATATTTTGATTCTTAAGTATAAACAAAGATGAATAGTAAATGAGCGACTTTGCTGGCTTGAGCATTGCACTGCCCAAATAGGCCCAGCGCCACCTGGCTAGTGTAGGGGAGATCATTAGCAGCTGACTTCAGCTTTGTCAAAGCCCCAAATATGCCCAGTGCCACCAAGCGGGGCGATCCGCAGCTAATTCGCCCATTGAAAAGCAGTTGTAGCATCTGTAGGACAGCCTCTGGAAAGGTGCATAACCATGCACTAATCACACTGCCAGTCATGTGACAAAATTTGTGTAAGGAAGTGTTTTTTAGTGTTTTGTGAACCAGAATAATAATGTGTGTGTGTGTGTGTGTGTGTGTGTGTGTGTGTGTGTGTGTGTGTATGTACATTGTTATTGTTAAATATTTTGCTTTTGCATCTGAGTGGTTTTTAGCTCTGTGTTTTATTGAATTGTTTATTTTTATTGTAAAGTGTTTTGAATGTTTTATATATATAAATGTCAAGCCAGTAGGCAAATTACTCTACACATACACAATAGAGAACTTTGTATTGCATTGTATTGACTCATTTCACTACACATCCAGATTATCCCCAACCATCACCGTTCATGCCACCACTCAAAACGTTTGGTATAGCTGTCTTTCTAATAAGTTTTATCAGCCCTATCTCTGCCCAGTGATTTGATTTCATACACAGTATTATATATTTTGTACTATACAGTACTAGTTAGTACTCAATAAATGATTCATTGTGCTGGTTCAGAATTTTCTCCCATAGTCTTCTAAAGGTAAACTGGATCAAACTGCTTCCTAAAAAGTAAAAGCAAACAATAACTGATTAAGCTGCAATTAGTCATTAAACTTACTAGATTTTTACTAATTTAGCCTCTCATTTGTACCATTACTATCACTGTATCAACCTTTTGTCAGCATGGACCAAAGTAATTTTTAGCTCTGAAGGCATTATACTTGTGTTACATCAAAGTTATTAACTCAAGTCAAACTCAAATGAAGCTGAATATTTTAAAAATGGCCTGTTCACATAAATTTATAAAGCTGTCAAACTTCTGACATCGCTGAGTCATGAACAAATGTTGAAATGGCACTGACTGAGACAGTCATGGAGAGACTGTACAGTTCGTACAGTATGTAAGGAACATCATTTATTTTATGTCCATTAATTACCCAGTTTTGTATCAGTATTTTTCCTTTCCCTAAACCATAGTAGACTGGAAGTGGATCCATCTGTCAGCCTCCAGCATTTTGACTTTCTCAAGTTTCTGCCATCTGAGTCTGGCAAAGCTGTACAGTGCACAGTCTCCAAAACGTGTAGCCTGTGTTTTTTAACTCTGTGAAGCCCTTGCCTGCATGCATACATTACATATTACATGTATACACAGTTGTTGCAGTATTAACTGGGCTTTTTAATTAAAAAATAAATTCAACTACCCCAGCATCGACTGGTTTGAAACCAGTTCAATTATTTCACATTCAGACCTCATGACATGCATGAAATTAACTACAAAGTACAAGTACAACAGTGCCCCAGACCTAGAACTAGAAGTGAAACTTGTATGTTCATAGGAGTCCAGCGCTTTCACAGATTAAGAAGCTGCTGATGGGGTTCAATGATCTTAATATATATATATAATACACATGTGAGACTGAGATATTTTAAAACTGCTATTATTAAAATCTAGAAAAATAGGTCAGCATGGAAAAAATGTACAAGATCTTCAACAACATCAAATAAAACTTAAAAGATGATACTGACATTACGATTAATCAGTTTGTGTTTAAAAACAAAAACAAGAATAAAACACTATGACTTTGAGTAACTAACTTTGATGAATCAACACACAAGCAAGATAGTTAATTAGTGCTCAAAAGACATCACACAAACATAACAACAAAGACTGGCGTTGCCTACAGTAACTATCACCTGGCATGCAAGTAATATATAATAATATATATGATATACAATTACAAGGTACATGTATAAAAACAATTATGAACTCCACCAGAGTACACTATCCCTTGATGAGACAAGAGACTGTACAGAGTAAACAGACAGATGAGGTAGTGACATACAGCACAGACTGAACTGACAAATCTTTACTGAATGTATAGCCATACCATTACCAACATTCAACAGTGACATCAGGAAATTCACATTCACTGAATCGGTAACTCACTAACTGAGAGCTCTGCATCCTATTGAAACAAATTCATATTGTCACATAATTGTGAGGAAATGTACTGTTTAACTTGCATAAAACATTAACAACAATTTGTGACTGGATAAAGAAAATATTGACAGTCATGAAAATTGTGAGTGTAACAAATGAACAGGGAAGCTGAGACTGAGAGGCATCACCTTGATTAATGCTTTATGAATCAAAAATAGAAAACACACACAGTGACACACACAAACTATAGCTATCTGGATGAAAATTGGGCAGGGTCCAAAAGTCATTTAACAAACTCAAAGCACTGGTTTATGACATCCTTTCTCAAACCACTGTCACAAATGATTACACCATGTGACCATAGATCTTGAAAAACTGTCAGCTAACAGACAGTTTTTGTTAGTGCTTAAATGGCAGTAAGTTTGTAAGTTCAGAAAATTCAAATAACATAAGGCGGTTCTTTTATAACAACCTGCATTGCTTATGCCAGCATAAATGAAACCAAAATCATCTGAATCAAGATGGAACTGTTTTTATTCCTGGGGTGGACACACCTGTTTACACACATATTTAGATGCTATGTTCTTCCATAGTCTTATTACTACCCAAATCTTTTGCAAGGTGCTGATAGCATTGGTGGACAGCTATGTGGAGAGAAAGAGTGCCCCTTCAGTGATGTAGCCAATTCTGGCAGTTTGGAGGAAGGTGCCAGAAAGCGATGCTAGGAGTCAGAGTGTGGTCATTTAAAAGAATTACAAACTGTGCCTGTAGTGTCAACCAGACTGAACAAATTTTCATCATTTTGTGTAGCTTACTGTGTGTCCTATGTTTAAATATTTCACACTGTCCATTTTTAGCCCGGTCAGTTCGCGGTCCTCAAATGGTATATGTGTGTGTTTGTG
Source organism: Alviniconcha marisindica (assembly GCA_018857735.1). NCBI lineage: Eukaryota > Metazoa > Mollusca > Gastropoda > Provannidae > Alviniconcha > Alviniconcha marisindica. The sequence continues at coordinate 79,650 of JABMCL010002381.1, forward strand.
TGTTTGTGTGTGTGTGTGTGTGGATGGAATGAACTTGAAGTACACACTACACTGGCACGTATATATCAACATATCAGTTCATTCCATACTATGTCATTGGCATTGCTATACACAAGCACACATGCATCCTCAAACCATATGAGGATTGCGAACCAACAGGGCTAAAAGTGGAAATTGCTAAATATTAATTATTTACTATAAATCATAAATTATACAGCGCCAGTCTGTCACTTTATTGTCAATGTCACTGTGTAAGTGCCAGGCTGTGTTCCAACTGCCTCTGAATGCATTCAACGTCTGTGAATAAACATCAGTGTGCTACTTGCCTACTTACTACTTCAGTAGAGTATACATGTGGCAGGATTAATCAAGCAGCCAGTTGGAAGGGGATGGGACCATTAAAAACACACACAACTAAACTAAATAAAACTGAGAGAGAGAAAGAGAGAGAGAGAGAGAGAGAGAGAGAAGAGAGAGAGAGAGAGAGAGAGAGAGAGAGAGAGAGATCATTCTTACCACTGGGCTTGACATGAATTCCTCGTGCCAAACAGTTGATAACATTTCGCCATTTCAGTGCAATTTTTTTGTTTTCTTCTAGAGTCCTGCAGCTATTCACCTCAAATGTTACCGTCATACGATGTCTTGTTTTTTTCCCACTGAACAGCTTCTTTCGAAATGGGTAAGCAAAAACAGTAAAACTTGCTATGTTGTTGTCCAGCCGGGTGGGGGAGAGGCTTGCCGACGGGCTACAATGGCATCCGATCACATCGCTAGTCTGCACCGATTTCTCTTCATACTGCGTACTAATCGTTGAAATCTGACTGTAGAAAAGTCCGCCCGGAATCAGCGTTACTTTAAACAGCGTACGCTTTTTAGAGGGGATAGAAAAGTCACCCTCCAACAGCACTTCGTCCCTCCAGTTCGCCATTTTGGCGAATGATGTCGTATCATGTGGTGAACTTGTTTCCAAGTTTAACCAGTCACGTGATCACAAGTTGGCCCGCAGGGCACAAAACCGGTACAGGCAGCTTATTAGTATATTCCAGCACGAAACGAATCACACCGTGTTTACTGCAGATATATTTTATGTTTTGAGTGACTGTTGTTGTTATGAAATACACCCACATACACCTACACTTTTTGTTTTTGTGGTGGTCATTTCGTGTTTGTCCGGTAGATCAACTTTACTCATGTCAGTGAAAGTAGCTGTTTCTTGTACAAAACCTCATAAAACGACAGATTTGATTTGAATCTCTCTTTCTCAAACAAACAAACACACACACACACACACACACACACACACACACACACACACACACACACACAAACGTATTCAGTTACAATGAGTTGCACTGGTCTGACAGTGTTGGACTTTGTTTTTGACAACCACACACACACACACACACACATACACACTTGACTGTCTCAGCACTTTCTAAACCACCCTGACTGTGAAACATTTAAAGTGTTTTGTTGTTGTTATAAATGAGAAAACTGCAGGTCACACAGAAGCCTTTACGTGTTCGTTTTGTGTGTGCATCGTCTGCTGTGGGACTCGCTGAAATAATCTCTGCCACTTCATCTTCATTATACTGTGGGAATTCCATTCCCAGTAGTTTGTGAAACATTCCACAACTGGTGGAGCGCATACATTTTTTTGGAATAAAAACTGCAGTCAGAAACCTCTGCCTGGGTATGTTTGGCATTCAAATTGTAACGTACAAATCGGAATAGTGTATGAAATGTAAGAGCTCATCACCAATGCGAGATTTCCCTCCCCTGTCAGCCATTGCGCATGACCGTTAGGCATACTTCCTTTTTCCTGTTGTGTCCACAATGGTGAGGTCTGGTGTGCTACATGTCGCTAAAAATCTTCACAATATCAACCTAATAGTTGTTCGAAAGAAGTGATTGGCATGTCTGATAAAATCATCAGCATTAACTTACATGTTCTGTGTATTTTCAGGGCATTGATATTTGCCACAAGAACGACCGCAAGGTCCGTCGCACTGAGCCCAAGTCGCAAGATATTTATTTGCGACTACTTGTGAAGGTAAGTTGGCGATTTTTTTGGTTTTATTTTTAGTTGGGGTTGATTTCCAATTTATTTCTGTTGTCATGATCGTCAAACTGAACACTTTTCAACAGTGTGTACGACAGCATTGTCATGATCTCCCCACTTCTTGACACAACAAACCCGTCGATGATGACTTGGTAGCGGAGATGATTTTCCTTCTAATCACAAGGAAACGGTTGTACGCCCCGCTCACCAACCCGTACAACGCCATACATGGAGAAGATCTACAACAGGTGACCAGTGCAACGTATCTGGCTGTGGAGTTGACTAGCAAAACCTCACCAACAGTGTCTAGACGGTGCATGGCAGGAAGGATTCTCCAAGACTTCCGACACAGTGCTCCCACTGCCAGTGCAGCAGACCTTGAGTCCAGGCTAAACCTTGACATCCTTCAAGAACTGAGATGCACTGCGGCCAGAGCCACCTTAATACACAAGATAAGTAGGGCCAGGTCATGGTCAAGTCCAGAGATGGAGTCTTGATCAAGTTGATGCCAGAGACTGGAATGCTCAGAGGATACCTCCTCCAGTGCATCTAGATTTCGCCAGATACTGACCGCTACAACATGTCCTTCCTCCACTCTGCCATCCACATATGGAATGAATTTCCAGAAGAGGCTGTTTGAACCAGGACCCCCCTCCCCCCTACCAATCCTTGAGATCCTCCGATGAGACGTACTGGACGAGTGGGTTCACTGAATCCCAGGTCATCATTGTATTAGTTGACTAGATTTCTTTTGCTTCACTATGCTCTGTAGTGCCCTGTCAGTGCCACTCTCCAGCTGGGCTGTCACATTTGTTGTGGAAAACTGAATTCTGATTTTGATCTTGATGGTTACGTTAACTTGGGCCATGTCTTGGCATACATATTGACAGAAGAATGGGGAGAGCGTTCAATGTTGGGTTGAGATGAGGGATCAAAATTCCTCCACCGACTTTGCAGACACCACTTCTTCTGTGAGGTTGTTCCAGTCAGAAATGGTTCTGATGAAGAAACTGTTTCTGTGGGTGTCTGTTTTTGCACTACCCAAAGAGAAGCAGCGGCTGTTGTTTCTGGTGAACCTTCTGATGATGTTGCTGGAGGTGAAGTCAGATCTACTGGTGGTCTTGATCTGCCTCTTGTTTCACACAGGTGTCAGAAAAGATTCTTCTGGGACCAACAGTGAACCAATCGTGAATGGAAGGAACATAATTGTCTGTCAGCAAACACAACAAAATGTGAAATGAAATAGGCAATAAGCAGCACAGAACACCTGTTTTCTTTAGGTACATGAGTGCTTGGATTGTGGAAAATATTTCCATCTTAAAATCTAGTAAAATTATTTGCATGTAAAAAGATGTATGATATTTTTAATATTTGCAGTGCCTGGTTTTGTCTGTTTTTATTTGAAGTGCTGTAACTTGTGATTTTATTGACTTTGTGCAGCTGTACAGATTCTTGGCTCGACGTACCAATGCCAAGTTCAACAAGATTGTCTTGAAAAGGCTCTTCATGAGCAAGACGAACCGCCCACCTCTCGCACTGTCCAAGCTTGTAAGTTGTTTGGCATATATATTTGTAACTGAGTGCTTCTGCACATTGTGTGTGTGTTGTATTCTGTATGTCACTTTGTCTGTCAGGGTCTGTGGTTTTTACTTCTGTTGGGTGTGGGGAAGGATTATGATGTCATTTATTTGTAATAATTCTTTTACATATGTTTTACATATTATTATTTTGGACATCACTAAGAGAGAGTGCAAGAGAAAGTGAGAGGCAGTAACAACGGCCTATCACATGTACCATCAAATAGAAAAATCAGGAACCTCTGGCTGTGGCTCATTTGTTGTTCCTTGCTTCCAACCTGTTGCTTCCATCGACCGTTTACATATTGTTTATATGAGTACAGTAGTCAGTACATTTGATTACTTTAGAAATGCTTGGTGTGACTATGCGTGCAGACAAGTTAACTCCAATGATTTTGGCATATAATGTCAGATATCCTGGTGCTTTTTACAAATGTACGCTGGCATGATGATAATTAATATTTTTCTTGTGGTAGTTTTCTGTCTTAACACCTCCCAGATGATTGTATTTCTGGTTGATGGTGTTTCTGGCTGGAAGACATCAATATCCAAGATACAGGAATGTCGGCATCATGAAACAGATGAAGATAAAGAGTCAGCTTTGAAGAATAAGTCTCTAAAGAGAGAGAAAAAAGAATCACCAAGAATACAAAATTTGTTCGTTCAGCAGTTGACTTGAGAAACTGTCAGGGAGAGAGGAAGGGAAGGGAGGTAATTACATTTGTAAAAAGTGAAGTTTAAGTTTCTGACTCCGAACTAATGGAGAAATTTGACAAAAAGAACTATTTCAGAGGTACTGCAAATATTTTGCAGTGTTTCTTTTACTGAGGAAAAAGTAGTTCCTTGTTAAACAGCTGACTTTAGACATTTAAAAATGTATTGTTGCAAAGACAGCTCAATCGAACTCCACTTGTGTTAGGAAAACTAGATTGTGCCTAAAATGTCAGGGAAGGATACACTGTTATGGGAGTAGCAGTGCATCATATTCACTGCGTCACTGTATTTTCAGTGATATTAACTGCATGATGCAATAATGGCATGAAATAAAGTTGAAACCAAGAATGAGAGTTGTACAGAAGCGTAATATTCAATACGGAATCTTTATTGTCTTTGAATAACATAGAAATTTGCCTTATGACTGCATAAAAGATACCAGTAAAATAACACACAGTATAATACATGAACAAAAGTACACATCAAAGTTTAAAACACAGAGTACTTTATCTTCTGGGGGGCACACACACTCTGAAACAGTCAACCCTACCAGTTACATGCATCAACATATGCACTCACAGGTCAAGCATTTACAACAAATAAGAAAAGTAAACTCATCAAATTCAACTCAAACAGACAAAATACCTGCACACAAACATCTCTATTTAGACCAGTACTATCACATAAATAGCATAGCAAACCCTCACATTAAAAGATAGCAAACTAAAATCACAGGTATTATGTATCAAGGGACGAAGTCCTCCACAATTTGTGTTTGATGTTTGTGTATGTTCTATTTGGTATTTGTTTAGGGGTTGATTTTGTTGATTTGACTTGAGAAAGGTTTATATGAGAAAAGTTTAGAGTTGTGCATTTGAGTGATTGTCCTGAAGTTACCCTGTGCAGTTGATAGGATGGTAAAATCCAAGTACTAACTACTACAGTCTTACATCAAAGAAAATGACACTTGTTGCCTTTGCCAGTTTTGTAAATTGGGGCATTTTTTTATTTAGGGTCGCCTGATGAAGAAGCAAGGACGTGAGGGAAAGACTGCGGTGGTGGTCGGCACCATCACTGATGATGTCCGTGTCCACAAAATCCCCAAGCTGAAGGTATGTGCCCACCAAAATGTCTCATTTTTTTTCCCAGTTTGTGAAAGGGTTAAAGGATGGTCATTACAGGCGCAGGTATTATTAGCAAAAACAAAAATTTCTGCAGGAGTGAATCTGGCTTTCCGTCCAGGACTCCATGGGAACTGTCCATGAGGTGAAAAATTGGGGTACAAAAAGAAAAAAAGGAAGCACCAGTTTTAGCTCCACCATGGATACCTGCAAAACATTTGGAAGGTGTTCATATGTGGCTGTTGCCCGCCTTTCTCACTTTAATTGTGAACGCAGCTGCTAGCTGGTACTCTTGTGGTCAGGCATCAGCACTGAATGCAGTAATTCCCATTTGCTTCTGTGCCATGTTTTGACAAAGACAAAAGGGAATGTTTTGAAAAATTCACCATGTCTTTCTCTCAAATTGTTAACCATGGCAAAGAGTTGTGGCTGTGCCAATGAATGGGAGTGGGTATCAGTAAATGGTAGCCAGATTGGTCTTGTCGGAGATGTGAAAAGCCAGTGGGAGGAGACACTTGAAACTCAGTGTTTATTTGTAACTTGTTAGTTTCTTGTTTTTAAGCTGCACAACCCCTAACAGTGATATCTTCAGTACGATGAAGGTCACTTTACAGAAAAAGATCAGTTGAGCTGGATGTGAAAATTTGTGACCTCAGGATAACCTCAGAGATTGTATAGATTTTGATCTTTTTGGAGGGGGGATGCTCCTGGACCACCCTAGCTTCCAGAGTTTTTCCTTTGAAACAGTTCCCATGCTTGCCGGCAATGCTTGTTTTGTTGTTGTTAATGTGATGTCAGATGAAAGCACTCAGACAAGAGTCCACAAGGTCTTCTAATGAACCACATTCCCCTAGTGTGTGCTTGCAGTATGATTCCTTTGGCCCTCCAACCTTGCCTGCTTTTATGTGTGGTGACATACTGATGTGTGCTTTTATACAGGTCTGTGCCCTGCGTGTAACGGAGGGAGCGCGTGCACGCATCTTGAAAGCTGGAGGAGAACTCATTACATTTGATCAGCTGGCCCTGCGTGCTCCAAAGGGACAGAACACTGTTCTTGTGCAAGGTGAATTATTGCCCTTGAAATTATGAGACAGATTTTTGGTATTGTTACTGCAGACAGTAGTCTCGCATTGTAGGCAGTTCTTGCACAGACTGAAACTGTAGATATTGAGGGGAAGCTACATGTGCTCTTCAGTCAAACAGTTTGGTTCATGAATAATTGTTCTTCTGCCCCCCCCCCCCCCCCCCAAAATAAAGTGAAAAAATCCTTACACTCACATTGTTTGCATGCCCTTATGTGGTATTTTTTCAATTGAGTTGGATGTACATGGTCCCCAACATGAAGTAATGTGATTGCACAAATATGCCTTATCCTTTTTGCTGTGAATGCAAAGCCATCAGTAGTTTTGTTTTAGTCCTAAACCTTAAATAGATATGTTACAGCTGAACATGCATGGCAAATTTAAAGAGGAGAGGGAAAAAGAGAAAAAGGAACATAAACGTCAAATCTGAGCCTTGTGTTTGGCTTCATTCTCAACAGATTAACCCACTTTGCCCCAGACTGCCCGTCTCCGCTCACTCTTTTTTTCTTACTACCCAGACCACCCGGTAACGGCTGGCTAGCAGACGCTCCATAAGCTTATGCAAATAGGAATGGGATTCTCACGAGACTTGTAGCCTTGTTTCCACTATTGTTTGCTACTTCTGGCAGTGTCCTTTGTTCGAAGTTCAGTGGAGTTTGAGAGACGCTGAGAATTTTCAAAGTTGTGAGATGGACACACGATAGATGCACAAAAATAAACAAAAGCCCTACTGTTAGCAATGGTGTCAGAGTTTCATCCTTTGAGATTTGAACTGCAAAGTCGCTTACCCAGGGCACCCTAACAAACTAACGGAGCTTCATCTTTGGAGATTCAAACTGGAAATTTTGCAAAGTCGGTTAGCCTAAAATTTGACATTCAGATACAGATGTTTCTGAATTGGTATTTTAAAATAATTTTTTTGTTTTTATTTTTGAGTGATTTTCTTTTAAACCTGTTGGAATTACAAGAACAAGTGTATATGCGAACTGGGAAAAATACAAAGTGAGCTGAAACTTTTATTTGGTGTTTATTATTAATTTTTAAAGTTGTATACTGGGATCATTTGACACAGTTACTTCCCTTCGCTTGGGATTTCATAGTGAAAGGGGCAGTTGCTGGTCTGGGGCCAAGTGGGATAAACAGAAAATTTGCTAAGTAGGTTTCCCCCCTCGCATGGTTCAGGAGCTGTGTGAGAGTCGAGGTGGACATCCTGGACTGTCCGTCCTAACGAGCCTTCTGGTTTCCGTGGACGTAAAGATTTATTGCACCATGCTTCGGCATTGGTCACAACTTGTCCCTAATATGTCAACTGACATCTGAGGACATAAAGCATCACTTCATCATCATGTAGGTTTCCCTGTGGGCATCCAAACAAAACAGCCTGTCTTTATACATTAAATCGTCTCAGTGCTAGTAGACCATCCAGTGCAACTTTGCCTGAAGTGCTATGTCAGGGTTGTGGCTATTGTGAATAATGGCCTATTCTCAGCAGTTTATGCAGATCTTCTCTGAACATACAGTGACATGTGGTAACTGAATCTGACTTTTACTTTAGGTATAATGAACTATGTTAGGGTCAGATATGACTGTAACCGTTTCCTGGGCATCGACTATCAAGGAACTGATCTTGTGATTTCATTAATCCCAGTAGCCTTTTTTGGAAACTGGTGTGTGGAGGGAAAAAACCCATTTTTTTTCTTGTCCAAGCAAAATGCACAAAAAGTATTCCCTTCTCTCCTTAGACATTTTATCCACCCGCAGATGTGGCTGGGTTGCCTGGCTGTAAAAAGTACTTTTTATTGCCTCTAATTTAAGATTCATGTCATTTGGCCCTAATAAACAAGATTTTGGGAATAGTGGGGGTAGGGTTAATTCTTAAAATTCAGGCATAGTTCTACAAAGGTTAATTATATATAAAAAATATATAAAAACTGTAATGGTGCTGCATCAGTCTCTTGTGAGTGTTGTGCTTTTAAGAAGTAAAAAATCCTTGCATTCTTGTTCTGGGCATGCATCTATTTGTCCAGGCATGGCTTTAAAAAAAAGCCGAAGGGAGGCCGGGGATGTCTGATGTGGCCCTCCTGTCTGGAATCTCAGGGCTGTCATTTTCCTGTCTCCTCTCTTGTTTTTTTCTGCCTAGTCCTCTTGCTCTTTCTGTTTTGTCATTTTTCTGCTAATGGTCCATTCTCCTACGTTTTTCCAGAAAACTCAAATATTTTTCGTTAAGGGTTAGGCTTTTTTTATGGCTCTTGTTGAGCAGCTAGGAGATGATAGTTGGTAGGTGGTATGTGCAGCTTGCTGCCATATGGCACTGATATTTGCCATTATGCATTTATATAACATTTAATTTTATATTGTGTCTGCCCATTCCTTTTTTGTATTGTTCTTTAACTTGGTATCGATAAATTAGACGGAATGGTCGACGATACCAGCATGTTCTAGCCTTATGTGCTCTTTTAACAGGGTAATATTGAAGGGACTAACTCTTCAAAAATTTGTGTCTGATGTTTGTGTATGTATATTTTATGTTTGCGAAGTGATTGGTTTTGTAGATTGACTTGACATTCATGTGAGAAGAGTTTAGAAATGTTTATTTGCTTATGACCTGAGTTTGACTGTCCTGAGGTGACCCTGTGTGGTTGACGGGACATTAAAATCCAATTACTACTACTATTGCTTTAAAAAATAAAGAAGAGTAAAATACCGGTCTCTGTGCTACAGTCTTTGTTTTGTTTATGTTAGTCCTGATCTTTGGTTTGTTTCAGGCTCCCGCAAGTCGCGTGATGCTTACAGGCACTTTGGTGCTCCTGGTGTGCCCAACAGCAAGGCTGCGTGAGTTGTTTGAACATCTTTAACGCTTTCTTTACTCATGCTTGCTTTCTCTACTCCTCTTCAACTTGTATGTTGTACTGTGAATTGTAAAAAGCCTCAGTAAATGTATAGATAAGAACTGTTGATGAGGCTAGTGCTTGTTGTGGAGGAGGGGGTATGATAATAATTACCACAAATTGGTTATTCTTTCAGTTCTTGGCTTCTTTGAAATTGAGCCCTGGTCTGCTGGGTTATACCTGGGATGAGTCGTCCTACCAGCGAAACATAATTTCTCAGCTAATGCTAGGTTAACTTTAACTTCAAAGCACTTGCCTCTGATAAAAGCCCTGGACTTGGTCAGAAATGGTGTGGACAAAAACACCTTAGGGTGGCCAGTGCTGGAGTTATGAAAATAATTGATTTTGAAGCTGAAAGAAAAGGGCTCTTTGAGTTTGTAAAGTACTTCATTACTGGCACGCGAGGACTTCCACAGTAGCAAAATGCCAGTAATGTTCTTTAGTTGCCTCCTGTTGATAATTATGATTGAGAGCCATGGTGCATGCAGCTGTATAGGTGTGCACATGTGACGAGCTTTCATGGGCATGATGGAGTGTGGACCTTGAGTGTAATGGATGTCCAGCTGCTGAGACTGAAAGTCCCCAGTGATACTAAATAATAACTGAGAATCAGAACCTGCTGCCTAGAGTAGGTTGTGTGATTCTGGGCTTTTACTGTTGATCAGACTTCATGGGGTTGCAGTGAATCGTTATTTTGATGTGAAAACAAAATGACTGTGGACCTTTACGTGGGAATCTTTATGCAAGTGAAAGGTGTTGCAATATTCAGTTTATAGGGGGGAATCATGCAGACTGCAATGCAGCTTGTTTAGGTTGTCCAAATGATTTGAAAATAGGATGAAGTTGAGAGAAAAACATGCAAAACCAAGTTGGTACTGTTTTGAAGTAGATTTTTGCTCATTTGACAACCCCTCCTGTATTGTTCCGTTGCATATTGTTACAGTGGTAGGTCTCTTTATTTATGGATTAATGAACAGTGGATTCCTTTCTAATACATTTTCTTTAAAAAATGGCCTCATCTTTTTCTTTCAGACCATTTGTGCGTTCAAAGGGAAGGAAATTCGAGCGGGCCCGTGGTCGCAGAAAGAGCCGTGGCTACAAGAACTAAGAAGCTGCATACAAATGTTGGTAGTTACTGGACTTGTGGCTTCTGTGCAGGAAATAAAAACACCCATCCAGTGTACCAGTTGTGTTGAAGTGTTATGACAATCTTCTTTATGGTTGCTTGTGTGTCTGCTTCATATTTAGGGTGCATGTGTCCTTTACCCCTTTAAACGTAGAGTTTCAAAAAATCCTGTTTCATCCATAGGTGCAAAGACTACATGCTTTTAGCAGGTCAGCAAGTGAGTCACATGTGGATTTGTTGAGTGTGACACTTGGATTGATGAAGTAATGGTCTGAGAACGTCAAAGTGGAAGCAATTTTTAGGGCAGCTCCTGCAGTATGTTTGCAAAAATACATTCAAAACACTTTTTAATTATGATTTATTTGTACACACTATTCCTGAATGGATGTAGCTTTTAATGGTGCTTCGTTTTGTCAGTTGCACTGTGACATAAAATGGGTCATGGTCTCCATGTAATGTATTGACCAAACATTGTGAATTTGGGGACAGGTTTATTTTGACATCAGCTGCACAGTGATGTAAAATGAGTCTTGGACTCCATGTTGTATATTAACATGGTGACCATGGGGAAATACACTTAATCTATGGTGTATTTCTACTGGTGTAGCAAGTGTGGTCTAAGGGAAGCAACTGTACCTTCTGTGCTAATGTAACGGCCTTTTTTGCCTTTTCTCTAGCTAAAACATCCATTGTTAACTGTAATAAGTAATCAGTCTTGGGGCAAAGCAGCTGTGACTTTTCCCACCATGAGATATCCATTTGCTTCCACTTTGCTGGCCTTATTAGCTGTGCACACATTGTAAGTGGCTTGGTTGACAGGATCATGTGGCCAGTGTGAGTTGCGAAAATGGGCTTGCGGGTTATATGTTTCAACTGAGTGGATTTTAACAGCAACGTGTTAAATTTTTGGGTGGGTTTCATTGAGCAAGTATGATTTAGATAGGAGGTGGGTGTTCCAGTGTAGCAGCATGAGCTAGTGTATATGCCAAAAAATGCTAACAGATGAAAAGCATATAATTATGCTGTTTCTAGCCAAGTGTGCACTTTTGGGATTTGTTAAAACCGTGCCCCCTTTTTTTTATATATATACATAAAAGTGCTCAAAGAGAGAAGTTGACAGGAAGAGATGGCGTAATTTTTAAAAGCTACTATTTATTGCATTAGCAGGATTTGACATTTGTCCTCGGGTAATCCACCAAATGCTTGAGCACAAAATGCACCTGGTTGCCTTCCTACACAAAAACTGATGCTGATGTACGTTTTTGATAGACCTCACCAGTCAAAATCAGTTCTTACATTTATGGGCCAATGGTTAAAAAATGGATAGGTGACTAGGGTAGGGCCTAGAGGTCAAACTGCCAGTGTAGAGAGTTGTGCCATCTCTTCCGGGTCAACATTTTTTCTTAGTTATCAGTTATGTCAAATACTGCCTAGTTTTCAAGGCAAATTGAAAAATTAGTGCATGCTTGGCTCCAAAATTTAATGGCCTGTCCAAATCAGGAATGTCCACATAACTTAAGTAATGCATCTAGTTTTACACTTTGCCAGACTCACTCTTTGTCAGTGGGCAGGGGCCTTGCAGTTGTATGCAGTTTTGTTATCAACACATAGAACAATCCAGTTTCATCATGTTTTTATTCTGTAATTACAAGACTGAACTACTTACACACCACAGAACTTCAAATAAATATGTAGTATACAGTCAGTGAATTGACAAAGCATCAGTTGTCGTTTTTCTCCATTTACATGTCCTGCCAATGCATTCATGTAACAACATAAAGTCGATGGTAATTTACAATGAACAATTTACACAAGGAGAGGAAGTCATTGGTGTTCAAATGTATCTTGATGCCACAACGAAGCCATCTTTGGGTAAGGGCACTTGCTGGAGGTTTGGGGTTAGCTAACAGTAGTTTACAGTACTTCCACCTTCTAAGTTCTAGAAGGAAATTATGCACAAAGAAAAGAGAAACAACCATGGAGGCCTCTGCTCCTACTCTTCACAACCACATGCAGAGGTGTTCTGTAAATTTTATTTTTTTCAACTGCATCATTTGTCAATTCAGTCACTTGCATTCATAATCATGCTGCATTAACTTTTGTGGGAAGCTGCAGACTGATTTTATGTGCTCCATTCCAGAAGTACCAATGACTGGAAAAGCCAGCACAGTCACTGGATGTGAGAGGCCAAAACAAGTGTGATGTCAATCTCTTCATACTTTTTGGGATACTTTTTTTTTTATGAAGTCTAATGGCAGTGGCAAATGAAAGTTTGTTCATGCCTTTAAGTGCCGCTTTCTTCTGTAACACCATTTTGAAGAGAGCAAGTTGGCATTGAAGTCTTTCATGTGAAAGACGGTTCATAACTTTTTTACCACTATTGCATAACTGCTTTGTGGTGTGAGAGCAAAACGAAAATGCGAAACATGGGTAGGGACCTTCAAGACAGAAAAAAACCTCCTTGGTTTCAAATCATGTGCATCCAGTTCATCAATTCCATTTACTGCCAAAAATTGTGTGAACCTTCCCCCACAATAATGTGACGATGATATGGTTTAAACTGTCACCTCAAATTTCACCTTCGTGGAATTGCAGCAAGTGAGCTGATTTGTGTCCCCATCTTGGTTGTGTTAATGTGTTTGACATCCTGCTCGGTAACGAAACATGACGATGATAAGTCTGAACACATGAAAGAGGTGAGGAAACTAATACACATCAATGGTAACTGCTACTAGGAATTGGCAAATGCTGAAAGCTTGAACAGAAAATTTACATTTGACTAAATTAGATGAGCTGTGAAATAAAATCATGATGCACTTTCCTGAGTAGTTTTCACAAGACGAGCAATAATGCTTGGTTGACTCTCATTCGAAACAAACTTTTTTTTCAAGCTCCTGTAATCTAAATGGGGCAAGGCCACTGAATGTCAGTGGAGGTTACACTTAAATTACTTTTTTTTACAACACTTAAACAATCCTGAAAAAAAATAAAAGGGCCTTCCAAAGATATTCAGCATTCCAAAACTTGTGTGCTGAATTCCTGAAGCAGTAGAAAAGCCTTTTTGTGCAGGATCCTGCCCATGCATTTAACAGTCATGCAAATACTTCTTGGAACAATGAGAAAATAAAACCATTTGAGTATCACTGTTAGTGTGATACATAAAGTCATGATCGTTGAAACTGGTATCAACAGGTAAAGCTCAATGGAGGTTACTACTGTACATTAATGCAATCTGAAAACAGCTTTGACAGCAACAGGGTTTCTTTGTTTTCTTTACAAAATTTAATTCGTCTCCCAGCCAGCCTAACACCGATCAATACACAGACTTGCTTGGTTATCAATTAAAGATAACAAGTAGGAGGATGCAACTTTCAGCAGTCAAAAGTTAAGGGTTGTACATACTGGTACATTTTACAGAATCACACAGAGCATTATCTATGCACATCGTCTTGAACATCCATAAGAGTTTTAGCCTTGTTAACACTTGCAGCATTTGCAAACTTTGTAGTTGCAAGTTGTCTTGAGAAAAATGTTAACCCAGCACAGCAACAAGCAGAGCATGATCTATACCCATCGTCATGAAATACAATAAAAACCAATCGTCCATTTCTGACCCAACCTCACACAGAGGGACAGGGTCACTTGGAAGAGTGTGAGACAAGTGGTGAAAACTGCCTGGGCACAGTATTAGAACCTGAACCAAATAAGTGGCAAAAACAGTGTCTGGGGGTCATTCCATTTTGAGGATTTTGGTGAGAAGTGGCACAAACATTGCCTGGGGGCTTGTGTCACAATGGACTCTATTCTGCCAGGACTTCAAAATGGATTTTGAGCTACGAAAGCCACTTGATTAACGTGAACCCTTTCACCTCCACTTTCTCAAACTGGCAGTACTGCTGCTAACACCTTATAAGAAGCCACCTCTTTTTGGTGCTTCATGCACAGCCTTTACGCCTGTATCAAATTAAAGCTCACTGAATGCACCTTCTATTGCTCCAGTTAACACTGTATCACTGGGAATTCTCAAGCTGACAGTGTCCCCCTTTTGTCAGAGCCTGTCACATCTGTTAGTTCGAAGTTTGATTACTTGTTCTTTGTTTCTCGTTGTAAACGTTTGATTAGAACCTACTGAAACAGTTTGTTATAGTAACAACAGATTTGTCACGCAGGCATGTTGCTTAAGCATGCTCTTGACACATTATTTGTTATTGTCCACCACAATGCAATTTTGTTGGAAAACAAACTTGCCAATGCACACAACTCTTTTAGCTGTCGGCGAATACATATGCTGGTTTTCCCCCCAAATGTATTATGTGGAGGCAAAAGGTTGCTTCCAAACTGATTCACACAATTATGCTGTAACAAACGGTGTGCATGTGCTTGGACAAGCTGGATCCAGTTAAACTGAAGTCGCTGTGGCTGGCTGTCAACATCAACAACTTCTCTCCTCTGCAGCATGATGTGCCTGTCCTTGAATCATCTGATTAGCACAGTTCAACATAGCCAGTATGGTGGCTATTTTGGTTATATGCAGTCTGAACATCAACAGGAAACATCTGACAGGTTCCATTTTGAATCTTTGTTACACGAAGCAATCCAATTCTTTGCAAGGAATACATTCCTGCCTACAAGACTTGTTTGGCACTTGCAGCATTCATCTTTCACTCTGATGGACATAGTCAACAATATAACATTACACATGTCCGCACACGCTCATTGCACTAATGTAAAGCATTGAAATAAACCTGCCAGCTGATTCTGGCAGTCAAGAGTCTCTTGCACTGAACTCTACTGCAAGTTTTGTTGTTTTTAAAGGCAAAACAGCAACAAAGAGCAAGTTTAAAAATGTGTTCCAGCTTACAGATAATCAAAATTTGCTGACGTTTCTCCTTAAAAACAAAAAGCAGCACTAATAAAAAATAAACAATGTGTGTGTGTATATATATATAGTTCTGATTCATACAGTTGAATGTTTCTTACCATGTGAAGCAAACTAAACAAAATATGTTGAACAAAACAAAAAGTATCACAATTGCATTTTCATACATTCCTTATAACTGGGTACCACCTCTGCCGTACCTCCATAAGCACCAGTCTTGTGACACTTAACATCTGAACAGAAAGTAACAAAACATAATCCCTCTGCAAGATCAAGTGCTCATCTGACTGTCCTTGTAATGAGGAACATGCACATGAATATAATTATGTGGATAAATGAAATCAAAACTGATGTGAAATCTGAACAGGATACATGTGCAATGTCCCAATATTACACACCCAAGCCACTCATATTTCAATGTCCAGCACAAAATCTTGTGTGAAATGTCATGATCATGTCATAAATTCAAGTTTGAATTTGGTGACTTGTTCAGAAAATACAACTTTCATCTGAAAAATAAAAATATCCCCCCCCCCCCCCCCCCCCCCCCCAACAAAAAACAATTCACCTCTCTGTGACCTTGAAACTGGAGTCAAAGTCATCAGATTGATGGTAATAAGGATTTGGAAAAACTGAACAGAGCTTATTATCATGCAAATCTGGAAGGATCCCAATGAAAAAGCACCCAAGAAAACAATATTATTTGGATTTTTTCCCCCCTCATGCTGGGAATGATTATCTCCCTTGAAGATGCAAACACTGAAAGCATGTACATGACCTCCACAATACATTTGAACACGTAGTTTAACTGTATTGTATCTGAGGCTTTGTAGTTGTAACTTTATGTTGCAGGAGTAGTTTGTGCTGCAGATGAGCATTAACATCCCCATCCTTCATACTGAAGACAATAAACTATGATCTCAAACTTAATGTTGCAAAACAGTGATTTGGAAAGATCCTTATATTTGTTGCATAAGTAATTCAAGATCTCAATCTGTACAGTACATTCCAGAACTGGACTCTTACATAAGTGGTAACTAATGCTAATGGGAACACATTGCTGCTCATGTTATCTGATCATTAACAGACACAGCTTGAATCTCTTTTAGGACTGGGGGAGTGTATCACAACCATCTGCAGGTAGGGTATAGTAGATGAGCAGACTGAATAGCTCTGAAATATGTACTAAACATCCTAAAAAACAACAACAAAAAAGCCTCTGTATTGCCCTCAACAATCATTTTCACATAGTTTTTTTTTTTTTTAAACAAAGCCAAATTTGGTGCATGATTTTCATTAACCTGAATAATTTGACCAGACACTAACAAAGGTTAGAGGTCAAATCTATGATGGAGGGGGGAGATTCAGATCGATATACATCACAGCAGTGAAAAATAGTTTCAAAGTAAGATACACCAAAGAATATGCATACCACATTTTTGTCACATTGACGTGCAAAAGACGAATGCATTTTGACACCACCGTCATAAACAAAACCAGCATCTAAATGTGGTTTAAAACCCATTCACATAATGAATTCACAAGAATTCACAGTTACTCTCAACTTTCCATGCAAGATCACAATTGTCCTGGCCAGTCTGTGCTCCAGCATTCCTGATGGTACAAAATCACTAATAGGCAACTCAAGTCCGGCTACATACAATATACACATCTGTACATTTCTAGGAAAGAAAGATAACAACAAGTGGTAACGATGCGCTGGCTGTGTCACAAAGTATTTTCTAAAGTGAAATCTGGGACTGGCCCTGCATGCAGAAGCACTGAGCACGGTTAGAGCAGTGTCGGCAGTAGGCACACGGGAGAGATGATTGGTCGGATAGGAAGTCACTGGTGGCAAGATTTCAGCCTGCTGTCTCTTCTTGAAGCATGGCATCCAGTTCATCTGTCAAACCCTGAAGCATGTCGTCAATGTCACTGAGCACGTCACTGGACTGGCGCTGAGGAGCTCTGTAAAACAGATGGCGATATTGCAAGTATAAATACATTGCAGTACTGTGATTAGATACAGACATAATACACAAACATAGATTGTCAGAGGGTAATTATCTTTTAACAGGAAAACAAGGCATGGCAAAAAAATAAAAGATAAAAAGGATGAGTAGACTGGAAGCTACAGCCAGGTCAAGGCGTGTTTCCAAAACAGGCATGAATCAAAGACATGCTGGCAGTGAGCACAACACCATTTTAGAATGCTGGATGCCCCAAAACATGTGTTCATGTCAGATATGCTGAACTAAATTCTAAAGATTTTTTAATATTTTTTAAATCAGCTGTAAGGTCAAAGATCAAACACACAAGAGGTAGAAAAGAATGCTTATTCTGATGAGACAATACTAAACATCTGCATGTTTTTAGGGCAGACCCTTTCTCTTAGCAACAGTTAATCTATGAACAAACAATGAAAAAATGTAATCTTCAGTTAAACTTTCAGTGTGGTCCCTTTTTGTTACCAGTTTGGTACCATCAGACAAAGATGATGCCTTAATATTACTACCATTTATACTACAGTTTATCAGATGCACAGATTTTGTCTTTCAGATTTTGCAGTCCCGCAGGAATTCTGGATTCAGATATTCCATGCGCACCTGTGCAACAAAAGGAAGAGGAAACATTCCTATAGGACTAGAGGAGAGAGTCAAAGGCCAGCACATAGGAAAACAATCCACTCACTCTTCAGAAGTTTGCACAGGCACAGAAGGTGCCTCCGGATTCCTCTGTGGTGTGGGAGCTGGCTGTTGCTGCTGTTGTGTGGGTGCCTGAGACAGGGGTCGTTGTGCTTGCTGCTGCTGCTGCTGTTGTGTCTGCTGATTCTGTTGCTGATACTGCTGTTGCTGTCGCTGGGGATGGACTGGTACAATTGTGGGCTTTTTGCCTGGCACTGGGGGCTTGGGAGGACCTGGAACATACATAGCTACTATAATATTTGCATGAAGAATGCGAGTTCATGTAATGATCAGTGTTGGGCCATTCTCTTTGAATGATGAGGTCCCTCCTTTTAGTGTCTGGCAGGACTGTTATTTTTCACACTCAACATTGCAAAGCCAAAGGTGGGACTCTCTGAATTACACAATCACATGTGTGAGCCTGTGTTATGTAACAAATCTTGGAGCAAATCATATTAATGCAAGCTGTCTGAGCTTTTGCTCTTCTGTTTGCACTACATTTTGTCATCAGTGGTGAGATAAAAAGACAGTGTATGTGTGTGCAGGCTGTGTGCACAAGACAAATCTGTTTAATACCCAGTCAACCATGAAGGTTATTTTGAGGTGACAAAGTAAGAGATAGTCCACTTTCTCTGTGACAGCCACTGGATTACTATTACAATCCACTTACAGGCTCACAATACCCACCCACCCCTCCAAAATAAAGGGAAAGAAAGGGATCCACTCTCAGCTGATACGTGTGCAACTGAATATTTGTTTAACAGCTGATAAAGTTTTGTTCATTTCTGGTATGTTGCTAAGCTCCAGCCCCCCGCCATCTGGCAAGTAGTTTTTCCTCAGATGTTTTGAAACAGTCCACTTGTTAATGACATACCTAACATTACAAGATCATACTGTTTTCTTGCAGAGAGAGAGAGAGAGAGGAGAGAGAGAGAGAGAGAGAGAGAGAGAGAGAGAGAGAGAGAGAGAGAGAGAGAGACAGACAGACAGACAGACAGACAGACAGACAGACAGACAGACAGAGAGAGAGAGAGAGAGAACTCGAACTCGAAAACTTTATTTTCCAAGGATTGTAGTTTAGGTTCATTCTCATAGAGAGAGAGACAGAGACAGAGACAGAGAGAGAGCGAGCAAAGCACCTTGCAGCTCATTACCTTCAGAGGAAGCACCATGGTTATTTTGTTGAGACAGTCTTAAGTGGGCTGGCGCAGTTGCCGCCAGTCTGCTGACGGCTGAAGCCTTGTTTGGTGGAATACTGGGAGCCATGCTCTTATGCGGCCCTATTGGACCCACAAGCCTCTTGTTCACTGCACCACTCACACTTCCTGCAGAGTCTGTTCTGTGATAGCCTATACTGTGTGGACTGACACCAGCCGCACTTCCCGCAGAGTCTGTTTTGTGATGGGCTGCACTGTGTGGATGGATGCCTGTGGCATTTCCCACAGAGTCTGTTGTGTGGTGACCAACACTGTGCGGGTTGACACCCGTCTTTGCCACCACACCTACTGACCCTTCCACACTAGCACCTGAAGGGTTAGTTCTGTTCACACTGCTTGCATTCACACCACTGCTCTCACGCAGAGAGTTATCAAACACAGCCAGATTCAAGTCAATGTTCCTCTGCCCATCCTCAGCATCAAATGCTTGCACGATAGAGGGCTTGACAGCCGCGGCCCGTTGCTTTATCGTCCCCACGTTTTCGTTGGCAAAGGGCAGAGTATTAGAGTCTGTGCTAGAGGACGAGGTCGTAGATTCGAAGCTTGTGGTTGATTCGCTGCGCTTGTCACCGAGGTTGGAAGAAATGAGGCCGGTTTCAGTCGCTTTTGCTCTGTCCTGCGGCATGCTGGTGGCAGGGATGTCCCTGCCGGGCGATATTCTCTTCAGAGGTGGTCCCGACGTCACTAGTGAATGCTGTTCCGATCTGACTGGACCCCCGTCAGAAGTCTGCAGTGTTTTTAAGCGATTCTGGAAGCTGTAGTCTTTACTGTGAGGGGGCACAGGGTGGTGGCTGTGGGCACTGAAGTCTCTAACATGAGGAGGTGTGTGGTGTGCATCAGTTTTGCTCGGGATGCCATAGTTGTGAATCTTGGGGGTGATGATGTCCATGGCGATGGGGGGAGGGGGTGGGGGGAAGTCGTCGCTGTCTGAGGACAAACTCTCCTGAGAGCCCTCTATCTCGCTCTTCTTGCTGCCGAAGCGTTCTGAGAGGGATTTCACACAGCTTGCAAATGCCTGAGCCTGCAGCTGTGGCTTCTCTGCAACTGCAGGCTCTGGCTTGGCTGCGGTAGTGGTGGTTGTGGTGGCGCTTGTATGAGCAGGACTGTTGCTGGTACTACTGGTCTTCCTTGTGCTGCTGCTGTTGCTGCTGCTGGGTGCAGAAGAGGCCACTGAGGCCGTTGTGGTCACAGAGAACATGTTGGCGGGTTCTGCCTTGCTCACAACGGGAGGTGCCACGTCATTGCGGATGGAGTGGGTGCGCTTGGGAGGAGGGGGTGGGGCCTTTTTGCTACGCCCTGTGGGAGAGCCTGAGGATGGGACAGAAGGGTTGTGGTGCGTGGCTACATGCAGAGGACTGGCAGGCTTGGGCATCACCAGAGGCTTGGGGGAGGGAGGGGCGTTGGAGGCTTTGGGCGACACCTGAGGTTGGTCGTAGATATGCTCTCTGGTCTCCACCCGAAGCTGACCTCCACCATGACCGGCCCCGCTGCCTGCACCCCGCTTCAGCGTGCCCCCTGTGTAGACCTCTCCGGTGCGTTCCATCATGGCCGCCACAGCAGCCACGTTGCTGGACATCACAGGGGCAGTCTTGTTCCCATCAGAATTGTTCTCCGACTCGTGCTTCTCCATTTCCGCGTCTGGAGAGTACTCTCGACTGGTACGCTTTGTTTTGGTCACAACCTTGGCCATGGGTTTGGGCTTTGGATGAACTTTGGGCGCCACCTGGATGCCGACCCCAGGGTCCGAAGTGCTCATAGGGTGGGTGACGGGGAACTCCCCAGGGCCCCCCTTGCCTGAGGAGGGTCCCTGGAAGGACTGATAAATAACGGGCTGCCCTCCCACCTCTTTGGCAGTGTCTTCTGACATGCTAGATCTTCCCTGTCGCTTCACCTGAATGGCAACCACGTCCGAGTAGTTCCCGGTAGACGCTGAAGTTGAGGAATTCTGTCGACTGTAGGGCATGCCACCTGCTATCCCAGCGTCCTCTCTGGGGAGTGGAATGGCCCGCACCTCCCCGCTGCCCTGGCTGCTGTTGCTGCCGCTACCGCCGCTGCCTGTGGTGCTGATGCTGTCGCCTGATGGAGACTTCTTGGGCTTGGCGCCCATCCCCAGGCCTCCCTCGTACATGTGAGGAGGGAGAGCAGAGATCTCCCCAGACCATCGCCCGATGGGAGGGGCAGGTGGGGGTGGTTCCAGCATCTCGATGGAAGCTCGTCGTGGCTCGATGGTGGACAGGCGCTTGGAGGCCGAGGTGATGCGCTTGAGTCTGTCAATGGCCAGCATGATCTTCTTCTGATGACCTGCACACAGGGAACAGAAATGAAAGGAACTGATGCTGCCTGTAGTTCAACTGCCAGCATGATCTTCTTCTGATGACCTGCACACAGTGAACGGAAATGAAATGAACTGATGCTGCCTGTAGTTCAACCGCCAGCATGATCTTCTTCCAATGACCTGCACACAGGGAATGGAAATGAAAAGAACTATGCTGCCTGTAGTTCAACTGAGTTACAATGACTGGTGTGATTTATTGAATGCTGTCTGTAGAACCGAACCACCACAATTGATGTAAGTTTTTTTCTTTTTTTTCTTCCTTTTTCTTAAAGCTTTTGGCAGTTGTAGCCACAAAATTCTACATTTCTGTTAGCCCTTCGTTCTCATGACAATGGCTTCATTATTCATCAGCAATGAACCCATCCATACTTGGAGACTTGGTGTCATGCTACATAAAAGTTTAGGTCATGTAAAGACGATTACTGTACTTTAGTGCACAACACAAAGCAAGTAAACAATTACAAAAAAACAGCTACAACAACAACAAAACCCAAAAACAAACTGCAATACAAAAACCAAAAACAAACTGCAATATAACAGGGATTACCCCAAAAATTCACACATTGTGTTTTGTCCTAATAAATAGCATCCTCTTGCACTTTTTATGTGTTTGAAACTGCAGCACAACTTGATGAGATGCTATGTCAGGATGATGCCTGTGACTATACTCAGCAACGCTGCCTACCTACTGAACAGCAACACTTGTGTTCAACGAGTTAACTGTGGGGAGTTAGTTGCTCGTACCCAGCTTTTTCATACCACTGAGATCAACGAGTTAACAGTGGGGAGTTAGTTGCTTGTACCCAGCTTTTTCATATCACTGAGATCAACGAGTTAACAGTGGGGAGTTAGTTGCTCGTACCCAGCTTTTTCATACCACTGAGATCAACGAGTTAATAGTGGGGAGTTAGTTGCTCGTACCCAGCTTTTTCATACCATTGTGATAAACGAGTCAACAGTGGGGAGTTAGTTGCTTGTACCGAGCTTTTTAAGACCATTGTGATAAAAGAGTTAACAGTGGGGAGTTAGTTGCTTGTACCCAGTTATCAGTGGGGAGTTAGTTGCTTGTACCTAGTCTTTTAATACCATTGTGATCAATGAGTTAACAGCAGGGAGACAGTTGCTCGTACCCAGCTTTTTGATACCAATCTCCTCCAGGTCCTCCCAGGTGATGTCAGTGACGTACTCAATTTCATCGTAACCCTGGCCAGCCAGCGTCTCGTGGTACATGCCCAGCCCCAGCAAGTGGAGCCACTCAATCAGGTCATGCTGAAATGTGCACATCAAGGGTATTGTAGCACTGCACATAATCTTAGCATGTACCAGATCCCTGTCATTCTGCCAAAAGTGCAGGTGGCAGTTGCAGCTAAACATGCATGCACCCTACACATGTGGCTTTGCATGAAGTGACATGATGTGGTGCATGGTTGTATGGTGTACACAGAATGTGCAGAGATGGCAGCAGTTCCAATTGAGAACAGTCATCTTACAACCTAACAATGCTGTAAGTGTGTGCAAGCAAAAAAAACACACATCCAAAACCTCACGTGTGTGTTCGTGTATGTGTGTGTGTGAGCACTGTGTGTGTGTGTGTGTGTGTGTGTGTGTGTGTGTGTGTGTGTGTGTGTGTGTGTGTGTGTGTGTGTGTGTGTGTGTGTGTGTGTGTGTGTGTGCGCGCGCGTGTGTGCGTGTGTGTGTGTGTGTGTGTGT
Organism: Alviniconcha marisindica; assembly: GCA_018857735.1. Lineage (NCBI taxonomy): Eukaryota > Metazoa > Mollusca > Gastropoda > Provannidae > Alviniconcha > Alviniconcha marisindica. The sequence goes on from JABMCL010002381.1 coordinate 103,045, forward strand.
ATAAATGTTGAACAAAGCTGTGGTTTCTTGATGCTAGTAAACCTACAGGGCAGAAGTCAGGGATGCCATCATGGATATGCAGCCTTGCTATCTCTGCCTTGAGCCGCTTTCTGTGGGCAGGCTTTGTAATGCCAATGGCTGTCAGGTCCTGAAACAAGCGCACACTGTCATTCAATCTACAACAATATCAAGCCCAGCAGTACTGAAGATGCTGGTTCACTTTGAAGTTGCAATACGAAACAAACTCATGAACTCAGACTCAGTATGATTTTCAAAACCACAATTTGCACACAGTCTGCTTTCAGTTCCCTGCACCCACACACCTGTAATCCAGCTTACAGCTTTGAAACAGAGGGGTGAGGGTCGGGGGTTAGAGGGGGTGAAGATTGACAGGCAGGTGTACATTTTTCAAGAAAAAAGAAAAGAAAATGGTAAATCATGGTACCTCTGGCGTCATGCGCGAAATGGTTGGCATGTCGTAGCCGGCCTGTACAAAGTTGGAGTAGTAATCCTCGAAATGTAGGTCATGCAGCCAGGCGTGCAGCACCTCCTTGTCCTAATAAACACAGACAACATTTTGTTTGCACTGCAGTTGACACAGACACCCCAAAACTGTGTTGTCAGAAATACAGCTCTATGTGCCTTTTGATATTACCTGATAAACAACATTTTGTTTGCACCACAGTTAACACAACCACCCAAAACTGTGTTGTCAGAAACACAGCTCTTTGTGCCTTTTGATATTACCTGATAAACACACAAAACAACATTCTGTTTGCATCACAGTTAACACAACCACCCAAAACTGTGTGTCAGAAATACAGCTCTGTATGCCTTCTGATATTACCTGTGCAGTATTTAAACAAAATGAACAAACAAAGACATGTACAAAAATAAAACAAACACACAAATCCCATGCAAACAAAAATATTTCATGGAGGATACAACTACATGAACATTCACTCTACGTAAAGAAACTACAATTCACTGGCTGATCCAGCTGGTGGCAATAAATACCAAAACTGAGGGCAGAAATAAACTGACAGATAGTCACCTAAAATAAAGACAAAACTAAAGTAAGTAAACATGGTGCTTAACATCCACAGAAACCATAAGGCTTATTAGGGATGGGGAGAAGGTGGGGGAAGGGTGTATGGAGGTGTGGGGGGGGGGGGGGGGGAGATTATATACATATCGCTACACTGTCACCACCAGAATGACTCCTGCATTAAGATGGGCAGCGATGAGAACCATTTTAATGTTTCATAATTGTGAGGGACAAAGTCACAAGACAGTGTCCACAGACAACTTTTGAAGAGAAAGGAGAGCCGAAGCAGATTTGAACCGAAGTCCCTCTGCTTAACAGCCTAATGCCTTACTGCTAGGCCAAACCAGCTCACAACAAAACTAAAGACATAAATCTGGTTTATCACTGTGGGTGAGGAGCCAGTGTCGGTACTCACAGGCACGCCGGCCTGGATGAGCTGTTGGACGTTGATGGTGGAGGTGTGACCAGACTCTTCCAGACGATCCAAACTGCCCAGGCTGGAGCTGGATGTACTGTGGTAGCTCTGCCGTGACGACACGCCCGACTCGTAGCTCTGCCCTGACAGGCGATGTTGGCCTATCACCTGCAAAACACATGCATTCCTTACTAATATGCTGTGCCATGGAGGTGGCAGCATGAACGTGACAATAGGGTCTTGGGAATATTGAAATCTGCGTTGACTGGTAGTATTTCACTTGTGTGCTTTATCAAGCCAGGTCGATTCTATACGACTGCCCATTTTTCATCTACTGTCCATTTCCAATCAAGACTAGCATATCAGAAACCTGTACTTAACCCTCCTATTACGAAAAAAAGAATTGTAGCTGCTAGTCTGGACAGCCAGCTGCTTAGTGAGAGACCGTCTCTCATCCCCCAGCTGTATTCTTTCTGCATGCCTATATATTGTGCCTGCAGTGTCACATGGGCTATCATAAACTAGACAAATGACTGGTAAAAGAACAAAGCAAAAGAAAAACCATATATCAAGATATAAATGTCACTGCTCTAAAGACAGGTGACCTCTTACTGTGAGCCAGAGCTTGTTACATGGACTGAATCCTGCCAAGCTCTGCTCTCTGCAGAACTACACACGAGAACAATTTAGATCTCATGCTCCACATTCATTCTCACATGACCCATCCTCTGTTCAATTCCGAAACAACGCCGTGGCTAGCTGTCTTGGCAATGGGCAAAGAATGTTTCCTAAGAGAAAGTGATGGCTACTCACTGTGACCACCTTGGGTTCAAGGTGCCCAGTGCTGACCCCACGACCACTGTCACTGCTGGCGGCGCTGTTCCTGTTGCTGTGGGCTGGGCTATGGTTGTGCTGCACGTGCTCCTTGCCGGGGCTGTTGGCCCTCATGTCCCCGCCTGCTGGCCCCGCCCCCACCGCCACTGGCCCCGCCCACTCTCCACCATGCTGCTCTGGGCCACCACCCCCAGGCAGGACCACCGTTGTCGGGGTTGGCTTGCCACCTAGGAACTGCAACATACACAGGAAAGAGACATTTACTGAAGGTTCACAAGCCTGCTTTTTTTTACTTCTGCATTTTTCTGCTGATCTCACAGAGCAATACAGCAAAGCTCAAAGATTATCTCAGCAGACGTGGGAGACCATTTTGTTTAGCACGGTATAATTTTATGGCAGTTCATGCTCAGTCTGTCAGTTAGTTGTTTTGGCATCACAATGAGGGAGAGTCTTGTGATTTATCTGTATACGCCATATAAGCAGTCTTTCCTGTTAGTGTTTCTATGACTGGCTGACTGATGTTCTGCGCTGCAAGACTGATGTTCGAAGGGAGGATTGATGCCGACTGTGAAGATTGATATTTCAAGCACCGATAGACCCCTTTTGTTTATCTCACTGTTGCACAGCGACAACCAATCAGAGTTCTACAACTCCTCCAAGGTGGACATAGAGGGGAATGTGCTGACGCTGACTTAGAGCATACTGAGATTTGACCAGACTGAATCATTTTGGATGCCCACGGACATAGTACGATTTGTGGTTGATTCAATTTGTTAACTGAGAAAGAAGCTCTGGCATTTAGCCATTTATTATTATTAAAAATAATAATTCTGCAGTGAGCCGGGTGGGGTGCATTTAGTGTATGCCAGCACAAAAGCACGACATCCGCCTATGAGTGTGTGTGTGTGTGTGTGTGTGGGGGGGGGGGGGGGGGGTGCATGCATGGAAACCTGTGAATGTGTGTGTGTGTGTGAAGTTACACAGCCATCCTAATTCACACACATACAGTGTGTGTGTGTGTGTGTGTGTGTGTGTGTGTGTGTGTGTGTGTGTGTGTGTGTGTGTGTGTGTGTGTGTGTGTGTGTGTGTGTGTGTGTGTGTGTGTGTGTGCCTGTCTGCACAGGTGACTCTATAAGTACAAGGGTGTTTGTGTTTCAGGACTGTGTCAGTCAGTTTCACTTTCCTTTGTATGACTAGTATGTGTAGTAATGTATTATTATGCTATTGATTTTTGTGTGAGTATTTATGCATTCCATGCTTTTCTTTAATTAAATGACAAAGTGATTAGAGTTGCCAAACGCACACTATAAATTCCATATTATTATTAATATCAGTTAGATAATTATATCATGGCTCAAACATCAGGCAGTGATCTTTTCGCTCATCTTGTCGCTATGAAATGTGAGGTTTTCACTACTACTAGTACCAGGGAAATACAGTTATGCGCTTGGCCAGCAACCCAGCTGATGCATTTCCCCCTACTTCTGGCGTATGCCACTCCATTGCGCATGCATGAAGATTTAAGTGAAAGGGGTCTATTGTAACGATGGAAATGTATGTGACCCTAACTTCTGAAATGAGTCACACTGATACTTTTTGTCATTTGGAGATATTTATATCACAGCAGGGAGCACAATTTTGAAGTCACAACCACAACAGCATTTCATTCTGAGAATCTGGCAAACAAAGTGTTTATTATACAGTCCTTAGCAACAGGCAGGTGCACGTTTAAACACATTTTAATGAGATTAAAAAAAAAAAAAAATGTGCTTAAAGAATGTAATAATGTTTGTGATGCAAAAAAGACTGGGCAATCTGATTTTATTGAAAACCCAAAATCGAAAAAATGGAAGCTCTATTCAAAATTAAGTCTCAGTGAGAAACTGGCCTAGTATCCATCCAACTCATTTTTGAAAGGCAGGGTCACATAGAATATTTCATCATTCTTTTTCATCCATGCTATCAATATTAACAACGTAACAAAAAACACTGGAGAACAGTTGAACACAATTTTTAAGTTATTTTACTGACATACAGCTACACCACAATGTAAACTCATATCTTGTGCATCTGTGTGTGTACATCTGTGCATGCAAGTGTGTGTGTGTGTGGTGGGGGGTGGGGGTGGTGGTGCATGCATTTGTGTGAGTGTTTGTGTGTGTGTGTGTGTGTGTGTGTGTGTGTGTGTGTGTGTGTGTGTGTGTGTGTGTGTGTGTGTGTGCATGTGCGTGAAGACACATGCAAATGAACTGTATTTACTCAACATACACTTTACCAGTCTATTAACAAACACTTCCCCCATTCCCCCATCATTCTATATGCTTTAAGATCTTCCATCTCCACCAGTGTCCTAGCAGCAAATGATAACAGTGACAGCAAGAGGATCATTCACGTCCATAAAACCTCTTAATGTTTCTTAAATGACTTCCTCAGGCAACATCTCAAAGAAGACACTGAGGAGAAGAAGAAAAATTCTGCACAGAAATGACTGCTTTGAAAAATGAGACAGTAACGCAGAGAATATTTCCCTCCCTGTTTTTATGGAGCTCCCCATCAATCTTATCGTTCAAGGCTAAAATGCTGGGCCATCCTCCATGGGTGGGAGTAGTGGGGAGTATTGATCAGTGAATCAGTTGAAGTTAAAGAAGCATGCAGGCATCCCATATTGTGCGAAGTGGAGGTGAAGGGGCTGAGTGGTTCTCAACCTGATGTCCAATCATGGGCTACTGTTTCACACATCAAGAGTCACTAGTTTGACTCCCCCTCGACCTGGGCTCTGTCTTTGTCTGTACTTTGTCTTCTGGTCTGGTGGGCACAATGGACTGAGCATCTAGTCCAACTGGGCTCAGCACCATATTTTGTAACTTTGTCTTCAAGTCTGGTGGGGACACTGGACTGAGCCTCTAGTCCACCGGAGCTAATGTACTTTGTCTTCTCGTCTGGTGGCAACACTAGATTGGGTGTTTAGTCCACCTGAGCTCAGCACTGTACTTTGTCTTCTAGTCTGGTGGTGACACTGGACCAAGTGTTTAGTCGACCTGGGTTCAGCACTGTACCTTGTCTTCTAGTCTGGTGGGGACACTGGACTGAGCGTCTAGTCCACCTGAACTCAGCACTGTATTTTGTCTTTTAGTCTGGTGGTGACACTGGACTGAGCACCCAGTCCATCTGAGCTCAGCACTGTACTTTGTCTTCTTGTCTGGTGGCAACACAGGACTGAGTGTCTAGTCCACCTGGGCTCAACAACATATTTTGTCTTCAAGTCTGGTGGGGACACCAGACTGAGCATCTAGTCAACTGGATGAGGATGAGAAGCATGTCAGACCTGTGAATTCTGGATGTGCATGACAAAGATCTGCATGCAACTGGATATATATGAGGTGCAGTTTTCCTGGCTGCCTTGAGAAATTTAAGATATTCCCTTGCTATTGCATTAAAATGTGTGGGCACTGTGACCCCAGTTGCCAGTAAGAAATGAACCAAGTGGGGGGGGGAATAAAAGTGAACAAAACCAACCAGAAAGTTGGCCATCAGATCCACAGAACGAATCAAACATTGCCGCTGCAGTATAAGTGGATTTGTACAGCCTACGCTTTAGAGTGACTCTCCATCTGCCAGTTCTACCAAACACAATCCTTGGCCTCCCAAAACACCATGGAATAAGCTAACAGACAGAGAGAGAGAGAGAGAGAGAGAGAGTGTGTGTGTGTGTGTGTGTGTGTGTGTGTGTGTGTGTGTGGTGTGTGCACATGCATGTGAGTGCATGCATGCGTGTGTGTGTGTGTGAAGATTATATATATATATGAAATGGACAGCAACAGGATATCAGTGCTGCATCAGGAAATCCAACCGAAATTGCATAATGGCCACAGACCCCCCCCCCCCCCCCCCCTCCCCTTTAACACACCCAGCCAGCACTGGCATTAGCCATCAAGCACCCCTGATCCAATATCCCGGAGCTGGGAGAAAGCAGGGAGGCTAAGCTGTTGAAACAGTGGCAGGCCCGCGGGAAGGACGAGGGGGAAATGAGGGGTTGCCCGGCTACCCGAGTAGGTCTGGCAAACAGCCGCTCTCCCCGTTGTTTCAATTAAAGGCACCTTTCTGACAGCGTGGACAAGAAATTTCCCGTGTCACCAGAGAAACAAAGGGTCACAGCCAGGGCTCGTGATGAGGCCAGCGGGTCAAATAAGGCGTGCAGGTGAACCTTTTGACCACTTAGAACACAGAGAGAGAAAGAAAAAAAGGGGGGGGACGGTCGCTTTCTGTGCGCTCTCTCTCTCTCCCTCTCGCTCTGACATAACCGTACCGGTTGACTGGGCGTAAAACACCAACTTACTTACTTACTTACTTACTCTCTCCCTCCCTCTCTCTTTGAAGTTTTATGCTTCAGGTATAAAAACAAAACATAAAACCCCACTCATTCGCTCATGTTATATAAATGGTGCCTTTTTTCTCTCTTTTATGTGAGCCGATTTGGCCTCGCGGTAAGGCGTTAGGCTGGTAAGCGGAAGGACCTCGGTTCGATACCGCTTCGGCTCTCCTTTCTCTTCAAAAATTGTGGTTTGTGGACACTGTCTTGTGACTTTGTCCCTCACAATTAATGAAACATTAAAATGGCTCTCATCGCTGCCCATCTTAATGCAGGTCATTCTGGTGGTGACAGTATGGGATAGGTATATACTCTCCCTCTTCCCCCACCTCCATGCCCCCTTCCCCTCATTCTCCCCGTCCCTAATAAGCCTTATGGTTTCTGTGGATGTTAAGCACCATGCTTACTTACTTTACTCTTTTTTTTCTTTTAATTTAAAATTATTATTCCCACATTCCCCCCATCATTCTATATTCATTATTATTATTTTACTCATTATTCATTCATAGTTTAGCAAGGACTAGTTGTTAGACAAGTTTTGACTGTCCCTATACTACAATCCTTGTAAAATAAAGTTTTTGAGTTCTCTCTCTCTGCTTGTATGCTCATAATGTGTAACAGAGTGATGTATGCATGTGTGCATCTGACGCTGTGAACACGCTGTTTTCTTGTGTGGAAATTCTCATGTATAACGTTTCACTCACTCATTCATAGGCATGAATGTATCTATATGATGCCTATAATTTTATATTTACTCATCAGTAGCTTAGCAAGGACTAGTTGTTAGGTTTTTGACTGAACTCAAACTACAATCCTTGTAAAATAAAGTTTTCGAGTTTGAGTTCTCTCTCTACTCAACCATTAAAACTGCAATTAAACCAAATAAAAGATAATTTTAAAAAAAGTATAAAAAATAAATTCAAACACAACAAAAAAGCTCGGCAAGTTAACACTGAACAAATAAAAGAGAAAGAGAAGCACATGGCAACAAATTTCACACACCTGTGCTCTCGAGTCCACCGATTTTTTCAGCAGAAGGCGGAGGAATTCAAAGTGTTCTCCTGCAGTGCCTGACTATAAATATCGTCTGAGGCACAGATCACTGCGCTCCGTTTGGCACGTGCTTGAAAAAAGCCGTACGCTGTGTGGAGTGGTTCTGCTCCAAACTTGTCTCGCAAGGCAATGGCCAGCAGGCAACAGACAGTAAGGACTTACAAGGTCAACTGACAGGCGTTTATCCATGTCGCGACTGACTAAATCACTATGCAAGGAAAACAACAGCACTAAAATGCCTCAAAATGAACAAAAGCACGCCAATCCTCTCACACTTTCTTTACACCAGCTAAGAGCCGCTCAGTGTCACTAACTGCCAAACTGAAGGAAACAAAATAGCATTGCAACCGCCTCTCAGATACTCTGTATACCTCGATTCTCTCTGTCTTTGTCTGTCTGTCTGTCTGTCTGTCTGTCTCTGTGCGCGCGCGCTCGCGTGCGCGTGTGTGTCAGTGAGTGCGGCGTGTGTGTGTGTGTGTGTGTGTGTGTGTGTGTGTGTGAGAGAGAGAGAGAGAGAGAGAGAGAGAGAGAGAGAGAGAGAGAGAGAGAGAGAGAGAGAGAGAGAGAGAGTACTGTACTCTAAATAAGCCCAAACCAACACGTTCGCAAACGAACCTTCAAGTTTGCACAATGGAAGTCTTCTCCAATGCAACCATCCATATCCCAGCCACGACTAGCAGTGGCCCAGGCATATAAATGACATGTAAATAATGATTTCAGGAATCGGAACTTGAGGAGCAGACGGCTCCCCCCTCGAGACCTGAACGCAAGTGCCCCCAGCCCTGGAACTAATCGTTCCAGCACGCACATCGGGACAGAAAGAAAACGCAGTGAAAGAAACAAGACGCAGAGCTAGGGTGAAAATGCACAGACAGAATGAAAACAGACACACAGAGAAAGAAAAGAAAAAAGAAAAAAAAGAAGAAGAAGAAGAAAAAAGACGACAGAGCAAAACGAAGACGCTGAAACCTGCCTGAAAAACATGCAGATGCAGAGAAGGGAAAATACAGACGATGCCCAAAAGACGACAGTGGGCAAAAAGAAGATGCAGAGTCAGTTCTGAAGAAGATACAGAAGCAGAGACAGAAAGACGATTACAGAGAGAAAGCAGACGCACCGAGGAAAAAAATTATAATAAATGAAAGAAAAGAAGAAAGAAAGAAAGAAAAGAAAGAAAACGCAGGCCAAAACTATACACAGACAGAAGATAGCGAGACAAACAGATTATGCAGAGGCAGAAGGAAGACGCAAAAGCCAGCTGAAGGTCATGAACTGCAGGGAACTCTCTAAGTGGATCATAACTCATTGCCAATCAATCTTCTCCATTCGCGTCCCTGCGAGAGATCACGTGATCTCAGTTTCACCGAGGGAATGCTACGGATGGTGGCGAGGGTGGTGGTGATGGTAGTGGTGGAGGAATGGAGTGGGTGGGTGCATATTAAATTACCATTTGTGCTTCCAAGAAATTATTACCCCCGAACAACAACAAAACTCCGTGTTTAAATGTGTGAAATATGGCAAAAGAAAAAAAGAAGGAAATGGAACAGAGAGAGAGGGGGAAGAAACATATCTTCACTAAAAATAAAAAATAAAAATAAACATGTCCAAAAAGAAAGAAAAAAAAAAACGAGAAATGTGAGAAAAACTACTTCGACATGAAATGCTTGTAATACTTTTCCAGAGTATTATTTACACTACCTCCACCCCACCTCACCCTACCACCACCAAATAATTATGTGTGAAATCAATCAACACATTTTGAGGGAAATACGGCGAGGAAATTTGCCGTGCGCTTGGCACACGTTCCCTCTCCGACATGTTTACTGTGTATCAAACAGTTCCACGAAGCGTACGGGCGAGACAACATAAAAGCGGCAGACAGAGGAGTGACGTTACAGGCACCGGCACAAGACAGTTAGCAGCCATGGTGTAGGGGTGGGTCAACACACTTCAGACCTCACTAATGACCCCAAGCAGGCTTACCTCTCCCAAGGGGTCGTGGGGGAGGAGGTGGGGGAGCACCAGACCGATTCGTCATCTATCATAATGGAAATGCTTGAAATATTGATGCAGACGCACCACCAAGGGTGAAATCGCAAAAAGCGAGCACTGCGTGAGGGTCGACGAAGATGGCTATAGGTACATCGCGAGTAGGCGACGTCTGAAGACGGGTCGAAGGCCGATCGAGTTCCAGAAACTAGACTGTACCGCTATGGTCTCCGACAATCGCACAGTCAGCCGGAGTTGCAGCACTGTGTTGACATTTGACGCAGTCCCAATGCAAGCTGAGTCGGTTCCTGAGCTATAACGGTAAATACCGAGCCTAGCTCTCATTATGTCTAAAGTAACTTAGTAAGTAAGTAAACACGGTGCTTAACGTCCACAGAAACCATAAGGTTTATTATGGACGGGGAGAAGGGGGGCAAGGGAATATGGAGGTAGGGGGAGAGGGAGATTTTTCCTACGCACAGTCACCACCGAATGATTCTCCCGTGGGGGAAAAGGACCTTTAATGTTTATGGGGGGAAGGCCCAAAAAGTCAAAACCAAACCTTTGGGAAAAAGGGGCCAAAGGGTTAACCACCCCCCTTTTTTCCCAAGGAATATTCCAAAAGTAGTGGCAGAAAGGGGGACCATTCCAAAGGAATTTTTACATAGGTTAAGGTAACCGAGGCAAACCATAATGAGGACGGTGCAGCAAAAAAACCGTTTTAACGGAAGCCTCTTTTTCGATCTCGTGACCCGCTGACTAGCTCTTCTCCCCGGGCCTGAATTAAATGTTCTGCTATCCTTCTATTCAAAGCCAGTCGAATTTTTCGAGCAGCAGTGGCCTGTACTGAACGTTGTATTATCCATCTGTCTCAGTTAGTCGATTTTAGTAGAGTTGCACTGGTCTGTAAGGACTCCCCCATTGTGAAATTATCCCCAAACCCCAAAGTTTATGGTCAAATGTTGGTGTACTACCGGTTTGTACGCTACTGAACTCTCCCAATGTTCCGTTAGCCTCAAAGTTGGTCGATTTTAGAGCAGTACTGATCTGTACTGATCACACTAACCGTTCATCGATCTCATTCCCTCCGAATCAGTGGAATGCTGACCCTGTACCGGTCCGCACTCTACTCCTGAGCTGTATCGCAATGTCCGCGTCCAGCGTCGCAATGAGCATACCCCCATTAAGCCAACTCTTCCTCCCGACACACAATTGCAGCGTCACCCCTCTGCCCCCTCTCTCTGTTGGGCGTAAAAAGCAAATGGGTTAGGGTGAAAATCGATTGCTCTTTCAGACATAGGCTGGTGGCAAGCAGGCCAGCTTTAGGCTGTGAAGTTGTTGCAAAGCATCAGGCATCCTCAGCCTGTGTGCATTATTCACGAACTGGGGGTTACCCAGTGACGTCGTCGGAAAACGCTTTGTTGGCTTGTGTTCGGTGCACAAGTGCTGCTTCTCGTGTTGGACGCACTGTCCGTTGCTGCGTGAAGCTTCCATCACTGACGTAAAACAAAACGTACGCATCGCGTCTCCGCTCTCTCCAAAGCCCGTTCCTCTCCCACCCAGCTAAAGCAATACTGGCCTTAAGTCTTACATAATCGCATTTCTACGATTACCAGAGAAAAAAGAAAAATTGAAACGCTGCGTGATCTTGTCCAATAAATTTGGATCTCTGATCAGGTACGGGGAAGAGAGAGAGAGAGAGAGAGAGAGAGAGAGAGAGAGAGAGGGAGAGAGAGAGTGCGCGCGCGCGTGGGCCTCTGTGTGCGTGTGCGCTTTCATGTGTGCGTGTGCGTGCGTGCGTGTGTGTGGGATGGTTGGGGAGGGGGGTGGGGTGGGGTGGTGATGGTGAAAGATACTCTAGCACGTAACAGAAGCCCGTGGTGCACAATGCCAAGCACGTACAGCACGAGCTCCCTGGATCTGCAAAATTTGACTGGAGTGGAAAGTAAATTACGTATCTGGATGCATGTGCACAGACTCGATTTAGTCTAGAGTTTTGCTTTTTGACTCTTAAGCAACAGGCCTCTAGAGCAAAGCAACGGGACTGGGAGACCTACGGCACACATACGAGTGAACTTTCTAAAAACAACAATCAAAAACTAAAAAAGCACGCTGATCCCAAACGGGAAACACTGACTGCCTCTCATACTTTCCCTGACAAGACAGGGAGCGAGAGCGTGCTAGCGCGTGCCAGTCCGTCTTGGGAGTGAAAACGGAGATGAGGAGGCAGCAGTAGGATTTCTGTGTC